>JBBGZY010002634.1:0-380389 GCA_037952925.1 Lithobates clamitans
GAGGGGGGAGAGAGAGAGGGAGGGGGGAGAGAGAGAGGGAGGTTCACCCTCTGACCTAGCGTTGTAAAAGTAACTCATTTCAGAAATTTGTTTCAAATAAAAGACGAAAAGGAGGGACGTGTGACTATGGAGTTGGAGCTCAGAGAGCTGTCCTGGCACACTGTAGAATATATGGCTCACCCATGGCATAGATGGCTCCGTGGCAGGCACAGACCCCTAGGCCACAGCGTGGCTGGGTCATAGAGGCGGCGGTGGTCCACTGCTTGGTGATCGGATCATAGCACTCCACGCAGTCAAATATCATTGAGTCCTTTTCAACCTGGGAAGGAAACGTCTGTTAATTGCATAGGAGACATCCCCTTGATGGAGATATAGATGCTGTTTTAAGAAGAAAAGGGGTACTTTTTTTTTTTTTTTTTTTAAGATGGTACCTCCAACCACGTAGATCTTCCCCTCCAGAACGACAGTGCACATCCCGCTGCGGGCTTGGTGCAGAGACGACATGGTGCTCCAGTACTGGCTGAACGTATCGAATCGCTCCACGCAGCTCAGCGCCCGGCTGTCACTCCACCGACCTCCCTGCAGGCGGGTGTATCCCCCTATGTGAGAGAAGAGCCAAGCACTGCAAGCATGTTCATACACCGTCCGCTTCTCAATATAGGACACTCAGGAGAACTTGGCTACAGAGGCAAAACAGGTACTGAGTAAGCAGCAAGCCTAAAGCAGACACTAATTATTGTCCCCAGAGAAAATGCTGCTTGATGAAAGCTAGTGGAGGGATTGGCAGAAAGGGTTAGAGAACACTGAATGGGACCAGTGGAGGGATTGGCAGAGAGGGGTGGTGGACACTGAATGGGAACTAATGGAGGGATTGGAAGACAGGGGTGGAGAACACTAAATGGGAACCAGTGGAGGGATTAGAAGAGAGGGGTGGTGGACACTGAATGGGAACTAGTGGAGGGATTAGAAGAGAGGGGTGGTGGACACTGAATGGGAAACCAGTGGAGGGATTGGAAGAGAGGGGTGGAGAACACTAAATGGGAACCAGTGGAGGGATTAGAAGAGAGGGGTGGTGGACACTGAATGGGAACCAGTGGAGGGATTGGAAGAGAGGGGTGGTGGACACTGAATGGGAACCAGTGGAGGGATTAGAAGAGAGGGGTGGTGGACACTGAATGGGAACCAGTGGAGGGATTGGAAGAGAGGGGTGGTGGACACTGAATGGGAACCAGTGGAGGGATTGGAAGAGAGGGGTGGAGGACACTGAATGGGAACCAGTGGAGGGATTAGAAGAGAGGGGTGGTGGACACTGAATGGGAACCAGTGGAGGAATTGGAAGACAGGGGTGGAGAACACTAAATGGGAACCAGTGGAGGGATTAGAAGAGAGGGGTGGTGGATACTGAATGGGAACCAGTGGAGGGATTGGAAGAGAGGGGTGGTGGACACTGAATGGGAACCAGTGAAGGGATTGGAAGACAGGGGTGGAGGACACTAAATGGGGACAAGTGGAGGGATTGGCAGAGAGGGGTGGAGGACACTGATGGGAACCAGTGAAGGGATTGGCAGGGGGGGGGGGCACTGAATGGAAGCCAGTGGAGGGATTGGAAGAGAAGGGTGGTGGACACTGAATGGGAACCAGTGGAGGGATTGGCAGAGAAGAATGTTGGCCACTGAATGGAAGCCAGTGAAGGGCTTGGAAGACAGGGGTGGTGGACACTGAATGGGAACCTGTGAAGGGATTGGCAGAGAGGGGTGGAGGACACTGAATGGGAACCAGTGAAGGGATTGGCAGAGAGGGGTGGAGGACACTGAATGGGAACCAGTGAAGGGATTGGCAGAGAGGGGTGGAGGACACTGAATGGGAACCAGTGGAGGGATTTGCAGAGAGGGGTGGTGGACACTGAATGGGAACCAGTGGAGGGATTGGAAGACAGGGGTGGTGGACACTGAATGGGAACCTGTGAAGTGATTGGCAGAGGGGGGGGGAGGACACTGAATGGGAACCAGTGAAGGGATTGGCAGAGAGGGGTGGAGGACACTGAGTGATTGGTAAGGCAGAAGAGTCTGGCAGCAGCATTCATGATAGATTGATATATGGGGGGGGGGGTCATGAAAAGGGAGTTGCAATAGTCAAGGCGAGAGATAACCAGGGTGTAAATTAGAAGCTTTGTGAAGTCATTGGTTAAGGAGGAGTGACTTTTGGAAATGTTACGGAGGTGAAGGCAGCAAGAGTTGGTCAGGGAATGGATGTGGGGCCCAAAGGAGAGGTCAGGTTCAGGATTACAAATAGCACCCTGGCCCGAGGAGAAGAATGGATGGTTGTGCTATTAAAGAGGTGGTAAACTCTTAAAAAAAAAAAAAAACCCTGTAAGATAAAGGCATAATGAGCTAGTATGCGTCGCATACTAGCTCATTATGAAAATACTTATGTTGGAATGAAGCCCTCCAGAGGTGCCCGCACACCGCTGAGACAGCTGACATTTTTCCCAAAGTCTCCTCCGGGTTCATGGGCTCCGGCGCTGTGAGTGGCCGGAGCCGCAATGACGTCACTCAAGCGTATGCGCGGTTAGTCCCCGTTCAAGGCACAGGGATCGGAGGGAACGGCACAACGACCGATATAGTTTTTCTGGTGCCGATACGATACCAATATTTTGGCCACCTCTCAGGCCGATATTATGTGCCGATATTTTGTACATTTAAAAAAAAAATGTTACACTGTCCTTTTAAATTGACATTTTTTTTTTATCACTGTTATTGCTGTCAGAAGGAATGTAAACATCCCCTGTGACAGTGATAGACAGCGACAGGTATTCTTTATGGAGAGATCGGGGGGGGTCTAAAAGACTCCAAACCCTCCACTGAACAAGAAAGTATTCAAAACGTCAAGATCGGCGTTTTTGAATACTTTATTTTTTTAAACTGGTGCCTTCAAGATGCCAGTAATCCGGGAAGTGATGTCGTGACATCGCTTCCGGGTTACTAGATCTGAGACCTAAACGAAGCATCGGCTTTGTTCGGGTCTTCGGCCAGCCAGTGGACATGCCGGCTGGTTGCTCAGGCCTCTCGGTGGGACGACTTTCCCTCCTGCTACTTGTAATAACAGCCGATTATAACAATAAAGCCGACCGTCCGCTCTAAAGAACGGTACCGGGGTGATGCATGCATCATCCCAGTGAAACCCCTTGAAGCAATATCGAAGTAAGTATATTATATGTTCAATATGTAATGATTATTCATATATTTTGTATGATGATTGCTTATCATGTTTGTTTTTGCTTTTTATTAATTTACAGACAACCAATGAACCACTAGCCCCTGAAGAAGAGGTTTAACCGCTACAAACCTCGAAACGCGTTGGTCATCGGCTGACCCAGTTCACTATTGGCCGGTCTCAAGTGGTTGTCTGTATACATACACACATATGTTTCTTGACATTGTGTTTTTGTATAATAGATATATGCATCCTATTGTGACTTGTCATAAGTCACTAATTCATTTTTCCAATTTTTCTAATAAAATATCAATATATTTTCATTACATTTATTCGTCAAGGAATTTCTGCCTTTAAAAGTCCCACAGAGGAACCTGCTTGATCTTGAAGCAATATCAGTCAGTTTTGTGAAAGATACTTCTAAATAAGTGAATATCGGCTGCACCGATAATCGGACGATCCCTAATTTACACTACCGATAGGTGAGCCTCATTGTCAACTTACCTATAGGTAAATGTCAGCAGAGGAAGTTTACTAATGTAGAAAAAGTTTGGTTATTGAAAGATTGACATGGCGTAATCTCCATTCCAATATGTCTATTAGTAAATTAGTGGCACACAAGGAGACTGAAGAAGAGAGCTGAAGTGTTGAGAGATCTATTTAAGTGCCATCAACATAGAGATGATATTGGAATCCAAGGGAGATTAGCAACTGACCAACGGAGGAGTTGCAGATAGAGGATAGAAGGGGTTCCAGGACCAACCCTGGGTGGAACCCCTACGGAAAGAAGGAGAGGAGGAGGAAGAGCTGTAGGCAACACTGAAGGAGCAATTAGATGGGTAGGAGGAGAACCAGGAACGAGTCATGGCGACCAAAGGAGGTTCTTTTTTTTTTTTTGAAGGCACCAGAAAGGTCTAAAAAGAGTACAGAATGGTGGCCATGGTTCTTTGTGGGCAAGAGTGGACCATCTCAGAGCGGTAATATTGACTTAGTATACTCGTTGGATAGTAGTTGGTAAGTCAGCAGTGAGCTCCAGTAGGGCAGTTTCTGTAGAATGTTGTGGCCGAAAGCCAGACTGGTAGGTAAGGAGTTTCAGTGATCAGTGAGGGGGCAGTTTAGAGGGTTGGAGACTAGCCGTTGGAGGTAATTGGGAGCATGAATGTGAACTATGGCATTTTTATGATGACACCCATATAGTGTTTATCCCTCCTTACCAATCGCGTAGAGGAATTTGCGAGCTTTCCTCCGAGGCCACACGCGGGATGGCTGCAGGAAGTTGCAGAGTTTGCGATCCTTGGGGGACAGGCTGGATTCACAGTATTCCCTCAGCAGCGTCTGCAGCGCCACCCGCAGGCTGAAGTCTGTTACGTCTGAAACAGAAAAACGGATTCAAGACTCTGGATAGCTCCCCAATTACAAACCCCTCCCCCGATACCCAGGACATCTGCCAGGGGTTCAGCTTTAAGAAGACAGATTTAGATATTGAAGTATGAGGCTCTATTTTTCTGATTTGATAAATAAATGATCTGAAGACGAGTCACTTCTTTACCTTCAATGTCCTTCTGCAGCCTCTGAGGTGGCAGCAAAGGGAACCTCACCGGTTCCAGGACCTCCACCACGTGCCTCTTGCGTGTCGCTGTGTCCCTCTGCAGCCATGCCATGGCGGAGGCGAACACCTGATGCTCGTCCTCGATGCAGAGCTCCTCGCTGCGCAAGAGGCGGGTCAGCTGATCTTTGGTGAGGTTCAGGAACTCGTCGCCTTGTTTCACCTCCGGGAAGTGGGCGTGGATGTAGCTCTCCGTGAACTCCAGCAGAGGCTGACAGGCCAGCTGCTCCGAGAACTGGAAAAAGCCGACACAATTGGCCGGCTCGATCTGCTCCTTCAAGAAGTCGCAGCACAGCGCCACCAAGTCGTTCAGCTGCATCATGTCGGCTGCCACCATCAGTCCCTGCACGTTCTCTGTGCTGATATCAACTGAACCTGGAGGAAACATTCCCAAAAAAGACATAGTATCAGAATTAAAAACTAAACTCCCGCCAAAGGAATCATATTCTGTCAATCCAAGTCCTGAACTGACTGGTCTCTGTTGCAGTGGGTCAGGGGTGGGCAACCTCTGAGAGGTGGAGATCTACCTGAACAACATGCAAGAGATCAAAAATCACCGGAGTTCAGCGTCCTATTGTGAGTGTCAGTAGACCAGAGGATGGTGTAAGAGAGGACGGTGTCAGTAGGGGGGCAGAAGACGGTGTCGGTAAGGGGGGCTGAAGACGGTGTCGGTAAGGGGGGCTGAAGACGGTGTCGGTAAGGGGGGCAGAAGACGGTGTCGGTAAGGGGGGCAGAAGACGGTGTCGGTAAGGGGGGCAGAAGACGGTGTCGGTAAGGGGGGCAGAAGACGGTGTCGGTAAGGGGGGCAGAAGACGGTGTCGGTAAGGGGGCAGAAGACGGTGTCAGTAGGGGGGCAGAGGACGATGTCAGTAGGGGGGCAGAGGACGGTGTCAGTAGGGGGGCAGAGGACGGTGTCAGTAGGGGGGCAGAGGACGGTGTCAGTAGCGGGGCAGAGGACGGTGTCAGTAGCGGGGCAGAGGACGGTGTCAGTAGCGGGGCAGAGGACGGTGTCAGTAGCGGGGCAGAGGACGGTGTCAGTAGCGGGGCAGAGGACGGTGTCAGTAGCGGGGCAGAGGACGGTGTCAGTAGCGGGGCAGAGGACGGTGTCAGTAGCGGGGCAGAGGAACGGTGTCAGTAGCGGGGCAGAGGACGGTGTCAGTAGCGGGGCAGAGGACGGTGTCAGTAGCGGGGCAGAGGACGGTGTCAGTAGCGGGGCAGAGGACGGTGTCAGTAGCGGGGCAGAGGACGGTGTCAGTAGCGGGGCAGAGGACGGTGTCAGTAGCGGGGCAGAGGACGGTGTCAGTAGCGGGGCAGAGGACGGTGTCAGTAGCGGGGCAGAGGACGGTGTCAGTAGGGGGGCAGAGGACGGTGTCAGTAGGGGGGCAGAGGACGGTGTCAGTAAGGTGGCAGAGGACGGTGTCAGTAGGGGGGCAGAGGACGGTGTCAGTAGGGGGGCAGAGGATGGTGTCAGTAGGGGGGCAGAGGACGGTGTCAGTAGCGGGGCAGAGGACGGTGTCAGTAGGGGGGCAGAGGACGGTGTCAGTAGGGGGGCAGAGGACGGTGTCAGTAGCGGGGCAAAGGACGGTGTCAGTAGGGGGGCAGAGGACGGTGTCAGTAAGGTGGCAGAGGAGGGTGTCAGTAGGGGGGCAGAGGATGGTGTCAGTAGGGGGGCAGAGGACGGTGTCAGTAGCGGGGCAGAGGACGGTGTCAGTAAGGTGGCAGAGGACAGCGTCAGTAGCGGGCAGAGGACGATGACAGCAGGGCAGATGATGGTGTCAGCAGAGCAGCAGACGTGGCAGTAGGGCGGTAGACGTGGCAGCAGTTTTTTTTATTATGACCACTCACTGTGTTGATTTAAAAAAGGAAGGTGTCGGTAAATGAGAGAAGTGGCGGTCAGGGGGTATGTATGTCACACACATAGGACGGCCTCTCACCTGAGTATATAAAATCCAGCAGAAGCTGGAAGCTGTTGGGTTCCACTTCCTGAATCAGTACCACGTCATCGGAGGACTCCTTTAACCCCCCAGACAGCAGAGCCGCGAAGTAGGGACTGCTGGCCGCCAAAACCAACTTGTGCACCGGGAAGAGGACGGGGCCGACTCGTATCTGGAGGTCACAGAACTCCCGCTGCTGCCTCATCTTGTTCATCTGCTGCAGGACGATCTGTGCATGTTTATCAACCGAGCGCCGTGAGCCAACCGATCTGATCGTACACACCGCATCCATTCCAGAGACTGCAGAGAGGACCTGTGAGGAGGAATCAGACCAATCACTGCAGACATAGTACAGGAGATGATCAGAGACTGCAGACAAAATACAGGAGATGATCAGAGACTGCAGACATGATACAGGAGATGATCAGAGACTGCAGACATAGTACAGGAGATGATCAGAGACTTCAGACATAGTACAGGAGATGATCAGAGACTGCAGACATAATACAGGAGATGATCAGAGACTGCAGACATAGTACAGGAGATGATCAGAGACTGCAGACATGGTACAGGAGATAATCAGAGACTGCAGACATGGTACAGGAGATGATCAGAGACTGCAGACAAAGTACAGGAGATGATCAGAGACTGCAGACATAGTACAGGAGACGATCAGAGACTGCAGACATAATACAGGAGATGGTCAGAGACTGCAGACATAGTACAGGAGATGATCAGAGACTGCAGACATAGTACAGGAGATGGTCAGAGACTGCAGACATAATACAGGAGATGATCAGAGACTGCAGACATAGTACAGGAGATGATCAGAGACTGCAGACATAGTACAGGAGATGATCAGAGACTGCAGACATAATACAGGAGATGATCAGAGACTGCAGACATAGTACAGGAGATGATCAGAGACTGCAGACATAATACAGGAGATGATCAGAGACTGCAGACATAATACAGGAGATGATCAGAGACTGCAGACATAGTACAGGAGATGATCAGAGACTGTAGACATAGTACAGGAGATGATCAGAGACTGCAGACATAATACAGGAGATGATCAGAGACTGCAGACATAATACAGGAGATGATCAGAGACTGCAGACATACTACAGGAGATGATCAGAGACTGCAGACATAATACAGGAGATGGTCAGAGACTGCAGACATAGTACAGGAGATGATCAGAGACTGCAGACATAGTACAGGAGATGATCAGAGACTGCAGACATAGTACAGGAGATGATCAGAGACTGCAGACATAGTACAGGAGATGATCAGAGACTGCAGACATGGTACAGGAGATAATCAGAGACTGCAGACATGGTACAGGAGATGATCAGAGACTGCAGACAAAGTACAGGAGATGATCAGAGACTGCAGACATAGTACAGGAGATGATCAGAGACTGCAGACATAGTACAGGAGATGATCAGAGACTGCAGACATGGTACAGGAGATAATCAGAGACTGCAGACATGGTACAGGAGATGATCAGAGACTGCAGACAAAGTACAGGAGATGATCAGAGACTGCAGACATAGTACAGGAGATGATCAGAGACTGCAGACATAGTACAGGAGATGATCAGAGACTGCAGACATAGTACAGGAGATGATCAGAGACTGCAGACATAGTACAGGAGATGGTCAGAGACTGCAGACAAAGTACAGGAGATGATCAGAGACTGCAGACATAGTACAGGAGACGATCAGAGACTGCAGACATAATACAGGAGATGGTCAGAGACTGCAGACATAGTACAGGAGATGATCAGAGACTGCAGACATAGTACAGGAGATGGTCAGAGACTGCAGACATAATACAGGAGATGATCAGAGACTGCAGACATAGTACAGGAGATGATCAGAGACTGCAGACATAATACAGGAGATGATCAGAGACTGCAGACATAGTACAGGAGATGATCAGAGACTGCAGACATAGTACAGGAGATGATCAGAGACTGCAGACATAATACAGGAGATGATCAGAGACTGCAGACATAGTACAGGAGATGATCAGAGACTGCAGACATAATACAGGAGATGATCAGAGACTGCAGACATAGTACAGGAGATGATCAGAGACTGTAGACATAGTACAGGAGATGATCAGAGACTGCAGACATAATACAGGAGATGATCAGAGACTGCAGACATAATACAGGAGATGATCAGAGACTGCAGACATACTACAGGAGATGATCAGAGACTGCAGACATAATACAGGAGATGATCAGAGACTGCAGACATAGTACAGGAGATGGTCAGAGACTGCAGACATAGTACAGGAGATGATCAGAGACTGCAGACATAGTACAGGAGATGATCAGAGACTGCAGACATAGTACAGGAGATGATCAGAGACTGCAGACATAGTACAGGAGATGGTCAGAGACTGCAGACATAGTACAGGAGATGATCAGAGACTGCAGACATAATACAGGAGATGATCAGAGACTGCAGACATAATACAGGAGATGATCAGAGACTGCAGACATACTACAGGAGATGATCAGAGACTGCAGACATAGTACAGGAGATGGTCAGAGACTGCAGACATAGTACAGGAGATGATCAGAGACTGCAGACATAGTACAGGAGATGATCAGAGACTGCAGACATACTACAGGAGATGATCAGAGACTGCAGACATAATACAGGAGATGATCAGAGACTGCAGACATAGTACAGGAGATGGTCAGAGACTGCAGACATAGTACAGGAGATGATCAGAGACTGCAGACATAGTACAGGAGATGATCAGAGACTGCAGACATAGTACAGGAGATGGTCAGAGACTGCAGACATAGTACAGGAGATGATCAGAGACTGCAGACATAATACAGGAGATGATCAGAGACTGCAGACATAGTACAGGAGATGGTCAGAGACTGCAGACATAGTACAGGAGATGATCAGAGACTGCAGACATAGTACAGGAGATGATCAGAGACTGCAGACATAATACAGGAGATGATCAGAGACTGCATACTGATAGGGTTGCAGTCCTTTGTGGGGGGGGGGGGTAAAAACAATACAATGTGTTGCATTTCTCAGGCAGTACCGTGGACCAAGCTGACCCATACACATGGATGGGAGCCAATCGTTCTCTTTGTTGTTTCGGTGTCGTATTTCAACAGAAAATACCAATTCAGCTGGATAAAAGGGATCCGGAGGATCTGGCGGGATCACCCCCCCCCCCTCCGAGTGCCCTCTGCACAGCGATCCACCGCAGAACACTTTTCAGAGGGGTGCTGACTGTGTGAATGAGGCCGCAGTGTCGGTGTGTTTTATGTAGAAAAAAGAAAGGTGTTATATTCAGGGGGGTAATGATGGGAAATATATAACTGGAAATTAAAACATAATTTTATTTCGTTATGATTATGGGGCCGGTTACAAAAAAGAAAAATAGATTTCCATTAATATTTCCCTTCAAATGATGAAGTGTCTACCAGCCTGTTGTGGGGGGAGAACTTCCTGTCCCAGTGACCACACAGGACATGGGGGGGGGATTTGTCACAGTGGGGACACAGACTGCCATAAACTCCCCTGACAGGACAGGGGGATCCTTACAGGTCACAGGAGGAGGGGGACAGTCTTACAGAAAGAGGAGTCTGGGGACACCGAGGTGACACTGGCAGCTACAGGAGGAGCTCTGAGTGTTCTGTATTCATATCTCCCCCTCCCCCATTCTATATACACCATCCCCTCCGGGCTCCATTCCTCTCCCCTGTATCAGAACCGGTCATGTGACCTACCTGCCTCCTCCGATCCCAGCCGGCATGACGTCACTTCCCCCTAGAACAGACGGCGCCGGAAGTGGGGCACATAGCGGCCATATTGGAAGAGGCAGGAAGAGTCCTGGAGGTGCTGTGTAGTCACCACGTGGGAGGTATGGAGGGACCAGGGAGAGGGGGGCTGGGGGTGTGCAGGACACTGACTGTTATCAATATGTCTATGGGTGTTTTATAGTCCGACTTCTAGAGAGAAATACAACACCCCCCCATCTGTATACTGTGCTCTGTATTCATTATCACTGCCCACAGCTGGTCTGTATGTCCCTGTACATTATATAATCTATACACAGCATGGAGGATCTATATACACTGCTCTCCCCCCACTATATATATATATATATATATATATAATTAGGGACCGACATTTTCACTTAGGGGTGTACTGACTTTTGTTGCCAGTGGTTTAGACATTAATGGCTGTGTGTTGAGTTATTTTGAGGGGACGGCAAATTTACACTGTTATACAAGCTGTACACTCACTACTTTACATTGTAGACAAGTGTCATTTCTTCAGTGTTGTCACATGAAAAGATAGAAGAAAAGATTTACATAAATGTGAGGGGTGTACTTACTTTTGTAAGATACTGTATATACACAGTATAGGGGATCTGTACACACTGCTCCCCCCCCCCCCCTTACTATCTCTCTCTCTCTCTCTCTCTATATATATATCTATATATATGAGCAGTGTATAATACAGATCCCCTAATATATATATATATATACATATATACACACACACGTGCATTCTCTCATATCTGCTCTGTCTTCCTCCACATACAATATGGATGGTGTCCTCACAGATTCCATGATATATATATATACTGTATATTTGCACACATACAATATGGATGGTGTTCCTGTAGCAGATCACAGGGCAGGAGAGAAAAAAATTCTAGACAAAGATACAAAGTATCAGCAGCTCTCTCCTTTTTTAGTTGCTGCATAAACATTTTTATTACATTTGCAACCATACAGAAAATAAATTCCACATACATTATACAGTATTGGAAATGGATAATAAAAAAAAAGTGAACCCTGTGAAAACATAAAGTAATTCCTACAGGGAGTTAAAGGGGAAGTCCGCCCTAACACTGACATCTCTACATCTCCAGACTTCCACCATCTAACACTCACCTATCTAGCCCTGTATAGAAGAAATCGCTATACAAACCTTTTCTGAAGCCGCTCCGCTCCCGTCGTCCAGCGGTGGAAGCTCTGCAATGGCAGTGAGGTGATTGGGAAATGACGTCGCCCATAGACTTATTATGGGGCTGTGTCCTCTGCACCCTCCTCCACAGGGAAGCCGCCACTGACAGCTCAATGTGGGATCGACTTCAAAAAAGGTATTAAGTAATCGCTCAAGATGGTATAGCGCCCCCCCTCTACCTAGTTGGTTTGGTGCTACATAAATAAATAACCCCAAAGCATTAACAGTGACACAAATGAACAGTATAAAAACACAATAACAGTAACAAAGTTGATAGAAGTGTATATACATACAGAGGATAACAAAAACTAAATATAAATGTAAGTGGCACTATAAACACAAACTGTGGCTGTGCATACCAGTGTGCCACCACTTTACCACAAATCTCCAAAAATATATAAAGTGCAAGTAGGCCAGTGTTGAATGCAGTGGTATATCATAAAAAAAAGACCATAAAGTCCAAATGGTGAATCCGTGGATTTTGTGCAAACAAATAACACCTCCTGTGTCCCTCCACCTTCACATCTATGCGCTCACCTCCATAAAAGACCAACAACTGATCACCACCCGCCTCCCCCCCCCTGAAGGGGTATATAGACCCTTTGGTGGATGATTGCAACCTCCCCGGGTTCAAATGGATCCTACGCAGTCCCCAGCAGCAGCTCTCATAGAAGGACAGAGGAAACTGACCATCCCCACTGTGAAACATGGTGGTGGCAGCATCATGTGGTGGGGATGCTTTTCTTCAGCAGGGACAGGGAAGCTGGTCAGAGTTGATGGGAAGATGGATGGAGCCAAATACAGGGCAATCTTAGAAGAAAACCTGTTAGAGTTTACAAAAGACTTGAGACTGGGGGGGAGGTTCACCTTCCAGCAGGACAACGACCCGAAACATCCAGCCAGAGCTACAATGGAATGGTTTAGATCAAAGCATATTCATGTGTTAGAATGGCCCAGTCACAGTCCAGACCTAAATCCCATTGAGAATCTGTGGCAAGACTTGAAAATTGCTGTTCACAGACGTTCTCCATCCAATCTGACAGAGCTTGAGATATTCTGCAAAGAAGAAGAATGGGTAGAAATGTCCCTCTCTAGATGTGCAAAGCTGGTAGAGACATCCCCAAAAAGACTTGTAGAGAAAGGGGGTTCTACAAAGTATTGACTCTGGGGGGCACCATACAAATGCCCCTCCCCCACAAACTTTTCACATATTTATTTGTATCATTTTCCTTCCACTTCACAATTATGAGCCACTTTGTGTTGGTCTATCACATAAAATCCCAATAAAATACATTTATGCTTTTTAGATGTAACATGACAAAACGTGGAAAATTTCAAGGGGTATGAATACTTTTTCAAGGCACTGTATAGATCAGCTCCTCCATCTCCACTATGTGATTGATACGATGAAACCATTCCGTCATAGAAGGGGGGGGGGGGGGGAGGGGGTGTGGACTGCCAATGAACGCACAGCCTAGCAGCGTTGATCATACGAATAGCAAGCGATTTCTGATATCTTGGAGAAATGAAGAAGACGCCGTGCTGGGGAACAGTCCAATGGGAGCGAGGAGGACACCATCGTCGTCACGTCTCCTTGTTTTCTTTATCCTTCAATAGTAACAATGTTACCATAGTGGACCCCAAAACAGTGGACAGTGTCAGGTCTGGTAACCCCTCCCCCTTCCTCACACTGTTCAGACACTAGGGGGAGATTTACTCAGAATCCGGTGCCGCTGTGCATGAGAGCCAATCGGCTTCTAACTTCAGCTTGTTCAGTTAACCTCTTCCGGACCGTCCTGACTTTGAAGAGGCATATCAATGTTATGGAAGCAGCTGGGCCGCCATAACCCCGGTATCCCCTTCTTCAGCCGGCGGCCCGCTTTCCGATAACAGTAGTCTCTGAGGCGGATTCGCTCCAGTGCCCTCCACCGCTTACCTGAGCCGCCGGAGGGGGAAGATGCCCCCCCCCGTCTCCATACCATTGCAGGGCGGAAGCCACGTCAAAACGTCACTTCCACCCCATAGTTCTTAAAGCAACATTTTTTTTTTTTTTTTTTTAAATGACATTTTATTTTTTATTTTTTATTGCATTTTAGTGTAAATATGAGATGTGAGGTCTTTTTGACCCCCCCAGATCTCATATTTAAGAGGTCCTGTCATGCTTTTTTTTTCTATTACAAGGGATGTTTACATTCCTTTTAATAGGAATAAAAGTGACAAATTTTTTTTTTTTTTTTTTTTTAAAAGAACAGTGTAAAAAAAAAAACCCAAAAAACATCTTTTTAAATGCGCCCCATCCCGGCCGAGCTCGCGTGCAGAAGCGAACGCTTACGTGGGCAGCGTCCGCATATGAAAACAGTGTTCAAACCACACAAGTGAGGTATCGCCGCGATTGTTAGAGCGAGAGCAATAATTCTAGCCCTAGACCTCCTCTGTAACTCAAAACATGCAACCTGTAGAATTTTTTTAAACCGCCTATGGAGATTTTTAAGGCCCCTTTCACACTGGGGCGGTAGGGGGCGTCGGTGGTAAAACAGCGCTATTTTTAGCACTGTTTTGCCTGCGGTATTCGGCCACTAGCGGTGCGGTTTTAACCCCCCGCTGGCGGACGAAAAAGGGTTAAAACCACTCGTACAGCGCGGGTCGTACCCGCGCTGTCCCATTGATTTCAATGGCAGGAGCTCCAAAGATGCGGCTTGCAGGAGATTTTTTCTTCTCCTGCCAGCGCACTGCTTCAGTGTGAAAGCCCTCGGGCTTGCACACTGAACAAACAGCGGAGGCTGTTTAGGGGCGGTTTGTAGGCACTATTTTTAGCGCAATAACGCCTGCAAACCGCCCCAGTGTGAAAGGGGTCTTAGGGTAAAAATTTTGTCGCCATTTCACAAGCGGGCGCAACTTTGAAGCGTGACATGTTGGGTATCAATTTATGTGGCGTAACATCATCTTTCACAATACAAAAAAAAATCTTGGGCTAACTTTACTGTTGTCTTATTTTTTAATTAAAAAAAGTAAGGTTTTGAAGAGGAATATCATTGTTATGGCAGCAGCTAGCCGCCTCTTCTACAGCGGGCCAAAAGAAAGTGCGCTTGTAAGACCGCGGTGTGACTAAAAGTTTTGCCACGACACCCTATTCTCTAGGGTGTAAGAAAAAAAAAAAAAATATATATATATATATATATGTTTGGGGGGGTCTAAGTAATTTTCTAGCAAAAAAGATGTTTGAAAAATAGGCCCAGTTCTTAAGTGATTAATATATTCAAAGGATCTTCTATCTCGGAGATCATTGTACATCCCTCACATGTCTTTTTTTTTTTATTGGACAGGTTGGTGTGATTACATCCAATGACGTGATCTGTGCGGTTATCCCCTCCCTCGCAGACCGCCCATAGATCGCAGGAACATGAGCAGCGCTCTGTTCAGCAGTGACGCGGAGAACGTCATCCATCGGGCCCTGAGTGCTCCAGAGCCGGGGGCCAGTAGATGCTCCGAGAAGTCCCTGGAGGAGATCTATGAAATTCGGAGAACTGTTGGGTTTATTCAGGAGAATGGGGCCAAAAAGGTTTGTCATAACCGCCCTGATTTATATGACTTGGCAGAGGCCGTGAGATTGTGCAAAAAACAAGTCCATAGGTTGACGTGACTTCCATACAATTCTTTGTGAATAACTTCGACCACGAAAGGTTGTGATAGTAGAGAAAGGGAACCTCCACCTCAAAAAATAGCTGCTTACCAGCTCCTGAGACCTCCTAAATCCAGCCAGGACTTTTGATCATCCAGGGGGGATTGAGCTGTTTTAAGCCTCCTCCGCCCACAGGTGATCGATCATATCACTCTAGTGCCTCAGGATGACGTCATTTGTGACAAAACGCGTAGGGAGGAGCGACGTGCTGACGTCACCGCGTTTACGCCAGTACCGGACTACAGGCTGCATTGAGAGCCGGCCGGCTTGTTTGTTCTAAGCGATTTTTATTCTCATATAGATACAATACATACAATAGACCCTAAGATTTTACACTATGGAGGTTTATTTCTTCTTTTTTTGGAAACCCTTTGATCGATTCCCTGTGGGCGGAGGAGGCTTAAAACAGCGCGATCCCCCTGGATGATCAAAAGCCCTGGCTGGGTTTAGAGTGTCTCAGACCTGTTTCCACAGGGAATCAATCAGAGGGTTTCCAAAAAAGAAGAAAATAACCTCCATAGTGTAAAATCTTAGGGTTTATTGTATCAATATGAAAATAAAAATCGCATAGAACAAACAAGCCAGCCGGCTCTCAATACAGCCCGTAGTCCGGAACTGGCATAAACGCGGTGACATCAGAACGTCACTCCTTCCTACGTGTTTTGTCACAAATGACGTCGGGCACTAGGTGTGATCTGATCGATTCCCTGTGGGCGGAGCAGGCTTAAAACAGCGCGATCCCCCCTGGATGATCAAAGGCCCTGGCTGGGTTCGGAGCCAAAGGTGTCTCAGACCTCCTGTAATAGGAAGTCTCAGGACCTGTTAAGCAGCTATTTTATGAGGTGGAGGTTCCCTTTCTCTACTATCACAACCTTTCGTGCTGAATTTATTCACAAAGAATTGTATGGAAATCTCATATAGACTTTTCACTATTTTAATACCAACTTATTTTATTTAGCACTTTTTTTTGGGGGGGTTATATTGATGGAGGACATTGGAAGCCCAGGTGGAGAATTCAGCTGCTTCATCACTTTCGGTCTACAATACGGAGTTCCTCTGTGCACCACATTTTTACTAAACAAATTAGGGATGCCCCGATACCGAGTATTTTCATGAGTACTTGTAAAAATGCTCGCGAAACCGATACTTTGCAGTGCAATTTGCATCCATACAAAATGAAAGGGCGCAAATCGCACTGCAAAGAATTGCATGCGATTTAAACGGGAATGCGGTGCGATTCCTGTCTGAATCTCATGCGGTTTTCCGCACCGCTCCTGTGTGATCCCAGGCTTGTCGGGTTTTACCTACTCTTTAAGTTGTAATACTTTTCTTTTAAGACTTATAAATAGGGATGCGCCGATACCTTTTTTTTTTTTTTTTTTTTTTTCTTACAAAGAGTACAAATACCGATACTTTTTTTTTAGTACTCGCCGATTACCGATACCGACCGCAACTGTTTTGTTTAACTGCAGCTGTCAGCAACGGTACAAAACATTGAAAAGTTATTTACAAATGAAATAAATTTATTTTTGGTTTTAATTTTGCGCTTTTTCAATATGAAATGTGTAAATATATGTTAATAATATTATGTGTATATATGTATATATATGTGTGCAAAAATATTCTCTAACAAAGCAAACAAAAAAAAAAAGTTTTAATTGTTTATCATTTATAAAATAGACGTGAACAAAAAAAACAAAACAAAAAGCAGGAAAATAATAATTAAATGGAGGAGAGTAGGGAGTTAATGAAGGCTGATTAGAGTAAATTAAGGGTTAAACAGAGAAACATGTGTTCATCCCTTTGATCTGCAGATGAAGAAACAGAAAGATACAAAAAGAAACAATGTTTCTTTTTATATTAGTGTTTCAGTGGCTGAGCAATGTTGTTAATAAACATTGCAGCTGCTTTTTTTTTTTCACAGCTCCAATTACCGGACTTTAGCTGTCAACAGGGGAGACCCCACTGACAGCTTAAAGAGCCGAGCCTGAAAGTATCGGTTTCAGGTATCGGTGCATTTGCACGAGTACTGATACTTGTGCAAATACTCGGTATCGGCGCAACCCTACCCTACTTTTAATAAAAGTAAAAAAAAAAATAACAGCTGACTGAGCAGGGGATGCTCTGATGACAGGTTCTCTCTGATTTACTCTTACAAAGCTCTCTTCCTCTCTGGGTTTAGGTGGCTCTGCAGTTCCCTGATGACCTTCTGGTGGATTCAGTCAGCATTGCCAGAAAACTGGAAGAAGCTACAGGGGCCAAAATGTACATCTTGGGGGACACGTCATATGGCAGGTTAGACTTTCACCTTACACAGGATTGGTCTTTGTCCTCCTCACCTGGTTGCCCCCACACACGCTTGTCACCATCTGAACCAAATACGTTTATCTTGGTCTCATCAGACCACAGGACATGTTCCAGTAATCCATGTCCTTACTCTGCTTGTCTTCAGCAAACTGTTTGCGGTCTTTCTTGTACATCATCTTTAGAAGAGGCTTCCTTCTGGGAGGACAGCCATCCAGACCAATTTGATGCAGTGTGTGGCGTATGGTCTGAGCACTGACAGGCTGACCCCCCCACCCCTTCAACCTCTGCAGCAATGCTGGCAGCACTCATACGTCTATTTCCCAAAGACAACCTCTGAAAATGACGCTGAGCACGTGACCTCAACTTCTTTGGTGGACCATGGCGAGGCCTGTTCTGAGTGGAACCTGTCCTGTTATACCGCTGTATGGTCTTGGCCACCGTGCTGCAGCTCAGTTTCAGGGTCTTGGCAATCTTCTTATAGCCTAGGCCAGTGATGGCGAACCTTGGCACCCCAGATGTTTTGGAACTACAATTCCCATGATGCTCATGCACTCTGCAGTGTAGTTGAGCATCATGGTAAATTTAGGTCCAAAACATCTGGGGTGCCAAGGTTCGCCATCACTGGCCTAGGCCATCTTTATGTAGAGCAACAATTCTTTTTTTTCAGATCCTCAGAGAGTTCTTTGCCATGAGGTGCCATGTTGAACTTCCAGTGACCAGTATGAGAGAGTGAGAGCAATAACACCAAATTTAACACACCTGCTCCCCATTCACACCTGAGACCTTGTAACACCAACGAGTCACATGACACCGGGGAGGGAAAATGGCTAATTGGGCCCAATTTGGACATTTTCACTTAGGGGTTTACTCACTTTTGTTTGCGCAAGGTCTCTAACATTCACCAGCTCCGTGATGTCATCATGGAGGAGGGGAAGAGGACTCCAGGAACCTGTGAAGCTCTGGTGACCTCCATGCCCAAGAGGGTTAAGGCAATGCTGGAAAATAATGGTGGCCACACAAAATATTGACACTTTGGGCCCAGTTTGGACATTTTCACTTAGAGGTGTCCTGACTTTTGTTGCCAGCGGTTTAGACATTGATGGTTGTATGTTGTGTTATTTTGAGGGGACAGCAAATTTACACTGTTATACAAGCTGTACACAATACTTTACATTGTAGCAAAGTGTCATTTCTTCAGTGTTGTCACATGAAAAGATAGAAGAAAATATTTACAAAAATGTGACTGAGGGGTGTACTTACTTTTGTGAGATACTGTATGTGTGCCGCACTGATGCATGAATTTGCATAGAGGGACGGAGGTGCTTTTAATTTTCATTTACATTTTTATTTACATTTATTTTTTTACAATTTTCTGTACTTTCATTTACCTTTATTACTATCAGAAGTGGGTGAAGAAGTCCCCCTGTGATGTCTTTGGACAGGTGACAGACCCTCTTTCTGGAGACATCGGGGGTCTATTCTGGAGCCACTCTGTGATGTCAGCTGACGGCAGGCATTGGTTTCACAGCCGGGAAATGACAGCTCTGAAAGCTGAAGCGATCAAATCCTTGGTGCTTTCCGGCTTCATTCATCACAGAGGAGATGGTGGGGGGGAGGGGGGGAGTTCCTTTATCTCCTCTGTGTTGAATGAAGCCGGAAAGCACCAAGGATTTTATCGCTTCTGCTTGTGTTCCCTGCTGCCCACAGTGGTTCCCGGGCACTGCCGTCCCTCCGGGGAGTCTGGCACCACTTTAAGCAGTCAGGATGCCTTCCCACCAAGGAGATGAAGGAACTCCCCTCCCCCCCCAATCTCCTCTGTGAGAAGATATCCTGACTGCTTAAAGTGGTGCCAGACTCCCCGGAGGAACGGCAGTGCCCGGGAACCACTGTGGGCAGCAGGGAACACCATTTAATGCAGAAAGTTTGGCGTTTCTAGCGATCCCTTTAATCCCTTACACTGCCAAGTTACACCCAAGCACAATCCCCCCCCCCCCCCAACAAAAAACTTTGAGACCCCACATTTACGCACGTACCAGCATAACTGCGCGCGTCGATTGCGCTTACACGTGAAAACGTTGATTGTGATACACATGTTACATATTACAACACACTGGGAGAGCAATAATTCTAGCGCCAGACCAACTCCGAAACACCGGTGACCTATAGCGGGCTTTCGAAGCTTCGCCAATAGAAAATACGGGGCACTGAAGTATGTCGCCATTTCACAGGCGCATGCAAGTTCAACCACTTGCCTATCGGGCACTTTTACCCCCTTCCGGGCCCAGGCCAATTTTCACCTTTCAGCGCTGTCACACTTTGAATGACAATTGCGCGGTCATGCTACACTGTACACATATATTTTTATCATTTTTTTCACACAAATAGAGCTTTCGTTTGGTGGTGTTTATTCACCACTGAGGTTTTTATTCTTTGCTAAGCAAACAAAATATGCAGAAAATTTTGAACCCCCCCCCCCCCCCGTTTTCATAGTTTGTTATATAAGTTTTGCAAACAGGTAATTTTTTTCTCCTTCACTGATGTGCGCTGATAGGCTTCATTTATAGGCACTGATAAGGCAACACTGATGGGCACTGGTAGGTGACACTGATAAGCAGCACTAATAGTTGGCACTGATGGGCACTGATGGGGCTTCACTGATGGGCACTGATGGGGCTTCACTGATGGGCACTGATGGGGCTTCACTGATGGGCACTGATGAGACGACACTGATGGGGCTTCACTGATGGGCACTGATGGGCACTGATGGGGCTTCACTGATGGGCACTGATGGGGCTTCACTGATGGGCACTGATGGGGCTTCACTGATGGGCACTGATGGGGCTTCACTGATGGGCACTGATGAGACGACACTGATGGGCACTGATGGGGCTTCACTGATGGGCACTGATGGGCACTGATGAGGCTTCACTGATGGGCACTGATGAGGCTGCACTGATGGGCAGTGATGAGGCTTCACTGATGGGCACTGATGAGGCTTCACTGATGGGCACTGATGAGGCTTCACTGATGGGCACTGATGAGGCTTCACTGATGGGCACTGATGAGGCTTCACTGATGGGCACTGATGAGGCTGCACTGATGGGCACTGATGAGACGACACTGATGGGCACTGATGGGGCTTCACTGATGGGCACTGATGAGGCTTCACTGATGGGCACTGATGAGGCTGCACTGATGGGCAGTGATGAGGCTTCACTGATGGGCACTGATGAGGCTTCACTGATGGGCACTGATGAGGCTTCACTGATGGGCACTGATGAGGCTTCACTGATGGGCACTGATGAGGCTGCACTGATGGGCACTGATGAGGCTGCACTGATGGGCACTGATGAGGCTGCACTGATGGGCACTGATGAGTCTGCACTGATGGGCACTGATGAGGCTGCACTGATGGGCACTGATGAGGCTGCACTGATGGGCACTAATGAGGCTGCACTGATGGGCACTGATGAGGCGGCACTGATGAGGCTTCACTGATGGGCAGTGATGAGGCTGCACTGATGAGGCTTCACTGATGGGCACTGATGAGACGACACTGATGGGCACTGATGAGACGGCACTGATGAGATGACACTGATGGGCACTGATGAGGCTTCACTGATGGGCACTGATGAGGCTTCACTGATGGGCACTGATGAGGCTTCACTGATGGGCACTGATGAGGCTTCACTGATGGGCACTGATGAGGCTTCACTGATGGGCACTGATGAGGCTGCACTGATGGGCACTGATGAGGCTGCACTGATGGGCACTGATGAGGCTGCACTGATGGGCACTGATGAGGCTGCACTGATGGGCACTGATGAGTCTGCACTGATGGGCACTGATGAGGCTGCACTGATGGGCACTGATGAGGCTGCACTGATGGGCACTAATGAGGCTGCACTGATGGGCACTGATGAGGCGGCACTGATGAGGCTTCACTGATGGGCAGTGATGAGGCTGCACTGATGAGGCTTCACTGATGGGCACTGATGAGACGACACTGATGGGCACTGATGAGACGGCACTGATGAGATGACACTGATGGGCACTGATGAGGCTTCACTGATGGGCACTGATGAGGCTTCACTGATGGGCACTGATGAGGCTTCACTGATGGGCACTGATGAGGCTTCACTGATGGGCACTGATGAGGCTTCACTGATGGGCACTGATGAGGCTTCACTGATGGGCACTGATGAGGCTTCACTGATGGGCACTGATGAGGCTGCACTGATGGGCACTGATGAGGCTGCACTGATGGGCACTGATGAGTACTGATGAGGCTGCACTGATGGGCACTGATGAGGCTGCACTGATGGGCACTGATGAGGCTGCACTGATGGGCACTGATGAGGCTGCACTGATGGGCACTGATGAGGCGGCACTGATGAGGCTTCACTGATGGGCAGTGATGAGGCTGCACTGATGAGGCTTCACTGATGGGCACTGATGAGACGACACTGATGGCCACTGATGAGACGGCACTGATGAGATGACACTGATGGGCACTGATGAGGCTTCACTGATGGGCACTGATGAGGCTTCACTGATGGGCACTGATGAGGCTTCACTGATGGGCACTGATGAGGCTTCACTGATGGGCACTGATGAGGCTTCACTGATGGGCACTGATGAGGCTTCACTGATGGGCACTGATGAGGCTTCCCTGATGGGCACTGATGAGGCTTCACTGATGGGCACTGATGAGGCTTCACTGATGGGCACTGATGAGGCTTCACTGATGGGCACTGATGAGGCTTCACTGATGGGCACTGATGAGGCTTCACTGATGGGCACTGATGAGGCTTCACTGATACCTGTATGATACCTGATGCCTATAGGCACTGATAAGATGACACTGGTTGGCACTGATTGCCACTAATAGGTGGCACTGGTGGGACCTGGTTAGCAATACTGATGGGCACTGCTTAGCAGTAGTGAGTGCCACTGTGTGGGACCGAAGTCCCGTTTACACAAGCTGGAAGTCAATTACTGGCTTCTGTTTACATCGTGTAATCAGCTGTCATTGGCTGACAGCTGATCATGTGGTATGGAGCCGGGATCGGCCCTTTACCCTGATCTGTGATCAGCCAAGTCCCGAGGACTCGGTGATCACAGAGCGCGCCGCCTGCGCCCTGCGGGGGGGGGAAGCGCGAGAAGATGTACATGGACGCCCTCTTGGCAATCTAAGCCCACCCTGTACCCGTCTTTCGGCTATAGTGTGGGTGTAAAGTAGTTAAGATTTGACATGTTGGGTATCCATTTACACGGTAAAAACTCGTCTTTTATATTTTACCCAAAATTTGGGTAGTTTATTGTTTGTTTGCCCTAAAATTCACTTTAGTGTGTTTTTTTTTTTTTTACTGAAATATTGCGAAGACTTGGCTCCTTTCTTTAAAGTGATTGTAAAGGTTGTTTTATTTTGTAATTTTTTTAAATAACAAACTTGGTATACTTACCTGCTCTGTGCAAGAGTTTTGCACAGAGCCGCCCTAATCCTCCTCTTCTGGGGTCCCCGGGCGGCGCTCGTAGCTCCTCTTCCCCCCCCCCCCTCCGTATTGAGTGCCCCCATGGAAAGCCGCTTTCCCTGGCACACTTGAAGGCCTCCGCTGGCACCCCCTGAACCCTGCCTGATATACTCCCATATTGTGTACCTTTGCTTGTCCCTGATTGGTTCCGGGACACAGCAGAGCTCAGACAATCGCTCTCAGTGTCAAGGCAGAGCACTTCTCTTTTTCAGAAGTGGCGCATGCGCAGTGGTGTCAGATGTAAAATGTTGGATCTTCCACCACGTATTGTCCCGGTAATAAAGGTCATCGGGAAAAAAAAATAATTGTCTTGGTTCAGATGAGTTCTGTTCTCTGCAGTGATTGTACGGACATTCGTCAGGTCAGTAGCTTTGGGGGGGGGGTGAAATCTCCGTTATCCTGTCCAGGCCGTGTGTTGGTTTTACACGTCTTGATTGTGACCGGCAATAACCGTATTTCCTGTCTGTTGCTCCCGGCAGTTGCTGTGTGGATGAGGTGGCTGCGGAACATGTTGGAGCTGAAATCCTGATACATTACGGCAGGGCGTGTCTGAGCCCGAGCAACAGGCTGCCCGTCATGTATGTTTTTGGTGGTAAAGCGGTGGATGTAAACCTGTGTGTAGAGAGTTTCCAGAACCTCTTGCCGGACCGCCAGACGCCGGTGGTGCTCTTCAGTGATGTGGTGTATGAACATATTCTAGGTAAATATCCTGATTGTAAGGTGTTGGTGGAAAGCCTAATAGATTGTAAGCTCTTCTGCCTCCTTCATTATAGTCTGTTTATACACTTCCACTTTCTGTATCCTTCCATTTATATACCCTAATAGACTGTAAGCTCTTCTACCCTCTCTATCCTCCCTTATATCCTAATAGATTGTAAGCTCTTCTGCCTCCTTCATTATACTCTGTTTATACACTTCCACTTTCTGTATCCTTCCATTTATATACCCTAATAGACTGTAAGCTCTTCTACCTTCTGTATCCTCCATTATACCCTAATAGATTGTAAGCTCTTCTACCCTCTCTATCCTCCCTAATACCCTAATAGAGTGTCAGCTCTTCTACCTTCTGTATCCTCCCTTGTACCCTAATAGATTGTAAGCTCTTCTACCTTCTGTATCCTCCCTTATACCCTAATAGAGTGTAAGCTCTTCTACCTTCTGTATCCTCCCTTATACCCTAATAGAGTGTAAGCTCATCTACCTTCTGTATCCTCCCTCATACCCTAATAGATTGTAAGCTCTTCTTTATACCCAAATAGATTGTAAGCTCTTCTTTATACCCCAATAGATTGTAAGCTCTTCTGCCTCCTTCGTTATACTCTATTTGTACACTTTTTCACCTTCTATAATCCTCCCTTACCCCCTAATAGATTGTAAGCTCATCTACCTTCTTCTGTATCCTCCCTTATACCCCATTAGATTGTAAGCTCTTCTGCCTCCTTTGTTACATCTATTTGTACACTTTTTCACCATCTATATCCGCCCTTACCCCCTAATAGATTGTAAACTCTTCTACCCTCTGTATCCTCCCTTACCCCCTAATAGATTGTAAGCTCATCTACCTTCTGTATCCTCCCTTATACCTGAATAGATTGTAAGCTCTTTTACCTTCTATATCCTCCTGTATATCAATATTAAATTATAAGCTCTTCTGCCTCCTTTGTTATACTCTATTTGTACACTTTTTCACCTTCTATAGCCTTCCTTACCCCCTAATAGACTGTAAGCTCTTCTATCTCCTGTATCCTCACAAATAAACCCTAATAGAGTGTCAGCTCTTTTACCTTCTGTATCCTCTCGTATACCCAAATAGAGCGTCAGCTCTTCCACCTTGTATATCCTTGTACAGTGCTGGGGCCTATGTTGGTGACATATTTCTGTTGGTCTATGACGTAGAATTGATGATGTGAAGTCTCTCCTCTGATGACTGAACTTCCTGCACATTGTTCATCTTTGCTCTGCAGGTGAATTGGAAGCACGCCTGGCCCGGACGTACCCCCGTGTAGTAGCCACGAAGCTCTCCTGGGTCACCGATGTTCCTTCTGGTGAGGTCCGCAGGTTTGGCCGGAGCTTCTCTCCTGATCTGACCCTCTGGCCAGATGCCTACAGCTTATTTTACGTCGGAGGAGAAGGTCCAACGCTCAGCAACCTCCTGCTGACCTGGCCGCGGTGCCCCTTTTTCAGCTTCAACCCCGAGACCGGGGAGGGCAGGAAGGAAGGACTGAACGTCAACCGCGCCCTGATGAAGCGCTTCTACCTGATAGAGAAGGCCCGGGACGCTCAGGTGGTCGGCATTCTGGTGGGCACTCTGGGTGTGTCAGACTATCTGTCGGCTCTGGCCCACCTGAAGGACGTCATCTGCCGAGCCGGGAAGAAGAGTTACATGCTGTCTATGGGGAAGCTGAACCCGGCCAAGCTGGGCAACTTCCTGGAGGTGGACATCTTTGTGTTGGTGGCCTGTGCGGAGAACTCCTTGCTGGACTCCAGCGATTTCTACCGGCCCATAGTGACTCCGGAGGAGATGGAGGTGGCCTGTAACCCGGCGCGGGAGTGGGGCGGCTGCTGTGTCACCGAATTCCGAGAGCTGCTTCCAGGTATTTTGTGGCCTCTTGGGGGGGGGGGGTTACTTATACTGATCTGGTGAGTTTATTTAGTAAACTATTGTAAGGGGCAATGGTGGGCTACATGCTAAGGAAACCAGTCAGATTTCAGTTTCCTGCAGTCAGCACAGCAGAAGCTCAGTTTTGATTGGTTGCTGTGGGACAATGCGCTTTAGCCATCATCCTTCTTATGTTAACAGGATCTAAATACAGTATAGAGCTGAAATGGCCAAAAGTATGTGAACCCCCCTCCAAATGATTGAGTTAGATTTTAAGCTCTTCCACCATCTACACCTTCCCTTATACCCTACTAGACTGTAAGATCTTCCACCTCCTCTATTCTGCCTTTTACTCTAATAGATTGTAAGCTCTTCTACCTTCTCAATCTTCCCTTATACACTAATAGATTGTAAGCTCTTCTACCTTCTCGATCTTCCCTTATACACTGATAGACTGTAAGATCTTCTACCCTCTCTATCCTCCCTTATACCCTAATAGACTGTAAGCTCTTTCACCCAATGTATCCTCTCTTATACCTTAAATGATTGTAAGCTCTTCTGCCATCTATATCCTTTCATATATTCCCTTAAAGATTGTAAGCTCTTCTACCTTCTGTATCCTCCCTTTTATACCTTAAAGTGGTTGTAAAGTCAGAAAGTGCATTCTATGCATTAGGATAAAAAGCCTTCTGTGTGCAGCCCCTCCCCCCCCTCCTCAGCCCCCCCTAATACTTACCTGAGCCCCATCTCTGTCCAGCGATGTCCACGAGTGTCTTGGCTGTCCGGGGCTCTCCCTCCTGATTGGCTGAGACACAGCAGCGGCGCCATTGGTTCCTGCTGCTGTCAATCAAAGTCAGTTAACCAATCGGGAGAGAGAGAGGGGTGGGGCGGGGCCGAGCCGGGGCTCCGTGTCTGAATGGACACAGGGAGCTGTGACTCGGAGAAGTGGCGGAACTATCAGGGTTGCAGCAGTCGCACTTGCGACTGGGCCCTTGCGTTCTGCTACTGTGGGGGGGCCCCAAGACCCGGCATCTCCCCCCCCTGCACCTCTGGCTGTCAGTTTAGTATGTATTGGGGGAGGTGGGAGGCGGCGATCGGCAGCTCTATGGTGTCCGTGGGCGGCGGGGTCTCCCTGGGGCTAGTAGTTCTCTTCCCCGAGTGTATACAGTGGAGAGGGGAGGGGCCTCTGACCCGAGCATGTATCCGATTCACTCTTCAGTGTACAAGTGAGTCGCTCTGCTTGTACACTGTTGCTGATACATGCCCGGGTCAGAGGCCCCTCCCCTCTCCACTGTATACACTCGGGGAAGTGAACGACTAGCCCCAAGGAGACCCCGCCGCCCACGGACACCATAGAGCTGCCGATCACCACCTCACTCCAAGTGGTGGGTACAGAGTTGTGTTGGGGGCTGGAGGTGCACAGCATAGACCAGCCAGGTACAGGAGAACCTCTGGAAGAGGTGGGGCGGCTGTCTGGGGAATCTAAAGCAAGGGGGGCCCTCTGGGGACCTTGATGTAGGGGGGGTCTCTCTGGGGACCCTGATGTAAGGGGGGGTCTCTCTGGGGACCCTGATGTAAGGGGGGAGCTCTCTTGGGGACCCTGATGTAAGGGGGAGCTCTCTAGGGACCCTGATGTAAGGGGGGGTCTCTCTGGGGACCCTGATGTAAGGGGGAGCTCTCTTGGGGACCCTGATGTAAGGGGGAGCTCTCTAGGGACCCTGATGTAAAGGGGGGGCTCTCTGGGGACCCTGATGTAAGGGGGGCTCTCTGGGGACCCTAATGTAAGGAAGGGCTCTGTTTGGACCCTGATGTAAAGGGGTGGGGGCTCTCTGGGAAGCCTGATGTAAGGAAGGGATCTCTGGGGACCCTGATGTAAGGAGGGGCTCTCTTGGGACCCTGATGTAAAGGGGGGGCTCTCTGGGGACCCTGATGTAAGGGGGGGCTCTCTGGGGATTCTGATGTAAGGAGGGGATCTCTGGGGACCCTGATGTAAGGGGGGGCTCTCTGGGGACCCTGATGTAAGGGGGGGCCTCTGGGGACCCTGATGTAAGGGGGGGCTCTCTGGGGACCCTGATGTAAGGGGGGGCTCTCTGGGGACCCTGATGTAAAGGGGGCTCTCTGGGGACCCTGATGTAAGGGGGGGCTCTCTGGGGACCCTGATGTAAGGGGGGGCTCTCTGGGGACCCTGATGTAAGGGGGGGCTCTCTGGGGACCCTGATGTAAGGGGGGGCTCTCTGGGGACCCTGATGTAAGGGGGGGCTCTCTGGGGACCCTGATGTAAGGGGGGGCTCTCTGGGGACCCTGATGTAAGGGGGGGCTCTCTGGGGACCCTGATGTAAGGGGGGGCTCTCTGGGGACCCTGATGTAAGGGGGGGCTCTCTGGGGACCCTGATGTAAGGGGGGGCTCTCTGGGGACCCTGATGTAAGGGGGGCTCTCTGGGGACCCTGATGTAAGGGGGGCTCTCTGGGGACCCTGATGTAAGGGGGGCTCTCTGGGGACCCTGATGTAAGGGGAAGGCTCTCTGGGGACCCTGATGTAAGGGGGGCTCTCTGGGGACCCTGATGTAAGGGGGGCTCTCTGGGGACCCTGATGTAAGGGGAAGGCTCTCTGGGGACCCTGATGTAAGGAGGAGGCTCTCTGGGGACCCCGATGTAAGGGGGAGTCTCTGTGGGAGACGCTGATGTAAAGGGGAGGCTCTGTGGGAGACCCTGATGTAAAGGGGAGGCTCTCTGGGGACCCTGATGTAAAAGGGGGGAGGGCTTTCTGGGGACCCTGATGTAAGGAGGGGCTCTCTGGTAACTCTGATGTAAGGGAGGCTCTCTGGGGACCCTGATGTAAGGAAGGGATCTCTGGGGACCCTGATGTAAGGGTGGGCTCTCTGGGGACCCTGATGTAAGGGGGGGCTCTCTGGGGACCCTGATGTAAGGGGGGCTCTCTGGGGACCCTGATGTAAGGGGGGCTCTCTGGGGACCCTGATGTAAGGGGGGGCTCTCTGGGGACCCTGATGTAAGGGGGGCTCTCTGGGGACCCTGATGTAAGGGGGGCTCTCTGGGGACCCTGATGTAAGGGGGGCTCTCTGGGGACCCTGATGTAAGGGGAAGGCTCTCTGGGGACCCTGATGTAAGGGGGGCTCTCTGGGGACCCTGATGTAAGGGGAAGGCTCTCTGGGGACCCTGATGTAAGGAGGAGGCTCTCTGGGGACCCCGATGTAAGGGGGAGTCTCTGTGGGAGACGCTGATGTAAAGGGGAGGCTCTGTGGGAGACCCTGATGTAAAGGGGAGGCTCTCTGGGGACCCTGATGTAAAAGGGGGGAGGGCTTTCTGGGGACCCTGATGTAAGGAGGGGCTCTCTGGTAACTCTGATGTAAGGGAGGCTCTCTGGGGACCCTGATGTAAGGAAGGGATCTCTGGGGACCCTGATGTAAGGGTGGGCTCTCTGGGGACCCTGATGTAAAGGGGAGGCTCTCTGGGGACCCTGATGTAAGGGGGGCTCTCTGGGGACCCTGATGGGGGGGGCTCTCTAGGGACACTGGTGTAAGGAGGGGCTCTCTGGTAACTCTGATGTAAGGGGGGCTCTCTGGGGACCCTGATGTCAGGGGGGATCCGCACTCAGATATGTAAGTATATTTTATATATAAATATAACGTGTGTGTGTATATGTGTGTATATGTGTATATATATATATATATATATATATATATATATATATATATATATATATATATATATTACATACACACACACATGTATATTATATACATGTGTGTGCTCGCCCAAACGTATGACTTTCTTTACTTCGCTGCTATGGGCTCTAGCCCCAGATCTTTTGTAGACCTAGCAATGCCCCTATGCCCCTGCTGGGGGCTCTTCATGGTTTCTTGCACCGGCCCTCAAGATTCTAGTTACGCCTCTGACTCTGAGGGAGGGACCTAAGAAGAGGAAGATCCGGGCTGCTCTCTGCAAATCCATTGCAACAGAGCAGGTAAGTATAACTGGTTTCTAGAGGAAAAAAAACAAGACTTTACAATCACTTTAATAGATTGTAAGCTCTTCTGCTTTCTTTACCCCTCCTTATACTTTAATCGATTGTAAGCTTGTCTACCTTCTGTATCCTCCTCTTCTATCCTTATAGAATCTAAGCTCTTCTACCCCATGTATCCTGTCTTATACCCTAATAGCTCTTCTACCTCCTTTTTCCTCTCTTATACCCTAATAGATTGTAAGCTCTTCTACCTTCTGTATGATCCTCTAGCTTCACCTTTAGCCTGCTTATTGCAGTATTGATGGCCATCACCGCACTGTGCTCTCGCCTCCAGCACCTGGGCCTGAATCATGTTGGGATGACATCACAGTGCACAGTATCCTATTGCCTTGCATTGTTGGCATGTTCTGTGTGTGTGATTGCTGGCATTATGGGAAGGCATTACTGATGGATTTCAGATAATCTTACTGGTGACTTTTTTAAAGGATCAGTTCACCTTTTTGTAAGAAATAATATACATATTTTTGCCAGCAGAAAAATGCGCATTTATTATTTATTGCACAGAGCATTGCAACCACGATCGATGGGTTGTGGGTGCAATGTTGGGCTCCTGCAGACGCGTCCTCCAGCTTTCTTGCGGATATATCCATATGGGCTTTGTGTTGGCAAGCTGGAGGACGTGTCAGTGGACTACGAGGACACTCCTCAGCGCCCCCACAGTCCACTGCAGAGAACCAAAAGCTGTCTGACATGGTGGCGTAACATTTGTGGATTCATGTTGCAGGTGGATCATCACACGTTCCGTTCCCTGATATTGACCCCGAGGACGCGGACAGAACCGACGTCTCTCTGATCACCGGTAACTTGAGATCCGTTCGCTTTTCGGCCACAGAGACCTCTGGAGAGAAGGCGATGGGGACGGCCCTGGCACAGAGGAACGCGGAGACCACCCTGGCAGAGCTGGGACCGGCCGGTAAGGGATCCGTTATGTATCTGTTTTCTTAGATGAAATGTTGGAATTCCTGACAGCGCAGGCTCTGGAGGTTCCGTTACTGCGTCTCTGGCGCTCTAGGCAGAGGAGGTGCCAAATAAAGTAAAGGGGTCACTTCACTAATCGGCAAGTGAACAAAAAATCCAACACACTAGACAGAGTGATAGTTAAAGAAGCTGCACCACCGGGGCCGGATCCAGTCTGTCTGATCTGGGGGTGCAGTAGTAAGTCAAGTAGCATACCCCAGAGTCCGTCCCCCCTTCACCCCTTGCAACAGAGTCCTTTGCCCCCTTCCCTTCACGATTAGAGTCCTACCTTCAAATCTTCACTGTGGCTGCAGCATCATGGCGGAGGACGTGGGGGGGACTGAGCAGGTCTGGACTGAAGCAGGTCTTCCATCCTCTTCTGAATGCTCATCCTGGAGATCAACTTCATCTATTTCCATGGTGCTGGCAGCCAGCATGCGTTCTGCTCAGCCCTGAACCATGCAGGGGATAGGGACAGGGCACTGTGCAACCCTGCTGACTCAGCATTGTGCCCCCCCCGGCATCTCCTCTTTCTGATGCCTCTTTCTGTTGGCCCTGGGGGGGAGGAGGAGCAGCTCACCCCCAGCACCCCTAGATTTTACCCTGTGCACCACCACCAAATCCTTTCTTTTCTTTTTTTAATAAACTTAAAAATAAGGAACTATTCGTACAAATAATGCTATCCATCAGAGCCTCCTCCCATCCACCAGACTCTGCTCCTCCTTTATTCAATGCATCCACCAGAGCCTCCAACCATCCACCAGACTATGCTCCTCCTTTATTCAATGCCTCCTCCTTCTCCTCCTCCAGTGTGTTTCACTCCAAGAGAGCCTTTACCATCCACCAGACTTTGCTCCTCTTCTTTTCTATGTGTCCACCAGAACCTCCTCCACTGTTTCACCCCAAGAGAGGCTTCACCATCCACCAGTCTCTGCTCCTCCTCTATTCAATGCGTCCACCAGAGCCTCCTCCTCCTCCTCCAGTGTTTCTCCCCAGGAGAGGCTTCACCATCCACCAGACTCTCCTCCTTCTCTATTCCATGTGTCCACCAGAGCCTCCTCCTCCTCCAGTGTGTTTCACCCAAAGAGAGCCTTCACCATCCACCAGACTCTGCTACTCCTCTATTCAATGTGTCCACCAGAGCCTCCTCCTCCTCCTCCAGTGTTTCTCCCCAAGACCCCAAGAGAGGCTTCACCATCCACCAGTCTCTGCTCCTCCTCTATTCCATGCATCCACCAGAGCCGCCTCCTCTTCCTCCTCCTCCAGTGTTTCACCCCAAGAGGTGCTTTGCCATCCACCAGACCCTGCTCCTCTATTCCATGAGTTTTCACCCCAGAAGGGGCTTAATCAGGATTAAACACGTTGGAGGAGGCGAAGGAGCAGATGGCGGACAGCGAAGCCCTTCAACCCCCCCCCCCCCTCCTGCCCAGGCCAATTTCAGCTTTTAGCGCTGTCACACTTTGAATGACAATTGCGCGGTCACACTGTACTCATATGACATTTTTATCATTTTTTTTCACACATATGGCTTTTTCTTAGTGGTATTTAACCACCACTGTTTTTTTTTTTTTGCTAAACAAACAAAAAGATAAAAAAATGAAAAAGGAAAAAAAAGTGTTTTTTTGTTTTTGTTATAACATTTTGCAAATGAATCATCTTTCTGCGTAAATTTAGGACAAAATGTATCCGGCTACATTTCTCTGGTGAAAATAGAGCCCCCAAATCAGTGTATATTATTTAGTCTGTAGGAAAGAAGAAATTGTTGTTTACACAAAATTCTTTTTTCTTCACATACTGTCACCAGTGCAATACAGCGCCATCATTTAACTGGTGATCAGGAACACAGATGACAGTATATGTTTAAAAAATAAAAAAAAAATTAAAAAAAATATATATATATATATATATATATATATGAAAGAAAAAAAATATATATATGTGAAAGAAAAGAAAAAAAAATAGATACATTATTTATATATATATATATATATATATATATATATATATATATATATATATATATATATATATATATATACATTTTTCTTTCATTTTTCAACAAAAAAATTACCATTTTCTTTTTTTGGTGACCAGAGCACTCCCTACAATAGTAACACTATATGGCAAAGAAGCTAGCTGGCTGTAAGGAGGCTGGAGACTTACTGTCACATCCCAAATATAGAGAAGGAGAAAACAGGAGAACGCCCTCTGGACTGTGTAAGCAGTAGTCAAACCAGACACAAGAGCAGGAAAGTATAGTAAAAATACAAAAGTTTTATTATAATATATAAAATGGTAGTATAGACAGCACACAACAGCGTTAAAACCGAGATTTGTAGCCATACATAGACAATACAGAGCTGGTGTCTGGAGTATACGGTTGGTCTTGTAGTAAGAGGCCAAACCACATGACAATTCCATGAAGGATCCCGACATGTTTCGGAATGTAATAAATTCCTTCTTCAGGGAGTGATCAAAGCAGACTGTATTTTCCGATGGTATATAATAGTAACATGTCACTGTAAGTTGGTGTGAATACATAATACACAGAGCAACATCAAAAAAATGAGTGATCGATACAACATGGCATAGATGTAATTATTAGACAAGATTAAGCATACACACAAAATCTGGCTACATGTTATCATATCCACAACATGGTCTTAAAGCGGAGCTCCACCCTATTTTACATGATTTGCTCAATCACATGCCATGAACGTATTCAGTTATAAACGGATATATATATTTTTTTTTTCTTTTGTACCTGTGTTTTTTCAATGTCCATCTCTGCTTCCTGTCTTAGTTCTCTGCGGATATGGGCGGGTCAGCGGCGGGTATTACACCATTTCCTTTTTTCCTGCAATGTCTCCTGGGAGCTCCTGTCATTATTCCCAGGAGTCATTGCAGGGGCCTGACGCGAGTTCTCGTGGCATTTCGACACCGACGCCCACCCGTTGTGATGGCGACCCTGAAGGTTACGGCGCTGCTCACCGAAAAAACACTGAGCATGCGCGGGAAATAGCGGTGAATGCTGGGAGCTCAGCATTGCCCGGATCCTGGAAATCCATGCTTGTGGGCTTCACACATGCCCACAAGCAAGATGGGAACGGCCACGATCGTTTTTTTATTATAAATATTTATTGAAAACGGACAGCAGCAGCTTAAAGAAACCAAAACAAGTGAGTGGTACTTTATGATTGTACATGTGTCTGAACGACTACAAAAAAAAAAATAGGAATGGTCGCGGGAACCCCGCTTTAAGGTTCTTCCACAGTGCCCCATCACATTCCTTATACCCCAGAAGATTGGTACGTGGAAGTAGCAGGTAGAGTAGTGTCCCAGGACAAAATGCACATAGAATGAGGGGATCGCAAATGTAGAGACGGCCCTGATATAAAACAAATAGTATATAATTTGTAATATGTGTCCACATATGGATTTTTGATGTTGCTTTGTATATTTTGTATTTGCGCTAACTTGTTACTATTATACCATCGGAAAATACAGTCTGCTTTGACCATGCCCTGAAGAAGGAATTTATTACATTCCGAAACATGTTGGGATCCTTCATGGAATTGTCATGTGGTTTGGCCTCTTACTGCAAGACCAACCGTATGCTTAAGGCACCGGCTCTGTATTATGTGTGTTTTTTATATATTTATATATATATATGTGTGTGTATATGTATGTTTGTGTGTGTGTGTGTATGTGTGTATATATATATATATATATATATATATATATATATATATATATATATATATATATATATATATATATATATATATATGTGTATGTATGTGTGTGTGTGTGTGTTTGTGTATATATATATATGTGTGTGTGTGTGTGTGTGTGTGTATATATATATATATATATATATATATATATATATATATATATATATATATATATATATATATATATATATATATATATCTCTACAAATTTCGTTTTTTAATGCTATTGTGTGCTGTTTATACTATCATTTTATATATTATAATAAAACTTGTATTTTTACTATACTTTCCTGCTCTTGTGTCTGGTTTGACTTCTGCTTACACAGTCCGGAGGGCGTTCTCCTGTTTTCTCCTACAATAGTAACACTGCACTACTCTGGAGAAATGATCAGGATTTTTTTTTTTTTTTTTTACACGATTGCTTATACCAGTGAATTTCATTGGTGTAAGCAACCATTATAACTGAATGAAACTGATTAATTCAATGAGTACTGTGATTAGCCCGCCGCTAATCATGTGGTACAGATGGGTCGTGATTGGCCCTCTCTGTACCAAGTGTGACCAATCACAGCTTAGCAACACAATGAATAGCTTGTAAGAAAGTCGTTGTTTATAACCGCTCATGTGATATGCTGTGATTGGTCACAGAGATTACATGGTCCCGGCAGCGGGCCGGTACAGTGATCGGTCATCGGCGATGTCCAGTGGACACCGCCAATGACAGATTGCGCCCGCGTTCCGGGAGGACGTCATATGAGTCCCACCCCTCATAGAAGTCCCGCCCAGCCGCCATTTTGCAATAGGCCAGGCAGGAAGTGAGTAAAGTTTTTTTTTTTTTTTTAAAGAAGAGGATGGGGGGAGGGGGCGCTCTTTTTTTACTGAGTGAAATGAGGATCAGAAAGTGAGGAAAGGATACATTGTTGGTGGGGGAGATGCTGCAGAAGATCATATGAAGCTGGGAAGATGTAACATGCGGCTCATAGGGATCAATGATATTCTCCTAATCCTTGTTCCCACTACAGACCGCTGAGGGCCGCACATCATATGCCAAAGGGCCGCATGTGGCCCTGGGGCCACAAGTTGGACACCATTGATCTCGGCTGAGAAGGGTATAAGTCACATAAAATGAGTTTGTAATGAAAATGTTTTAATTGCCAAGAAAGATTTACTTTTTTTATTTTTTATTCAATGATCATGTGACTTGATAATGAAAGGTCCATTTTATTTGTGTTCCCCCTCCCCCCCCCCAGCCTCGTTCCTGTCCTCCCGGAGTTGGCAGGGATTGGACAAGTCTCTGGGTCAGACCCCCGTGGTGAAAGCTGTAGAGGGACGCCGAGGAATCGCCATCGCTTACGAAGACGAAGCGCCCAACTAAAAGGCGGCATACCTGGGTGACGTCACAGCGCGGCGGCGCAGAGACTTGGAGGTTCAGCTCCCGAAGATGGAAACGGGGAAAGAAAAGGAGAAATGTGCTCAAGTCCTCCACAGCCCGGAGCCGGGAATGAGCGGACCAGCCGATCGTATCGCGGGAGCGCTGACCAGTCCGCGGCTGATTATATGGCGGGGCCGAGATACGGAGGACTCGCATCATCTGATGTTCTCCTACAGATATTAAAAAACGTGGACTTTGTCGCCATTTTCTACTACTGTCACTGTGAGGAGCAGCGCAAAAACAGCGTAAAGCAACTCTCATCGAACGCAAATTAAATTTCCCATTTGTATACGCACCATTGAAGGGCAATTCGTTATAACTGTTCAGTCAGTGAGAAAAAATACCCGTTGATCCCGCCAGAAATCTTGTTTTGTTCCTGTGCTCCACTCTTATCAGCTACAATGTACCCAACTCTCCCTGTGTTATAAAAATGAAGAGGAGGAGGGGGGGTGTTCTGTAGTCTGGTCTTAGGGTGACAACGCTGCTCCGGCTCCACACCCTGGGACAGGAAGTGTGTTACTGGTGGGATCACCGAGTGAAAATAAAGGAAACAAATTCATCTACCACATCTGTGTTCTTTTTTTTTTTTCCTGCTTTAATGGGTAAGTTTAGATAGATAAACATAAAGTAAATCTGCAGAAGGGGCGGTACTTACAATAAATGAGAAGAGTCCCTTGTGGGAATTATTCTGGAGATCACTAGAAAAAAAAGAATCACGTTTGTCAAAACTCTGTGAATATCATCAGCAAAGCAGCTTGATTAATATACCATTATAAAGAAGAAGAGAATTGTGCGCTGAATCGAGAGATTTTATAATTTTCCTCATCACGAATGTTATTTCTCCATTCCGAACGCTTGTCTACAAGATCGACCGCTTCCGGCTGGTCCTTCATTCCGAGCATGCGTGTTTGCACTTTGGACTTTTTGAAAACCTGACAACAGACATTTGTTGGCGGAAAATTTGAGAACCTGCCAGCCAACATTTGTTGGGCGGGAAGTGAGGCAACAATTGTTCGATGGAGCGTACACACGGTCGGACTGACGATGGGCACTGATATGCGGCACTGATGGGCACTGATATGCGGCACTGATGGGCACTGGTAGGCGGCACTGATGGGCACTCATAGGTGGCACTGGTGGGCGCTGATGGGCACTGATAGGCGGCACTGCTGGGCACTGAAAGGCTGCAAAGATGGGTTCTTATGGGTGGCACTGATAGGCGGCACTGATGGGCACTGATATGAGGCACTGATAGGCATCCCTGGTGGCAGTGGTAGGCATTGTGAGGGGGCACTGATTGGCAGCTGCCTGGGCATTGATTGGCAGCTGCCTGGGCACAAATTAGTATTTCCCTGGGGGTCTAGGGGGGGCATACCTGGTGGTCCATTGTGGATGGTGGTCCTGGGCGGCATGATGGTGGTCCTGGGTGGGATCTGAGGGGGGGCTGTGCTGATAAACAATCAGCACAGACCCCCCCTGTCAGGATAGCAGCCGATCGTCTCTCCTTTACTCTACCGGCTCTTCCTATTTACATCATGATCAGCCGTGATTGGACACGGCTGATCACGTAGTAAAGAGTCTCCATCAGAAGCTCTTTACCTTGATCGGAGTTGCGGGGTGTCAGACTGACACCCCGCAACAATGATCGCCGCGATGCGTGCCCCCCCGGGGGCGCGCAGCGGCTTAATTTCCTGATCACGTCTTATGACATCCGGTCAGGATATTGAAACCACTTTGCCGCCGTCATTCTGCTATATGGCGGGCGGCAAGTGGTTAATAAAGGACTTGTCAAAAACTGCCTACTGTCTTTTTTTTTTTTATTTTGGGTGAATGAGGAGGTGTACTATGTACCGCATACACATTCACAAGGGGAGGGGTCAGGATCTGGAGGCTCCCCCCCCCCGCAGACACCCTACAACCACCGGCCAGGGTTGAAGAGAAGAGGCCCTTGTCCCCATGAACATTTTTTCTTTCTTTTTTTTTTTTTTTTACATTCACCTGTCAGCGGAGAACCCCTTTGTCAGCTGATGGCTCAGCGGTGGCCGCCCGCTCCTTAACAACCATGTTGTTTACTGGTTAAGGATGCAGACGGCTGCCGGTTCCTTAAATAATACTTATTTACCGCATTCATTTTTAATTTTTTTTCCTTTTTGTGAATTTACTTTCATTCCTGTTTCATGCGAGTGTTTTTGCTTTATGCTGTATCACTATCGCATAAAGCGATAGTGAGTTGACATTTTCAGGATATCGCGTATGCTGTTTTGGAAAACGCCTAAATACCGCAATGCGATCTGCTTTTGTGAATGGCGCCCACTGTCCTACCCTGGCAGAACCAAGACATGGTGAGAGGGGGGACTAAAGGTGTGAAAAAGCTCTCCCTAAGGGTTCCGTCCACAGCACGACAAAGCCTTCTTAGAAGGTAATTCACAAGTCATATTACACTTGAAATAAAATGTATTCTTTCATATGGTCACTAGATGGCGCCATTGAGTTGCGCTCTGTCTGTACACCTGTAAATTATAGGAAGGGGGGGGGGTGAACCTTCATTCCAGGCCAGATTGTAAAAACAGGCAGGGGGATTAGGGGGGGTCTGGGGTGTACAAAGTCCCTGTCCAAGGTATCTTGGCACCGTTGCCCTCGTTGATGTTCTCCCTGCAAATTACGGCTTGCGTTCCCGCCGGGCAGATTTAAAATACATTACTCGAGCGGCAGCTACGGTGGGGGGGTGCGCGGTAAAACAACGAAGTTTAACGCAGATAAATTGATCTCGGAAAATGAAAGAGAATTTATCATTATGTTGGAAATGGCGACGAGATGAAATTCCCGGAATCCAGAAGCAGCGCCCGTGCCCCTCGCCGGGGGGGTTCCGCGTTCTGTGTTATGGTAATTTTTTTCTGATTTGATGAATCACGACAGGTTTTGTTTCCAGCAGGATATTTTATTATTTTTTTTCTTACCTTTTTTTTTTTTTATTTTGTTTTGTTTTTTTCAGGATGGTAAAAATAAAATTCCATTTTGCCCTTTAAGTCAGAGCCGTATATTAGAGTCATTAATAGGAAGCGGGATTGGAAGGAGCAGATAATGATATAATACGCTGTATATAATGAAGTATTATTTTTAGTAGCTAGTTAAAGATAAGAAAAGGTTGCCGTGTCCCTTTCCTTTCCTGAACGCGGCGTTTGGTGAGGAGCGGCTAAGCCAGATACAAGACAAACTCGAAAACATTTCAGGGTAAAACTGTCACTATGTAACGTCGATGCGCTGAGCACTGTATACCATCAACAGTTGTCATTTTTCTTAAAATAAATCCTTATTTTCCCCCTTTTTGGATCCCTTTTACATATCGGTGCTGCTGATCCACCGCAGACACTTTGCAGCCGCTTCCTGCCTAAATGTACTCTGGTGACGCCTGTCTGGTACATCGCAGGGCGGGTCTCCTGATGATGACAACAGCGGACCGTTGCCTGTGCAATGCGTGTTGGAACGTTCTGATTGGGGCTTGTAGTCAGAAAGTGCAACGGTTTTTCAAACACAATTTATTTGGAAAAAAAAAATACACTTTAACTACAGTGGAACCTCGGATTACGAGCATAATCTGTTCCAGGAAAATGCTTGTAATCTAAAGCACTCGCATATCAAAGCGAGTTTCCCCATAGAAGTCAATGGAAAAGAAGATAATTCGTTCTGCATTGACTTCCATTACATGCAATACCGCATGTGGCCAGAGGTTGGGGGTGGGCGCCAGAGAGCCTCGGAAATACTCGGGGACAGCTCGGATGAACTTGGAAAGGCTCGGGAACTGAGTATTTCTGAGTGATCCCGAGTATTTACGAACGGCTCCGAACTGTTCCGAGTGTACCCGGCGCCCCCCCGCACCTCTGGCCAAATGCTGTACTGCACACCCCATTAGCTTGAATTCTGCTTGTTTTGCGAGACAACACTCGCAAACCGAGTCAGAATTTAAAAAAAAAAAGTTGCTCGTCTTTCAAAACCCTCGTTAACCGCGTTACTCATAAACCAAGGTTCTACTGTACTTGCGGTCCGCCCCCCGCCGTCGTTGTATGTCAATACTTTGACGTAGAATACCGGGGTTATGGATGCAGGTAGCTGCCATAACCCCCGGTATATACTTAAACAGCGGACGGTCCTCTTTCTGATAAAAGTGGTCTCAGTGGTGGATTCGCTCCACCCCTCTCACCAGGCAACGGTCGTCATCGGTGCCATGGGTGACGGTTGGGTCCTCTCCCCTCTGAGACATTGAGCCGAGTGAGGGGAAGATGGCCCCCCGGCTCAGCTCCATAACATTGGATGACGGAAGCGATGTCAAACGTCACTTCTGCCCAACGGTCTTCATTTTTTTTTTATTGCATTTTAGTGTAAATATGAGATTTGAGTTCTTTTTGACCCCCCAGATCTCATATTTAAGAGGACCTGTCATGTTTTTTTTTTTTCCATTACAAGGGATGTTTACATTCCTTGTAATAGGAATAAAAGTGACACAAATTTTTTATTTTTTTTTAAAAGGACAATGTAAAAATAAAAAGTAAAATAAATAAGAAAAAAAAAAATTTAAAGCGCCCCGTCCCGCCGAGTTCGCACACAGAAGCGAACGCATACGTGAGCAGCGCACGCATATGAAAATGGTGTTCAAACCACACATGTGAGTTATCACCGCGATCATTGGAGCGAGAGCAATAATTCTAGCCCTAGACCTCCTCTGTAACTCAAAACTGGTAACCTGTAGAAATTTTTATATGTCGCCGCTGGAGACTTTTAAGGGTCAAAGTTTGTCACCATTCCACGAGCGGGCGCAATTTTTAAAGCGTGACATGTTGAGTATTAGTTTACTCGGCGTAACATTTTCTTTCACAATATAAAAAATATTGGGCTAAGTTTACTGTTGTCTTATTCTTTAGTTAAAAAAAAATGCGCTTGTAAGACTGTTGCGCAAATACGGTGTGATATAAAGTATTGCAACGACCGCCGTTTTATTCTCTAGGGTGTCTGGAAAAAAAAAAAATATATATATATATATTTTTTTTTTTCAGACACCCTAGAGAATAAAATGGCGGTCGTTGCAATAATTTATATCATATATATATATATATATATAAATATAATGTTTGAGGGTTTTAAGTAATTTTCTAGCAAAAAAAAAAAATGATTTTAACTTTTTAACCCTCATCCAATTCGCATAGGTGTGAACCCAGCCTAAATAAATACCTAACATGTCACACTTTAAAATGGAATGGGGGCAAACTATGGTACTTAAAAATCTCCATAGGTGATGCTGTAAAAAATGTACCAGTTTAGAGTTACAGAGGAGGTCTAGTGCTAGAATTATTGCTCTCGCTCTAACGATCTCACCGATACCTCACATGTGTGGTGTGATCACCATTTACATATGCATGCATGACTTGCGTATGCATTCGCTTCTGAGCGCAGAGGGATAGGGATACTTTACTTTTTTTTTTCCTTATTTATTTTATTTTTACTCTCTTCCTGTAATTTTTAATATTTTATCACTTTTATTCCTATTACAAAGAATGTAAACATCACTTGTTATAGATATAGGGATGACAGATCCTCTTTATGGAGAGATCTAGGGTCAAAAAGACCCCAAATCTCTCCTTTTACCTTTTAAAGCAAATGATAAAAAAAAATAGATTTTTTTTTCTTTTAAAGTGTTTATTTCCACCCTGGACCAGAAGTGACGTCATGACGTTGCTCCATTCCTCCAAGGCCATAGAGGCGATCAGAGACGACCTGGTCTCTGTTTGCCTCTGTGACCAGCCGGCCAGATCGTTTCTCGGGTGCACTGGTAAAAACGGTAAGCCGAGAAACAGCGGTTTCTGAAACCGCTTCTGAAAACGATCCAGCAGGTAATTAGCCAGCCGAAGAAAAAAAAATCCTGGGGTTATGGCTGATAGCGTCTCGCCATAACCCCCGGCAAACCACTTGCAAAATGCAGCGTATATATGCCTATTGATGTTGGCAAGATAATATTGACTATGACGTCAATTGTGACAAAGGGCGTAGGGCGGAGCTTACACTTGTGAAGTAACCACGCATCCAGGCTGTAGACCTGGAAGCAATCGGATCGAACCCCAGGAGCGGTACATAAGCACTTATTGTTTTTTTTTAACATTCTTTTGTATAGTATGGTGGAACTTCTTATGTTGCTGATCGGGAGACTCTGGTGACCACTGGTGAAGTTATGATGGAGAAACCGGTTCCTTTTACAGATGATCTATCTCCACTGATTCAGAGGCACTAATATGCGGCACTGATAAGCAGGCACTGAAAGGCAGCACTGACTGGCATCGCTGATGGGCACTGATTCGTGTCACTGATGGGCACAGACTGGCATCATTGGGCACTGAAAGGCAGCACTGACTGGCATCGCTGGGCACTAAAAGGCAGCACTGACTGGCATTCCTGATGGGCACTGTTGGGGCTGCACTGATTATCAGTGCCCTGATTACAGTGCGAGGCGAGGAGAGCCGATAAATGGCACTTCCCTGTTTACATGTGAATGGCTGTAGTTAAACACAGCCGATCACATGGGAAAAGAGTCGCGTCACCGGCTCTTTACCGAGATCGGGGTTGCGCCGTGTCCTAAGAACATGGAGCGCCCGCAATCACCGCGCGTGAGTGGCGACACTGGGGCGACGTCATATGACGTCGTCCCAGAGTGAGAAAAGTAAAATGGCGGGCGGCAGGTGGTTTAAACATGTGTGCAAAAAATGGCTCTGGCAGCAAAAGGGTTAAACCATGAAAAATGACTACACCAACAAAGCCATCACTGGATGCCCATTGGAGGTATTTGGCTTTGAAGACATGGGTGAAGGGCACCCCAGTGAACCCCTATAGTCGGGGTACCTATGGGATGCATCATGAAAAGCGGTGCTGGCATTTCCAGGCGGATGTGCCGGGTATGGGACGAGGAAGAAAAGCGATTCTCGTTATCAGAAGGACGTGAGCTCTGATCAGTAGGGGTCTCAGTCTTGATACATTGTATAGATGTTCCACCAACTTCATTTTCCGATACTTCAGGCCGTCATACATTGATGATATCTGCTGTGGTTACATTGGAGGTTTATTTACTGAAGGCAAATCCACTTTGCATTTCCAAGTCGCTGTAGATCTGAGGGGGACATGCAAGGAAAATAAAAAAAACAGCATTTTTGCTTCTACATGATTGGATGATAAAATCAGCAGAGCTTCCCCTCATTTCAGATGTTCCCTTCATTTTAGATGTTCCCCTCATTTCAGATCTTCCCCTCATTTCAGATCTTCCCCTCATTTTAGATCTTCCCCTCATTTCAGATCTTCCCCTCATTTTAGATCTTCCCCTCATTTTAGATCTTCCCCTCATTTTAGATCTCCCCCTCATTTCAGATCTTCCCCTCATTTCAGATCTCCCCCTCATTTCAGATGTTCCCCTCATTGCAGATGTCCCCCTCATTTCAGATCTTCCCCTCATTTCAGATCTTCCCCTCATTTTAGATCTCCCCCTCATTTCAGATGTTCCCCTCATTGCAGATGTCCCCCTCATTTCAGATCTTCCCCTCATTTCAGATGTTCCCCTCATTTTAGATCTCCCCCTCATTTCAGATCTTCCCCTCATTTCAGATCTTCCCCTCATTTCAGATCTTCCCCTCATTTCAGATCTTCCCCTCATTTCAGATCTTCCCCTCATTTCAGATCTTCCCCTCATTTTAGATCTTCCCCTCATTTCAGATCTTCCCCTCATTTTAGATGTTCCCCTCATTTTAGATTTTCCCCTCATTTTAGATCTTCCCCTCATTTTAGATCTTCCCCTCATTTTAGATCTTCCCCTCATTTCAGATCTTCCCCTCATTTCAGATCTTCCCCTCATTTCAGATGTTCCCCTCGTTTTAGATCTCCCCCTCATTTCAGATCTTCCCCTCATTTCAGATCTTCCCCTCATTTCAGATCTTCCCCTCATTTTAGATGTTCCCCTCATTTTAGATGTTCCCCTCATTTTAGATGTTCCCCTCATTGCAGATCTTCTCCTCATTTCAGATCTTCCCCTCATTTCAGATCTTCCCCTCATTTCAGATCTTCCCCTCACATCTACAGCGAATGCACTTCCAGGTGCCCTTGTAGTGCAGAGTGGATTTGCCTTTAGTAAATCAACCCCATTGTGTCGTTGCCTCGCCCATCATCTCCGTGTCATCGATAATGATTATTGCCGGTAGATTTTATTGATCCCTTCTTCCTGTAACCCACGGACGTCATCGCCAAGCCTCTCAGGTGGGGCTCAGAACTCGTTGAACTCGGCGGGGACGTCTCATCAACCGAACACTCAACTCTGTCTGTGATGCTTGTTAATGAATCTCCCATCACCGTGTAAGATGACAGACGAGACCTCTCCGAGCACTTAGTGCGCGTTTTCAGCTCCATATTGATTGCTCTTCTGCAATTTCCTTCCGCAGGTAGATTGCGTTAATGACAAATGATCGGAGGGGGACTCATGTAGCCTGAGGGGGGCAGCCATCCCTCTCCTCCGCTTTTGTTTGGCGCACACGGTGAGGTGCCATCTCCCAGTCACGTTCCTAGTTTACACGATTAATTTCCCCCAGGTTTCTGCTATGAATGCGTGTCACCATTAGGCTGCCAATAAAGCTTAACGGTTCTCCGTCTTCTCTGATACCGAGCCACCTGAGACAACGCCGCGGGGGGGCTGCTCACTTCAAACGTGCAGCTGGTAATAAGAACACATGGCTTTAAAAATCGTCTCTGTAATAGTTTTTCAAGAAGATTTAGAGGAAGCTGTGGCTGAAAATACTAGTTATATGGCTGTCATGCTGATCCTGGGGCTTCGGTACTTTAAGTCATTAATCCGCAGCTTTTCAGGAAGACTTCTGCAGACCTGATGGCCAATCCAACTGCTAAATGAAGGTGTGCATGCCGCAGGCTGCAGATAACTGTAAGACAGGAGCTTGACATTATCAGCCTTCAACAGGAAGTGCCATTATTACACTCCACTCCTCTACTACTCTCTTGTATGCTGCCTGCCAAGACCCCTGATCAAACCCAAATACTCTCTAGCTTGCTGCACGCTAGGGCCCCTGCCTGGACTTGGCTACTCTCTTGGTTGCTGCTTCTCAAGTCCCCTTCCTGGACCTGACTACTCTCCTGCTTGCCACATGCCAAGTCCCCTTCCTGGACCTGACTACTCTCCTGCTTGCCACCTGCCAAGTCCCCATCCTGGACCCAAGTACTTGCTTGGTTGCCACCCGCCATAATCTCTGCCTGGACCCTACTACTTTTTTGCCTGCCATGACCTCTGCCTTGACCTGACAACTCTCTTGCCTGCCAAGACTACTGCCCAAAGCTGACTACTCTCTTGCTTGACTCCCCCCCCAGATCCCATGCCTGGACCTGATTACTCTCTTGTTTGCCATCTGCCAAAACCCCTGGCCAAACCTCACTACTCTCTTCTTTGATCCCTGCCAAGACCCCTGCCTGGACATGAGTACTGTTTTGCTTGCCGCCTGGCATAATCTCAGCCTGTACATGAGTACTCTTTTGCTTGCTGCCTGGCGTAGCCTCTGCCATGAACTGACTACTCTCCTGCCTGCCAGGACCCCTGCCCAAACCTGACTACTCTCTTGCTTGACTGCCCACCAAGATCCCATGCCTGGACCTGACGACTCTCTTGCTTGCAGCCTGCCAAAATCTCTGCCTGGATCTGACTACTTTCTTGCTTGCTGCTTGCCATGACCTCTGACTACTCTATTGCCTGCCGGGGCCCCTTCCCAAACCTGACTACTCTCTTGCTTGACTCCCGCCAGGGCTCCATGTCTGGACCCGACGACTCTCCTTGCTTGGAAAAAAGGGGCATGAATACCACAGCGCCGACAGCCTGAATAAATACAATAAAGTGCAGCTATAGTGCATACAAAATTAGGTGCAAATTAATCCAACAATACAAAAAATATATAAAGCATGTAGCCAGTGAAAACTTAAAAGAACACGTGCAAATAAGCATAAACTTCTAGTTAGGAAGTTCCTTTCACAGGTGCCTTCCACGGGTGCTACTGTGCTTGAAATAGTGCAGATCAATATTAGTCATGTGACCAGTGAAAGTCCAAAATAACGTGCACAGAAACATATAGCAATTCTCAGTTGATAAGTTCCTTTCAAAGGTGCTGCTGTGCTAAAAAAACATATGACGCTGTAAACAGGTGCATACAGGATCCCCCCCCTCCCCCACCCTTATGGTTGAACTCACCAGATCCAATGGACCCCCAAGCAGTACTGTAGGCTTAGCATGGTGAGCGGGGTGATGGAAACGTCAACTCCTGGGTGCGATCCTTCTTGGGGTGTTTTCAGGCACAAGCATATGGAGAAAGAGTATAAACAGAAAAGTCAGTGCTACTACCCATACACCACATAGATAGCAGAGCTCCCAGGTGCTCAATCCACAGTCACTGGCTGAGTAGAGTAATATAGAAAAAATGATCCGCACTCCGGTTGTTGCTTTTAAAATTTCTTCATTTTATTGAATAGCCACAGTGAACAAATGCAGATTAAGTCAGTTGACGCGTTTCAGCCTATAAGGCCTTAGTCATAACCACGTGGTTATGACTAAGGCCGTATAGGCTGAAACGCGTCAACTGACTTAATCTGTGTTCACTGTCGCTATTCAATAAAATGAAGATATTTTAAGAGCAACAACCGGAGTGCGGATCATTTTTTCTACATATGGAGAAAGAGTCCGCATAGTAAAGTACGTCCTGTTTAATTCATTAAAATTAATCTTTACAGAGTTTCAATCATAAAATCAATCTTTACAAGGTTCCAAGGTGGAGGGCAAACGTATAAACATCAATTACCAGTCAAATAATCAATAGGTTCTCTCACAACCTAATTCCAATCAGACGGGCATCGGATGTGATGTAACCGCGGTGCCGCAAGCTGCGTCTGACGCTGCTTTTTTTCTCTCTTCCCACAGGGCGTTATCAAAGACTTTGAGTCTTTCTTGTTTGCCAAAACCCCTGCCCAAACCTCACTACTCTCTTGTTTGACCCCTGCCAAGACCCCTGCCTTGACCTGAGTACTCTTTTGCTTGACGCCTGCCAAAATGTCTACTTGGACCCGACTACATTTTTGCTTGCTGCCAGCCATACCCTCTGCCAAGACCTGACTACTCTCTTGCCTGCCAGGACCTCTGCCCAAATCTGACTGCTCTCTTGCTTGACCCCTGCCAAGATCCCATGTCTGGATCTGAAGACTTTCTTGCCTGCAGCCTGCCAAAATCTCTGCCTGGATCTGACTACTTTCTCGCTTGCTGCCTGCCAAGACCTCTGCCTTAATCTGACTACTCTATTGCCTGCCAAGACCCTTGCCCAAATCTGACTACTCTCTTGCTTGACCCCTGCCAGGACCTGACTACTCTCTTACTTGCCACCTGTCAAGTCCTTGTCCTGGACCTGAGTACTCATTTGCTTGCTGCCTGCCACAAACTCTGCCATGATCTGACTACTCTCTTGCCTGCCAGGACCCCTTCCCAAACCTGACTACTCTCTTGTCTGCCAGGACCCCTTCCCAAACCTGACTACTCTCTTGTCTGCCAGGACCCCTTCTCAAACCTGACTACTCTCTTGCTTGACCCCTGCCAAGATCCCATGCCTGGACCCGATGACTCTCTTGTCTTGAAGCCTGCCAAAATCTCTGCCTGGATCTGACTACTTTCTCGCTTGATGCTTGCCACGGCCTCTGCCTTGATCTGATTATTCTCTTGCCTGCTAAGACCCCTAACCAAACCTGACTACGCTCTTGTTGCTTGACCCCCGCCTGGACCCTACTGCTCTCTTTCTTGCAGCCCAACATGGCCCCGTCTGGACCTGACTGTTTTCTTGCTTGTTGCCTGCTAGGGTGGGATCTGGGGGGGGTCTGGCATCTCTTTATGCCCCCCTATACAGTATACAATGTATTTCCACAAGGCATTGATGAGACGTGACTGTGAGCTTGTGAAGTGTTTGTGCAGAAGCTGTGACCTCCCTGTATACAGATATTATATCCAGGGACAGCTCGGCTTTGTGAAGGTATCATTCGGGTTTCTTTACCCGCCGCGCTCTTTTATGTTGCTCTCTTATATATGAACTTATTCTATAGAATCACACCTCTGAAGCTTTCATCCCTCTTCAACCTCCAAAACGCACTTCACACCACCACTCCCCTCCCCCCACTCTCACCTTCCCTCACCCCCGTCTTCTCCGACACTGCTGGCTTCGAGCATCATTCATATGGTGGAGATAAGAGGGATTGTCAGGGTGCGTTTGTCGCTCTGTTCATAGTAATGAGGACGCGGGCCGCAATGTGCCATATGGAGAAGGATGGCGATTGACTATATGGCGATTTGGCATATTGACTTTTTTTTTTATTCCAAGGATTGTACAAAAATTTTGTATGGTGCAAAAAAGACTTTGCTGTCAGTACAAGGAGGGGGTCTTTACAGTGAGAGCAGTAAAGCTGAGGAATGAGCCATTCTTGATGTTGTAACAATTATTTAATGTTACAATTATTGGTCTCCATGAGATAACATAGTAACATTGTAATACAGAGGATGGCTCTGACTCCCTCTCTGGTGGGGGGTAAATTTGGCTATAATTGAATGTGGGGGGGGGGTTTGGTTTCCTTGTGAGGTTTTTGAAAATATATCCAAACCCAAGAACAAAAACGTAATATGTTGCAGCTTACCAGCTACCAGATGAGTTATTCTGATTGGTCGGGGAGTGCTTCGATCATCTCTCTGGTCCGTCTCGGAAGCCCTGCAAAAAGAAGAGGGAGGAGAGCGAGGGCTTCAAATCCCTGGACTGCTACACCGGCTGTGTGGGTACTGATCATCACCCACAGAGGTAAGTACAGCGAGGACCTGGGTGGGGTGGAGTGGGTGTACGGTCTTAGATGACCTTTTTATTATTTTTTTTACATGGTAAACAAACCCTTTAAGCTGGTTGTAAAGGCTGAAGGTTGCATTCTATGCATGAAGGTAAAAAAAAACCTTCTGTGTACTTCTCCTCCCTCAGCCCCCACTAATACTCACCTGAGCCCCCCCCTCTCGATCCAGTGATGTGCACAGGAGCCTCGGCTGTCCCGGTACTCCCTCTCCTTGTTGGCTGAGATAGCAGCGGAGAGCCACTGGTTCCGTGGTTCCCACGGCTGTCAATCACATCCAGTGAGCCAATTAGGAAAGAGCAGGGGCGGGTTCCAAGCCTATGTGTCTTATGAACGCATAGAGCAGGGCTCGGGAGAGAGTACGCACCAGTGTCCCCCATAGCAAGTGGCTTGCTACTGGGGGCACTGGTCAAGGGGGAGGAGCCAAGACCCCTGGCGGGGGGACCCGGAAATAGGAGGATTGGGAGGCTTCTCTGTGTAAAACCATTACACGGAGCAGGTAAGTATAACATGCTTGAACCTTTAATACCACTTTAAATTTTGTATGGCGTAGGAAATGTTCATTTCCCCCCCCCCCCCCATCTTTTTCCCATTGGGGAGATTTCCCATCACTTCCGGTCCTGGAAAATAACAGAAAGTCTCTCTAAAGGTAAAAAAGGAGGGGAAATCCCCCTTTGTCACCCAATTGTCACCACAACAGATTTCTCCCTTTGGGAGATTTCATCCCACCTCTTGTTCTGGTGACAGTTAAAACAAAATTAGAATTTCCCATTATTTTCTGTTACAAAAACCCTGACTTCAAGAACTGAAATTATTACAAAAAAGCCTCAACAAAATATAGGAGATCAAATGATTGTGAAATAAATAATTATACAAAATAGGTGGGAACCTCTGGTGACCATCAACAGAGAAAAAAAAAAATACAACCACTTTTTTGGCACGGAAGTTGTAGCGCCGCTCCAGGCTCCACTGATTCAGTCGCTCGGTAATTCAATCCCTTTCAGGTGCAGCTCCCACGGGGCTCGTCTTGTGTGATTATTAGAAGCATACAAGGGAGAGATGGTAGGCTTCATTTGCATGCACTCCCGAACCACAGCCTCTAACGTGTTTCATCCATCTTGGGCTTAATCCTAGAGGCCCTCTGTGACTAAGCCCCTGATGGATGAAACACGTCAAAGAGGGTGGTATGGAAGTGGATTCAGCTGAAACCTTCTGGTCATATTGAAAATTAAGAGGCTTTTGATGTGCGCTTCCATTTTTCTCTTCTACACTTTTTGTACACACTACTATTACGAATATAACATTGGTCCCCCAGGACAAATGTAGAGGGGGGAATCTACCCATCAAGGACCCAGACAGCAATAAGAACCCCGATAGTTCTTCTGGTGGTGAGGAACGCTTGCTTAGATTGCCTAATCCTATGCATTATGGTGAAAAAAATTCTTCTAGTGACCGGCCCCCCAGCCCCCCCTGTTATATTCACCTGAGCCCTGTAATTTCCCACGGAGGAGACGCGCTCTTCCTCTGCCCAGGGTTCTCGGCTCCTGATTGGATAGATTGATAGCAGTGCAGCCATTGGCTCCTGCTACTGTCAAATACAATGACACGGGGGGGGGGGGGGGCAGGGCCAAGTCCTATATATATGGATGCCGAATGCTAGACTTGGGAACGCGCCCGCAAGGTAAACCCCCGGGAGAGCGCTTCTCCTAGGGGGTTATGCAATGCGGGGAGGAGCCGCGAGAGCCGCCGGGGGAACCCAGAAGTCAAGGATTGGGGCAACTCTGTGCAAAACCAACTGCACAGTGGAGGTAGGTGTGACATGTTTGTATTGAAAGGTTGTCTGCAAAGGTCTCAAGCCTGAGGTGACATGGAGGGGTGGAGGCCTATCAACAACTCTCCCCATTGGATAGTGGGCCCCATTATGGGGACGGGGCTAACTACATCAAAACCTAAGTTTAGATTGACAATGGGGGACAAGGGGGATTTTGTGCATTAATCCCACCCTTGATCATTAGTAAGACCTCATCTGGAATACACAGTTCAGTTTTGGGCTCCAGTTCTCAAAAAGGATATCGGGGAACTGGAGAAAGTGCAGAGAAGAGCAACCAAACTGATAAGAGGCATGGAGGAGCTCAGCTATGAGGAAAGATTAGAGGAACTGAATTTATTCTCTACTGAGAAGAGGAGAATAAGGGGGGGATATGATCAACATGTACAAATATATAAGGGGTCCATATAGTGGTGTGGAGTTATTCACTTTACAGTCATCACAGAGGACAATAGATTTAATCTCCAAATACGGAAAGGTTTCTTCACAGTAAGAGCTGTGAAAATGTAGAATAGACTCCCTCCAGAGATGGTTCTGGCCAGTTCAGTCGAATGCTTTAAGAAAGTCCTGGATTATTTCCTAAATGTACAGAATATAACTGGGTACTAACATTTATAGGTAAAGTTGATCCGGGGAAAATCCGATCGCCTCTCTGGGGATCAGGAAGGAATTTTTTCCCTGCTGTAGCAAATTGGATGATGCTTTGCTGGGGTTTCTCACCTTCCTCTGGATCAGCTGTGGGTATAGGATTGGGTATATGGGATTGTATGATGTTATTTTTTATTTATTGATTCATTTATTTGGTTGAACTAGATGGACTTGTGTCTTTTTTTTTTTCAACCTGACTAACTATGTAACTATATGTAACTTAAGCCTTGTACACACGATCGGATTTTTGGCGCTCGTTAGTGCGCTCCATCAGACAATTGTTGGCCAACTTTCCGCCAACAAATGTTGGATGTCAGGCTAGTAAATTTTCGGCGGACAAATGTCTGTTGTCAGATTTTCCGATCGTGTGTACACAAGTCTGTCGCACAAAAGTCCAATGTACAAACACGCATGCTCGGAATCAATGCTCACCAAACACGACATTAGCAGAAGGTACCCAAAGGGTGGCGCTCAAGAGCTGAAATTCCACGCAGTACGTCACTACATTCGCATTTGTTGGCTGACAATTGCGTACCGTTTGTATGCTAGACAAAATCCAGGCGCACGCCCTTCGGACAAAAATCTGGCGCTTTGTCTGTGGAGAATCCGATCGTGTGTATACGAGGCTTTAGGAACACGGGAAGCTTGATAAGTCAGCACAGCGGCTAAGTGGTTAGCGCGTCCGCCTAGCAGCACTGGAGTCATTCTCCCTGTGCCTGTGTGGGTTTCCTCCCACACTCCAAAGACATGCTGGTAGGTTGATTGGCTCCGGTCTAAAGTGGCCCTAATATGTGTATGTATGGTGTGAATTAGGGACCCCAGACTGTAAGCTCCTTGTTAAGCGCTCTGTAAATTGATGATGGAGCTATATAAGTAACTGTAATAGATAAAGTAAATAATACGTCTTGGTTCTTCAATTTCCTGTATACATATCAAGATAACCAGTTGGTATCCTATCATTTTTGACGCGTTTCGTGAAACAAACTTCGCTTCTTCAGGAGACGATAGCGCTAGCACTTTAAAGGGTATCCGCCATCAAACAGACAGGAAAGAAATGAGTACCCATTGAAGGTACTCATTTGTTTGATGGCCGTACACATGCTGGATGGTTATGTCTCTATTATGGGAGTTTTTTCGTCCTATGTCTGGTCATCTGTTTTGTTTTTTTACCTCCATCTGTGGCCCCTGTTCTGTGGCCCCTGTTCTGTGGCCCCTGTTCTGTGGCCCTTTTGTCCACTCTACAGGTCCCGGACAGAGCAAGCCGCACGCTGTTTTGCCATTACACATCATTGCTCTTTAATTGAAAAGGACTTGATTTTTTTATTGTTATATATTTTGTACTCTGTTGGATATATCGCCTCCTGAAGAAGTGAACTTTGTTTCACGAAACGCGCTGACAGTGATAGGATACCAACTGGTTATCTTGATGTGTATACACGGTACTATATGTAATTATTCACTATACTCTGTTATGCTTTATGGAATTTTTTTTCATCGTTTTGAATGTTTGTATTTGAATAAAAATTAATTTTTTTTTAAGTAATTGATGTTTTTTTTAATGTGTGGTGCAGTTCTCAAAAATCCCACAGGCGATGTTTTGGTTGAGGGGAAATACGTTTTTCACATGTAAATTGCCACCTATAACGTCCCAATAACCGCTTGCCGACCAGCCGCCATCATTATACTGCGGCAGGTCGGCTCGTTCCCGCAAATCGCCGTAGCTGTACGTCGGTCCTTTACATGGCTATAGCAGGCGTGGGCGCGCCCCCTGCACGGCGGGGGGACGACGACGAATGCGCGTGGCTGGCAGCCGCGATGTCCGCCAGCCACCCGCGATCGCGGGAAAGAGCCAACACAGGGATCTGGTCAATGTAAACAGACAGATCCCCGTTCTGTCAGGGAAGTAGAGAGTAATTGTCTGTTCCTAGTGATCAGGAACAGCGATCTCTCTCTCTATTCCCAGTCAGTCCCCCCCCCCCCTCCACTGTTAGAAGCACCTCCCTAGGGAACACTTAACCCCTTGATCGCCCCCTAGTGTTAACCCTTTCCCTGCCAGTGACATTTATACAGTAATCGGTGGCTATTTTTAGCTCTGATCGCTGTATAAATGTCAATGGTCCCAAAAAAAGTGTCCGATCTGTCCGCCGCAATGTTACGGTCCCGCTAAAAATCACTGATCACCGCCATTACTAGTAAAAAAATAATAATAATAAAAATGCCATAAAACTATCCCCTATTTTGTAGACGTGATAACTTTTGCGCAAACCAATCAATATACGCTTATTGCGATTTTATTTTATTTTTTTAACAAAAATATGTAGAAGAATACATATCGGCCTAAACTAAACTAGTTTTTTGGGGGGATATTTATTATAGCAAAAAGTAAAAAATATAGCTTTTTTTTTTCAAAATTTTCTGTGTTTTTTTTTTCTTTTTGTTTATAGCGCAAAAAAAAAAAACAAAAAACGCAGAGGTGATCAAATACCACCAAAAAAAGCTCTATTTGCGGGGGAGAAAAAAAGGACGGCAGTTTTGTTTGGGTACAGCTTCCCACGACCGCGCAATTGTCAGTAAAAGCGACGCAGTGCCGTATCGCAAAAAATGGCCTGGTCATTAAAGGGGGGGGGTAAATCCTTCCGGTCCTTAAGTGGTTAATAGACAAGATCCTTTAGGAAATAATAAGAGGGATACAGTGCGCAAATTTGTCCAGCTCTACTTTTTACTTCTATATTAATGACTGACTAATATAATAATAATAATAATAATATAGAATAAAGTGAATTATTATAACAGAAAAGAATACAAAAGCATAAAGGGAGAGAAAAAAAAATAAACAACAAGCAATAACTTCACTTTAACAACTCACAAAATAAAAAATAAAATCTATTGAACTCATATACAATTAAAGTAGAACTTTAGAAGGCAAAACTTCTGTTCTTCATTTTGGATAGAGTAAGGGGAGGGTTATAACTCCTATCAGATTTTTTTTTCCGCCATCTGTGTCCCATTGCGGAGATTTCCCTTCACTTCCTGTCCCATAGCCAAACAGGAAGTGAGAGGAAATCCCTGCAAATTAAGGGAATTCCTTGGGGACCCCCCCAGCTCACCATAATTAGTGTCCCCATTGGAAGATTTCCCCCTCTACTACCTTTTAAGGACGGTACAATCCAATCAGGTGATTGGCTGCATGAGTCCCACTCATCCGAGAATCTCGCACTCCACAATGGAAATAAAAGTGATCTATGGGCTCTACATGTCCTACAACTGGGCCCCCCCCCCGAGGAAGGGGCCCCGCGCTCCGCAACGCACATCCTGACCTGCATTCATCTTCATTATGGTGAATTCTTTCATTTCTTATTTTGTTTTATTCAACTCTATCAAATTTTCAATTAAAAAAAAAAAAAAAATCAATAATTACCTGAGAATTGCTACAATTTCTATTGAATTACAGAGAATGAGAAAACATTTTGTAGCAGCTGAAAAGAATTCCACTTCATTCATCTCTATATATAGATCCAATCAGAGCAACAAAAACAGTGAAAGGATCTTCAACCGAAGGACAGAACAGACAGCGCAGCCAGGTCCTGACCCCTCCCCTCCCCCCATCCACCCGCACAGGGGACCCCGGACCACATTCATTTTTTGTGTCAGTGTGACCCTTCCAGGTATTTCTTCCCTCTCACAGAAATCACAGCACCCCCCCCTGACAATGCATCTGCTTTTCTCTCCAGAAGGACGGCGCCACCTTTTTTCAGGCATCATCCAGGGTCACCAGCTGTTTCCTTGGCTGAGATGCCTTGTCGGAGATCACATAATCAGCCAAATCCTGGTACCTGTGTGGTTCTTGGTTGTTCACAAATGTCTGATACAGATCAGCCTCAGCTTGTGACATGCTACAAAGTTACAATGTACAGTCTGATCACTGGGGGAGGGGAGACTGAGGAAATGACTCATCCTCCTTCTACAAAGTTACAATGTACAGTCTGATCCAGTGGCGGCCCATCCATAGCCCCCCCCCCCCCTCCAGGCAGTCACAATTTTTATTTATTTTTTTAAACTGGCCCTTGCAGCACTTTCTGAAGCGCCGAGTAGCTTCCGCCGAGCGCTCGTAGTATCTATTACTACGGCTGGGCGGTTTGATTGACATCTGAGTTTGATGTCACTTCCTGTTTTCTCTCTCCCATTGTGCCTGGGAAAGAGGAAACAGGAAGTATGAGGAGCGGACTCCTCTATCGCCGCTGTGGAAGGAGACACTGCTGGAGAGGACAAGGTAAGTAACGGGGGTTTGATGTGACACAGGCAGGCTGCATTTGGTGGGACACAGGCTGCATTTTATGTGGCACAGGCTGCATGTAAGGACGGACTCCGCTGGGGACACCTGATGTAAGGACGGACTCCGCTGGGGACACCTGATGTAAGGACAGACTCCGCTGGGGGCACCTGATGGCATCTGGTGGCAGGCGACGTAATAATAGAAATAATGCGCTTCAATCATCCTGACACCATAACAACCATGGTCCCGGGATGATTGAAGCGCTAACACCAGGTGTTTGGAGTATCTTTATCTGCTGATTGTTAAACTTTCTAGAATACACATATTTCTATTGTTGTGTAGGATCTGGGCCTGCTGTCCCTCCATCCCTCTCTCCTTCTCCCATCATCCCTCTCTCCTTCTACCTCCATCCCTCGTTCATCTCAGACACTAACCACACCACCTTAGAGCCACGCCCACTATTTTGCTGAAACTACGCCCATTTTCACCAAGTGGGAGGAGTCAAAAAGGAAGGGCGGGGTCTGGCACCCCCCATCCTAAAACTTCACCAGCCACCACTGGTCTAATCACTGTGGGGGGGGGAGACTGAGGAAATGACTCCTCCTTCTACAACATTACAATGTACAGTCTGATCATTGGGGGAGGGGAGACTGAGGAAATTACTCCTCCTCCTTCTACATAGTTACAATGTACATTCTGATCACTGGGGGAGGGGAGACTAAGGAAATGACTTCTCCTCCTTCTACAAAGTTACGATGTACAGTCTGATCACTGGAGGAGGGGAGACTGAGGAAATGCCTCCTAATCCTTCTACAAAGTTACATTGTACAGTCTGATCCTTGGGGGAGGGGAGAATGAGTTAATGCTTCCTTCTCTTTCTACAAAGTTACAATGTACAGTCTGATCACTGGGGGAGGGGAGACTGAGGAAATGCCTCCTTCTACAAAGTTACAATGTACAGTCTGATCACTTGGGGAGGGGAGACTGAGGAAATGCCTCCTCCTCCTTCTACAAAGTTACAATGTACGGTCTGATCACTGGGGGAGGGGAGACTGAGGAAATGCTTCCTTCCTGCAAAGATACATTTAGGTACTGGGGTGCAGAAAAACATAGAAACCGGGGTGCAGAAAAACATAGAAACCGGGGTGCAGAAAAACATAGAAACTGGGGTGCAGAAAAACATAGAAACCGGGGTACAGAAAAACATAGGAACTGGGGTGCAGAAAAACATAGGAACTGGGGTGCAGAAAAACATAGGAACTGGGGTGCAGGAAATGCAGCAGGTGCTCTGGACTGAGCCAAAATGTAAAATTATTGGCTGTAGCAGGAGGCAGTTTGTTGGGGGAAGGGCTGGGGAGCGGTACAAAAATGTCTGCAGCCAACTGTGAAGCATGGCGGAGGTTTCTTTGCAAATCTGGGGCTGCATTTCTGCAAATGGAGTTGGGGATTTGGTCAGGATCAATGGTGTCCTCAATGCTGAGAAGTCCAGGCAGATACTTCTCCATCATGCCGTACTATCAGGGAGGCGTGTGATTGGCCCCAAATTCATTCTGCAGCAGGACAACCCCCCCAAACATCCAACCAATGTCATTATTATTATTAATATACAGGATTTATATAGTGCCAACAGTTTACGCAGCACTTTACAACATGAGGGTAGACAGTACAAACACAATACACTTTAATACAGTAGGAATCAGAGGGCCCTGCTCCTTAGAGCTTACAATCTAAGAGGGAAGGTCAAGAGATAAAAGAGGTAATAAGTGTGTGTGGGGGGGGTGGTGATCTGATGGAGAAGGTAAATGTACAGTTGTTAGGTGAGGGCCAGGTAGGCTTCTCTGAAGAAATTAGTTTTCAGGGATCGTATGAAAGTGGATAAGGTCGGAGAAAGTCAGATAGATTGGGGTAGAGCATTCCAGAGGATGGGGGAGGCTCTGGAGAAGTCCTGAAGGCGAGCATGGGATGAGGTGACAAGGGAGTTTAAGAGCAGGAGGTCTTGGGAGGAACAGAGAGAACAATTAGGTTGGCATTTTGGGACTAGGTTAGTGATGTAGCTGGTTATGGATGGCTTTGTAAGTTATAGTATCTTGAATTTAATTAGTTGGCTGAGTGGCAGCCAATGGAGGGATTGGCAGAGGGGTATAGCAGACGCTGAGCGGTTTATGAAGTGGATGGGCCTGGCAGCAGCGTTCATGATGGACTAAAGTGGGGATGCCTATTTAGAGGTAAGCCAATGAGGAGGAGGCAGTCATTAAGAGGTATCTTCAGTGTAAAGTAGTACATTAATGTCTAAACCGCTGGCAACAAAAGTCAGTACACCCCTAAGTGAAAATGTCCAAATTGGGCCCAAAGTGTCAATATTTTGTGTGGCCACCATTTTTTTCCAGCACTGCCTTAACCCCCTTGGGCATGGAGGTCACCAGAGCTTCACAGGTTGTCACTGGAGTCCTCTTCCCCTCCTCCATGATGACATCACAGAGCTGGTGGATATTAGAGACCTTGCGCTCCTCCACCTTCTGTTTGAGGATGTCCCACAGATAATCAATAGGGTTTAGGTCTGGAGACATGCTTGGCCAGTCCATCACCTTTTCCCTCAGCTTCTTTAGTAAAGCAGTGGTGGTGTTGGAGGTGTGTTTGGGGTGGTTATCATGTTGGAATACTGCCCTGCGGCCCAGTCTCTGAAGGGAGGGGATCATGCTCTGCTTCAGTATGTCACAGTACATGTTGGCATTCATGGTCCCCTCAATGATCTGTAGCTCCCCAGTGCCGGCAGCACTCATGCAGCCCCAGACCATGACACTCCCACCACCATGCTTGACTGTAGACAAGACACCCTTGTCTTTGTACTCCTCGCCTGGTTGCCGCCACACACACTTGTCACCATCTGAACCAAATAAGTTTATCTTGGTCTCATCAGACCACAGGACATGGTTCCAGTAATCCATATCCTTAGTCTGTTTGTCTTCAGCAAACTGTTTGCGGACTTTCTTGTGCATCATCTTTAGAAGAGGCTTCCTTCTGGGATGACAGCCATGCAGACCAATTTGATGCAGTGTGCGGCATATGGTCTGAGTACTGACAGGCTGACCCCCCCACCCCTACAACCTCTGCAGCAATGCTGGCAGCACTCATACGTCTATTTCCCAAAGACAACCTCTGGATATGACGCTGAACACGTGACCTCAACTTCTTTGGTGGACCATGGCGAGGCCTGTTCTGAGTGGAACCTGTCCTGTTATACCGCTGTATGGTCTTGGCCACCGTGCTGCAGCTCAGTTTCAGGGTCTTGGCAATCTTCTTATAGCCTAGGCTATTGTTAATAATAATAATAATAATAATATTGAAGTGATTATAACTGGTGAGTGTAGATAATAGACAGCAGACAGGACAGACTCCGGTTGGGATTTACTATAACACATACAATGGTGTCTAACGCGCTGCTTTTCTGCAAACGTGATATAAAAATGCGGCGGCACTGCGGTTGGTAATCAAAGCCCAGCAGCGTGGTAATATCACATTTCAGGCCCCATTTAACAGACAAGAGAGCGGGTGAAGCCGGGGGATGGAGGATGGCCGGGGGGGGGGGGGATGGAACTGCGTCATTTCACTGATAATATGATTAACTCACAGCACAGACCGCAGTCATAAAGGGGAACTCCGGGAAGTGGCGGAACATTCTGCTGTAATGAGGATGTGTGTGTATTGGGGAGAAAGTGTCAGCAATGCGACCGATCGATGGGGAGCGGAGATGAGGAAATGACTCTGTACAAGAAACAAGGTCACACAAGAAATAGAGAAAATTGACTGAGGCAGAAATAAGAGGATTTTGGGCACACGGCGAATCCTAATAAGAATGCGGCAAAAAAAAAAAAACGTCCAGGAGATAAAAGATCCTCCCTGTGCTCCGATTCTTCTCTGACTCCTTTTGGGTTTTCTCTCCCCTCATCAACAGGCTGATGTCATTTCTGAAATAAAACCTTTTCCTTTTCATTACACACCTTCCCGCCTGAGGAGAAAACAAATCAAAATGCCTGAGCACAATTTTGCAACTTTGACATGCGTTAGTAAAACCACACAGATCACCGCAACTACTTTGTGCGTCCAGGTGGGGTATACCGCGTTTATTTCTAGGACAAATTGGGCTTTTATTTGGTGGTAAATGGTAATAAATATCTCCTGATTTTCTTTAACTATCAAAGGAAAACTGGCCCAAAATAGTAAAAAAATATATATAATTTGTAATATAACTGTATATTTCTTGCTACTACCATATCCTTCCACCAAAGAACAACCCAAATAAAATTCTCTTGCTCCTGACGATCGCAGCGATATCACATATGTGTATGTTAGTTGGTGTTTGTATCCGGAGTACGGCCCAGAAACAATAGTGTGCATTTTGCTTTTATGTTATCCTACCTAAAACACACTGACACTAATACTAACTGATACTGATACTAACTGACACTAAAATCTATACTGATACTAACTGACACTAAAATCTATACTGATACTAACTGACACTGATAGTAACTGACACTGATAGTAATTGACACTAATACTAACTGACACTAAAATTGATACTGATACTAACTGACACTGATACTAACTGACACGAAAGTTCACTAACAGCCAAATTTGAAACGAAATTCCAATACCTATCATTTAATAGTTAGTTATTATTCGTTAGCTAGTTAGCTAGTTATGCTTTCAAATTTTCAGATTTTCTTTCTTATTTTTGGATTTTCAAAATTTCAATCATAACGAATGACCTCAAAAATGAAAAAAAACCCGAAAAAAACGAAAACCAATGAATTTTTCGTCAGTGCACATGTCTAGCGCGGGGTTCTTGGTGAAAGCCTGGTCTCTGCCTTGGGAGCTCGCCATGCAGCGCAATCCCAGCACAAAAAGGGGGATATGCAAATATGCGGCCATGAAGGGGTTATTTTATACCAAGTGACATCATCACTGGGTCTCTGTGCTTCTCTATGCAATGCAGGCAGATCATGGCTGGTGGGAGGGGCCAGCAGGGGGCTGTACAGAGCTTCCTGAAAACATCACAGCCCCCCCCCGCCTCAGTGCTCCTTTCAAGAGCCCTCAGTCCAGCTGCAAGCAGTGGGAGGAGTTATGCAAATATCAAAATGTCACAATGAGTGGGTGCCAGCAAGGCTGAGACAAGGGATGGGCAGGAGGGGCGGCTGCCCTGGGCACTGTGGTATCATGTGAGGTGCGGGGGCGCCAAGAGGAGATTGGAGGGGATTTGTGTTGGGTGGGGGAAATTGGGGGGGGGTAACAGGGGGTAAGAATTGTTCTAGGAGGGGAAATTTTGGGGAGGGGGGGTGCTAGGAAAGGTGATTTGAGGGTATTTGTGTTGGAAGAGAGGATGGGAGAAAAGGATTTGTGCTAGAAGAGGTCTTATGGTAGAGGGGATTTGTAGTAGGAGGAGCCATGCTGCACAGTGCATTCTAAGCCCTGATGCAGTGAAAAGCTGGTCGTTCAGGAGCGAGTCGGGAAGCCGGCTGCAGCGTCCTTAACAGATGAGCCATCAGCTGTCAATGGGCTTCCCCATTAAAAATAAAAACATTGCTGGCAATAAAAAAGCAAAAAAACAAACAAACAGTGTGCACTGGTCAGTGATGTCACAAGGGGGCGGGGCCACAGGGGACATCGCCAGGGGGGGCGGCGGATCTACATCAGGGGACATTTTTTTTAAATAAAGGAATTGTCAAAAGCCTGTCTATTGTTTTTATTTATTTTTGACACTTTTTTGGTGAATGGGTAAGGGTGCAATGTACCCCATACTCATTCACATGGGGGGGATCTGGGGGCCCCCTTAGTAAAGGGGGCTTCCAGATTCCGATAAGCCCCCTGCCCGCAGACCCCCACAACCCCAGCCCAGGCTTGTGGGGAGGAGAACCTTGTACCCATCAACATGGGGACAAGGTGTTTTGGGGTGGGGGGGCAAAGCGCCCACCCCCCCATGTTGAGAGCATGTGGCCTAGTATGGTTCAGGAGGGGGGGTGCTTGCTCATCCCCCTTCTTTCCTGACCTGCCAGGTTGCGTGCTCGGATAAGGGTCTGGTATGGATTTTGGGGGGGACCCTACGCCATTTTTTTTTTTTTTACATTTTGGTGTGGTGTTCCCCTTAAAATCCATACCAGACCAGAAGGAACTGATATGTACTGGGGGGGGGGGGGGGCCATGCCGTTTTTTTCTTTATTTTTTTTAAACGTCAATTTAAATGTGATTTGAGTTTTTTTTTTCTTTTGCAAATAAGTTTTTGCTGCAGCATGTTCTGTGCATGTTCTGTGCATATTACAGATGCGCCACTTTACAGGCAGGCTAAGGGGACCCCCAGGCATTATCATTTTTAGTTTTATTGTTTCACTTTAAGCATCATTAAAAATCACTGCTCCTTTAAAACGATTGTTTAAAAAAATAAAAAAAATTGCATTGATACATGCCCCCCAGGGCAGTACCTGGACCCCCATACCGTTTTTTTGGCCAATTGTTTGCATATAAGCCTTCAAAATGGGCACTTTTGATTTTTCCTGTTCGGCTCCCATAGACTTCAATGGGGTTCGTCGTTCAGGGCAGGACTTTTCGCCTATTCGGGAGTTCTGCTGTGAATCGAAAATGGGGAGGGGGGGGGGTCATTCATCCATTTTCAGCATTCTGCCCCTAAGCTTTATCATGAATGAGAATGATTGGAATGGAGAAATTCCTTTTTGTCTTCTGTTGTCTTTCAGCTTCTATTATTTTGTCTCTTGTTGGACATTCGCTTCGCTTCTCTCTGATCTTCTGTATATTTACTTTTCTTTTGAACTGAAAACCAAGAAAACAAAGGAAGAAAAGACACATTCCTTATAGATGTGATATATGGAGATGTTTGTTCTATATAGAAAGTCTACAAGATCAGAGAGAAGAGCGCACAGCAGATCTCCCGGGAAAAACACACTTTATTCCACAAATCTGTTTATTATAAATGGTTTATTTTTCTTATTTATACACTGAGATCACTGAGCCAGTCACACCAAGTCTCTGCACCAGAGGAGCTTACACTCTAATGTTCCCCCACAGTCACACACTATTATTATTATTATTATTATCATTATATAGCTCTGACATATACCGCAGTGCTGTACAGAGAACACTGAGCCAGTCACATCAGTCTCTGCACCAGAGGAGCTTTTCCACCAGGTGGTGCTGTTTTGCAAGGTGCTGTTGGCTCACTATGCTTTGCTCTCAGTTGGAGGAAACATCAACCTGGGTCTCTCCTGCAGGCTTCTCCCCCAACCACCATGCAGTGGGTGGGGGGAGACGAAGGTGGAGGCTCTCCAGAGGCGCTGGGGCCTACTCCATGTGCTCAAGCTGCAATGGATCCTGGGCCTGTCCCTATGCAAGGGCGGTCCTTACCAGTCTTCCAGGATAAAGTGGTGAACAGACTTCGCCGCATTGCTAAGGAGGAACAGAAACTTGCTGTCATGAAAGAAGATCTCAGGAAAAAAAAATCTCTGCACAGTAAGTCTGGAAACAGTAAGAGGGAAGTCTCCAAGCTGAAATCTCTGGAAGAGGCATTGAAAAAGCAGGAGAAGTTGGTCTCCTCTCTGAAGGAGAGCAGTGGTTCAGAGAAAAGTGTGAGAATGAGGAGAGATTCCAACAGATGAAGGAAAGTGCCTCTGCCAGTACCAGCCAGAGGGTGGATGCCAGAGCAATGGCGACAGTATGGATGGGGGTAAGGAAGTGGCTTCACATGGTGGCCCCAGTACTAGCCCTGTCTAAGGATCTGTCATGTCTGAGTCAGTATCTGCCCCCCTCCCTCCCCAGCAGCCTGGGTCATCTCAGGAGGAGGTTGAGGAAAATGGTGGATTGCTGCAGGCCATTACAGAAATGGAATCTCCCTTGAGCGGCACCAACTCATCAAATGAGGATCATGATAAAGGAGTGCTTGCTGAAAATATCCTTCAGTGTGTGGAGGGCTTTCCTGAGATTGCACCTGCCAACAGATCCTTGCAATCAGCAGGGAATGCAGGAGGAGCTGGCTGCGAGGAGTCCCACATGGACACGAACAGTGCAGAGCAGGAATATCGCATGAACATTGAAACTTCAGAGCAGGAGGGCTGTATGAATGCTGAAAGAGCGGGTGTTTTTTCTAAACAGAAGACTTTACTTTACTGCTGGTATCTGTGGTAATTCTGGGACTATGGTGAGCGGGACTGTTGTGCTGGAGGGGAGGAGGGAGGATCAAGTGGTGGGTTATTTACCACACCAGATTTCAGAGGTTTCTATGCAGCCAGTTAATATTCCTGTGCAGCCAATTAATGTGTCATCTGTCCCGGATAGGAGCTATGCTAAGGTTGAGTCGGGACAAAGTTATGCTACTTCTGGAAGGGAGCCAGTTGTGCGACTTTCACCTAACGCACCTTCTATTAAACGCAGGAATGTGGTACAGCTCAGGTGGGAAGGAGGAGGTATTCCAACTATCAGGAGGAAGGTTGTGGATAAGATCCTAGCCATGGGATTTAAGGCGGAGGATATTTATGCTCTTATCAGTCCGGCTGGTTCCTTTGAACATGATTTGTCATTTGTGCGTCCAGAGTCACTGGATCTGTTTTGGGAACTGTTTGAGCATGTGTACAGTTGTGCTAATAAGTTTACATACCCTGGCAGAATTTATGATTTCTTAGCTATTTTTCTGAGAATATGAATGATAACACAAAAAAACTTTTTTTTCACTCATGGTTAGTGTTTGGCTGAAGCCATTTATTACCAGTCAATTGTGTTTACTCTTTTTAAATCATAATGGCAACAGAAACTACCCAAATGACCCTGATCAAAAGTTTACATACCGTGTATTGCCCCCTTTAACATCAATGACAGGTTGAAGTCTTTTGTGGTATTTGTGGATGAGGCTCTTTATCTTCTCAGATGGTAAAGCTGCCCATTCCTCTTGGCAAAAAGCCTCCAGTTCCTGTAAATTCTTGGGCTGTCTTGCATGAACGGCATGTTTGAGATCTCCCCAGAGTGGCTCAATGATATTGAGGTCAGGAGACTGAGATGGCCACTCCAGAACCTTCACTTTAGTCTGCAGTAGCCAATGACAGGTTGACTTGGCCTTGTGTTTTGGATCATTGTCATGTTGGAATGTCCAAGTACGTCCCATGCGCAGCTTCCTGGCTGATGAATGCAAATTTTCCTCCAGTATTTTTTGATAACATACTGCATTCATCTTGCCATCAATTTTGACCAAATTTCCTGTGCCTTTGTAGCTCACACAACCCCAAAACATCAGTGATCCAGCTCCGTGTTTCACAGTAGGAATGGTGTACCTTTCATCATAGGCCTTGTTGACTCCTCTCCAAATATAGTGTTTATGGTTGTGGCCAAAAAGATCAATGTTGGTCTTATTACTCCAAATGACTTTGTGCCAGAAGGTTTAAGGCTTGTCTCTGTGCTGCTTGGGATATTGTAAGCGGGATACTCTGTGGAATTTGTGTAGTAATGGTTTTCTTCCGGCGACTCGACCATGCAGCCCATCTTTCTTCAAGTGCCTCCTTATTGTGCATCTTGAAACAGTATTTCATCTGAAGTTATTTGTGGGTTTTTCTTTGCATCCTGAACAATTTTCCTGGCCGTTGTGGCTGAAATTTTAGTTGGTCTACCTGACCGTGGTTTGGTTTCAACAGAACCCCTCATTTTCCACTTCTTGATTAGAGTTTGAACACTACTGATTGGCATTCTCAATTCCTTGGATATCTTTTTATATCAATAGAAATAATAAAATGGAGCTGTGCTTAAATAATGTGTTAACCATAAATTAATACAACACAAAAAACGCAAACAGTGTGCATAAATCTTGGAATTACTCCGAACACCACAAAATTAATATTATAAATAAATCCATAAGTCATAACCACACATGTGAAATCTTGGTATGACTTGTGACAACACCACAAACTTGTGCTCCTTCACCACATAAAATGCGTGCTTACCAGAGGCAAGCTAAAATGGCCTTGCGGCTGTTAACCCTGCCAGGGCCTTGATCCAAAGAAATAGCAATGACGGCTCCCAAATGCTTGATATATTGAATCAGGAACACACAGCAAGCAGCCAAGGGGACTCGATCATTCAGTGGTCTCGATTGAGGACCAGACGGTAACCCAAAATAAAGAGGAGCTCACCATAGTGTAAATCGTAATTTGAACATTTATTTAAGGTAAAAAATTGCACTTACACATAGTAAGAGATAAACTTGCAAGAATTATAAAAGCCGGCCGGCAAGTAAACACCCGTCCACTAAGGTACACAGAGCAATGACGTCAGCACGCCACTCCTCCCAACGCACGTTTCGTCACACTCTGACATCGTCCTGGGGCACAGAGTGCGACAAAATGCACATCGGGAGGTTTGTCGTGCTGACGTTGTGAAGGAATGTGATGTAGATAATAATAATAATCTGAAAATGTCTATTTTCTTATGTGCATACATATTTCTCTCCTTACTCATTATATAAGTATACAGGTTTGCTCTGTTCCTATATTCTTCTCAAAATGGCGGGTACCCCCTTATCCCACACATCAGAAGAACGCGGAACTGAAGATAAAACCAAGGACAGCCAAACCTCGTTATGAAGATTCTCCATCTTCTTTTCTATCTTAACCAATAAGATGTACCTATTAGACTAACATAGCAATGACGTATTTGTGTGTATAAAACATTAGCACCGCCTTGAATAAATTAGAAGCGTAAGAAGTAACGGAGCTGAGCGTGTCTCAGAGTGTTTACTTTTATATGCATGCATAGCCACACTTTTCAATTAGAGACAGCAGCAGATAACCTTGGGCTCGATTGGAGCTCTTAATCATTTCCATAACAACGTCATCACGCTCAATGAGACCATTGATTGATCAAGTCCCCTTGCCTGCTTTTGGGAGCCGTCACCGCCATTTCTTTGGATCAAGGCCCAGGCGGGGTTAACAGCCGCAAGCCCATTTTAGCTTGCCTGGTAAGCATGCATTTTATGTGGTGGAGGAGCACGAGTTCATGGTGTTGTTACAACTCATACCAAGATTTCACATGTGTGGTTATGTCTTATGGACTTATTTGTAATATTAATTTTGTGGTGTTGGGAGTAATTCCAAGATTTATGCACTTTGTTTGCATTTTTTGTGTTGTATTAATTTATGGTTAACACATTATTTAAGCACAGCTCCATTTTATTATTTCTATTTGTTTATATGTATATCTCATATTGAGCTGCAGCTGCTCTTTTTCTTATTTGTATTGCTCACTTAGTGCGGTATTTGCTCAATATCTTTTTATTACCCTTTCCTGTTTTATACAGTTCAATTGCCTTTTCCCACAGATAGTTTGACAATTCTTTTGCTTTCCCCATGAATCAGAATCCAGAAATGTCAGTGCAGCACTGGATGAAAGATGCAAGGGTCTGTCAGGAGTCCAGAAACTCATTGACCTTTTATACTCACTTAGTACAAGCAAACAGATCACAGGTGAGGATGGTTACTTTTAATAGCCATTCAAACCCCTTTGTGTCAACTTGTGTGCATGTTATCAGGCCAAAATCACCAGGGTATGTAAACTTTTGATCAGGGTGATTTGGGTAATTTCAGTTGTGATTATGATTTAAAAAGAGTAAACACAGTTAATTGGTAATAAATGGCTTCAGCCAAACACTAACCATGAGTGAAAGAAAAGTTTTTGTGTTATCATTCATATTCTCTGAAAAATGGCCAAGAAATCATAAAATCTGCCAGGGTATGTAAACTTATGAGCACAACTGTATAGGGGCCAGCCGGACTGGAAGGGGCTTGTCCTCAAAGTTGTCTCACGACAGCCCTTGATAAAAAAATGTGACTATCCTGACAAGGAATGAGTCTATACCCCCTGAGGATTTATGGGTCTGGTTGAGGTTTGGTGAAATGTTGTGCCCCTAAAAAAGATTATGGATGATAGGGGAATCTGGAAGGGGGGGTGATCGTGGTCAATGAGGTTGAGTGTGTGTGTGGGAATGTGGTCCAGCATTTGCCCTCCTCTGCCTTTGTTGGTAGAGATAGGATTACTGTCTTCTACTCTGGTCAACCCATGAGCCAATGTGATAAGTTTGGTCACCCTTATAGCCGGTGCCCTGAGGCTTTGCACAATAAACCTGACTTAGTAGAGGAATTCTTCCATCTGGATAGAGAAGAGTCTGGGTTGGCTGAGGTTGTACCAGGGGATCCTAGCGTCTCTGTCCTGTCAGAATCTGTGAGGCGGTCTGTGGTGTCAGTGTCCCCCCCAGTCTGTGGTTCCCCAGTCAGTGTCATAAAGTGTGGTTGTCAAGTCTGTGTCTACACCTGTTGTTTCTACCAAAGTAGTGGTGGGTGTTGGGCCAGCGTATATGATTGTGCCAACCCCTCTTCCTCGGTGTGGCACTGCGGCTGGAGGTGATGGATTGGATGATAGTGGGAAGGCGATAAGAGTGGCTGGTGTAGAATGCAAGGTGAACGATGTGGAAGTCATAGTGAACGATGTGGAAGCTGGGGTGAACGATGTGGAAGTTGGGGTGAACGATGTGGAAGTTGGGGTGAACGATATGGAAGTTGGGGTGAACGATGTGGAAGTTGTAGTGAACGATGTGGAAGTTGGGGTGAACAATATGGAAGTTTGGGGTGAACGATGTGAAAGTCGGGGTGAATGATATGGAAGTTGGGGTGAATGATGTGGAAGTTGGGGTGAACGATATGGAAGTTGGGGTGAACGATGTGGAAGTTGTAGTGAACGATGTGGAAGTCGGGGTTAACAATATGGAAGTTTGGGGTGAATGATGTGGAAGTTGGGGTGAATGATGTGCAAGTTGGGGTGAATGATGCGGGGAGAGGTGTTAATGGGGGGGTTTTGGAATCGGTGAGGGTGGAGGTATCAAATACATTTGAGGTATTTTCTGGGGTGGAGGGTGAGGGTTCTTCTGCTAAGAAGTTAGTTACTTCTATGGAGGAGGAATCGCAGAGAATATCAAAACATGTAGGGTCTCCGAATGGGGTGGGGGGTGAGCAAGCTAAGAAGCGTGTATCTAAAGCATCCTGAGCCAAGCCCCTACACTAGTGAAGGTCACTGCGTTCTTTTTTAGCCTCCTATATCTGGAATGGCTGATAAAGCCAACACTTGGCTGCGCACTTTGAAAATATTTGGGTCTGGTTGGCGTCCTGAGCTCTGGAATCTGGAAGAGACGATGTCCTATGTGTTGCTCGTCTATCGGGTCCTCTCTGGCGCTGTCTTTGTCTTTTGTGCGTACGGCAGTTATCGCTGAATTGGCCTGCGCTCCCTCTGCATGCCTGTGTGAGCGAGATAAGCCGTCCGACATACTTGTGTTTAATTGGCACCATGTTAACCATCTGAGAAGGGTCCTGACCTTGTGCGAAAATAACTTGCCCAGGCACAATGGGGCCACGTGACTTGGTCCGACCATCTTTTGCTGGCGTTGCTTAGCAATGGGGACTGCGTCCAGGAATCCGGATAAAAAATCCCAATTTCATAAAAGTAATTTTTTTTTGTTAGAGGAAACAAAAATTGTATCCCAATGCACAAAGGGGATTTTACATGACATATTCCCAACCAATCAGATGTAAGTCATGTCAGGGGATTCTCCATCATGGGGATGGATCTACGCTCTGCGCTATGGGAAGGATTTAGAGACGGTAGAAAGTCAGAGGACAAGCTAGACATGTGCGTTTCGTTTCGTTATGAATTAAAATTTGGACAAATTTCTGTTAATTTAGAATAGAACCGAATTTAAACGAATCCGAAATAACAAAAAAAAAATTCAGATAAAATTTTTTTATCGTTTTCAAATAGTTTTCTAACTACTTTTCGAATTCAAATCGTTTTTCAATTTCCAAAGAGAATAAAATAGAATAGAAAATAAAGAAATAGAATAGATTTTTTTTCTATTCTATTCCTTTATTTTCTATTCTATTTTATTGTAATTGGAAAACTTTTCGAATTTGAAAATTTTTTGAATTCGAAAAACTTTGAAAACTAATCAAAATTGATTCGAAAAGGAATAAACGAAACGAATTCCAAAAACAAATTAAACCAACTAAACGAATTTATGTAAATAACGAATCGAAGCGAAACAATTTTTTTTCGTTCTGCACACGTCTAAGGACAACGCTCAGGAAAGTAACGTGACTTAAAGTTAAAAAATTTGATTGGAAAGTGATTAAACAATATAACTACAGTAGCTCAGCCCCCCCCCCTCCCCGTACAACCCACATAAGGCCGAGCATTTCACATTTCTTCTACAAACTACGGGATAGATTTAGGGACTTTTATTTATTTTTATTGTTTTTACTGGTAATGGCGGCGATCTGTGATTTTTAGCGGGACTGCAACGTTGCAGCGGACAAATCTGACTCCAAATGAAACTTTTTGGGGACCAGTGACATTATTACATTGATCGGTGCTATAAAAATGCACTGATCAATGTATACATGACACTGGTAGGGAAGGGGTTAACACTAAGGGGGCGATCAAAGCGTTTACGTGTGTTCCCTGGGTGTGTTCTAACTGTAGGGGGGGATGGGCTCACTGGGACATGACAGAGATTACTGTTCCCGATCACTGGGAACAGAAGATCTCGGACATGTCATTAGGCAGAACGGGGAATCGCCTTGTTTACACAGGCAGTTCCCCATTCCGCCTCTGTACACAGCGATCGCGGGTCGCCGGCAGACATAGAGTGGGCGGGACCCGCGGGCATGCTCCCTTGGCCCGCTATCCTCCTTGCACGGACCACATACAGGTACGTCGGTTTGCGCAGGAGAGCCGACCTGCCGCAGTAAATGTACGTGAGCTGGTCGGCAAGTGGTTAAAAATTATTTTTTTCTTTTCAATAATTTTTTTTTTTTTTTTTTTACATATTGTGACCAGAGCAATACAGTGTTACAATAGATAAAACTTTTTCGCAGAAGAGAGTTTAACAAGACTCGTGGCCACTCATTACAATTAGAAGAAAAGAGGTTTAACCTTAAACTACGTAGAGGGTTCTTTACTGTAAGAGCGGCAAGGATGTGGAATTCCCTTCCACAGGCGGTGGTCTCAGCGGGGAGCATCGATAGCTTCAAGAAACTATTAGATAATCACCTGAATGACCGCAACATACAGGGATATACAATGTAATACTGACATATAATCACACACATAGGTTGGACTTGATGGACTTGTGTCTTTTTTCAACCTCACCTACTATGTATAGTAATACTGTACTACTCTGGGGAGGTGATCGTGTTTATTTACTTATTTTTTTACACACTATGATTGCTTATAACAGTGAATATTACTGCTATAAACAACCATTTTTACTGAGTGACAAGGATTCATTCAGTGTTTACTATTGTGATTAGCTGTGATTGGCCACAGCTAATCACATGGTACAAATTGGGTTACGATTAGCCCGGTCTGTACCATGTGATCGCAGTGACCAGTTACAGAGATCGACACAATATGACACAATAAATGGCATGAATCAGAACCATTCATTGTGTACAATTGTTATGTGATCTGTTATTGTTATGTGATCTGCTGTGATTGGTCACAGCGATCACATGGTACCAGCAGCTGGCCAGTACAGTGGACACAGTGGGTGACAGATTGTGCCAGAGCATGACCCATGGGGCGCACATAAGGCACGAACCTGGGAGGATGTCATATGACGTCTACCCAGGATAACAGGGCTCCTGCCCGGCTGTCATTTTACAATAGGCCGGTCAGAAAAGGTTTAAAACTATACTAGGGGCACAAAAATTTTCATTTAAATGTATTCCATTAGCGCAGTGATCGCAAAGCTTGGCACCCCAAATGGTTTGGAACTACATTTCCCATGATGCTCCACTACACTGCAGAGTGCATGAGCATCATGGGAAATGTAGTTCCAAAACATCTGGGGTGCCAAGGTTCCCCATCACTGCTCTAGAGCCATAAAGGATATAAATTCACATCGTGTGCACCAAATGCCTTTGCAAACCCAGACATTACCTTTGTAAAAGTAGCAGTGACATCATCTCTGTGCTTTTTACATAACAAAGAACCAAAATATGGGATTTTTTAGGTGCTAAAACACAACACACAATAAAAAAATATCAAAATTGTGTTTGAAACATCTAAACATCAACATATTGTTGTAAAAAATAATAACCATACAATACATGGAACAGATGCAACTGATTATAATCTCTACATGTTTCGCCAAATGATGGCTTCTTCAGGAGGACTTTTATCAGGCACTGCATTTATGATCACTGAGTGTTGATTTTGCTTTAAAATCCAATAAATATTTGGCTCCAGAACCACAGGGCAAGACAGATATGGATAATTGGTGAAATCACAGAGAGAGGCACAATGACAGTTTTCTTTTCCCAAATTGAGGAAAAGGAACAAGAGGTAGTGTACAATAATACTTATGGCCCGAAAAAAAACATCATGGACCTTACAGGATACCATGCAAAGATTCCTCTACCGCCTCTATGCAGAGCCACTGTGCTGTACATAGCCTGTGCAGAGAGCAAAGCTGTGGGAGGGACCCAGCAGGCCCCACCCACTACAGAAAACTACAGGAGAAGGCGGAGACAAGACCATTCATCCTGCACAAGGAGAGAGAGCAGAACTGTGGGAGGGACCCAGCAGGCCCCACCCACTACAGAAAACTACAGGAGGGGGTGGAGACAAGACCAGTCAACCTGCACAAGGAGTGAGAGCAGAACTGTGGGAAGGGCTCAGCAGGCTCCACCCACTACAGGCTGCTTGTAGAAAACTACAGGAGGGGGCAGAGACAAGACCAGTCACACAGCTCAAGAAGAGAGAGCAGAACTGTGGGAGGGACCCAACAGGCCCCACCCATTAGAGAAAACTACAGAAGGGGGCAGACCTGGCCAGTCACCCTGAACAAGGAGAGAGAGCAGAACCGTGGGAGGGACCCAGCAGGCCCCACCCACTACAGAAAACTACAGGAGGGGGTGGAGACAAGACCAGTCAACCTGCACAAGGAGTGAGAGCAGAACTGTGGGAAGGGCTCAGCAGGCTCCACCCACTACAGGCTGCTTGTAGAAAACTACAGGAGGGGGCAGAGACAAGACCAGTCACACAGCTCAAGAAGAGAGAGCAGAACTGTGGGAGGGACCCAACAGGCCCCACCCATTAGAGAAAACTACAGAAGGGGGCAGACCTGGCCAGTCACCCTGAACAAGGAGAGAGAGCAGAACCGTGGGAGGGACCCAGCAGGCCCCACCCACTACAGAAAACTACAGGAGGAGGTGGAGACAAGACCAGTCACCCTGCATAAGTGGAGAGATTAGTAGTGAGCGGTCTTTATTACAGGAAGTCTCACACTTGATTTCTGCACAAGCTCACAGGGATTCAAGTCATGGCAGTGGCAGAACTACCAGGGTCGCAAAGGTCACACTTACAACCGGGACCTGGCGCTCCGCCACTGTCGGGTGGCCCCAGTGTTGTTCCTGGCTGCAGGAATCTGAGCTGAGAGCATCTCTCTTATACAGCCCAGAGCCTGCACTGACAGCTCCCCCTTCCTCCTCGCTCCCATGGATGGGAGAGGAGAGAGCCAATCTGCTCCTTCTCCTCCCGCCCCTCTCCTCCTGTGTGTGCATCATGGGAAGTGTGAAGGTAAGCAGCTGAATTTGTCTCAGCCCCCTATCAGCCAACTTCTGGGGATTGGCTGAGGTCTCACAAATATTAATGGCAGCTCCTCCCCAGATAGCAAGGATAACTTGCCACAAATTTGTGGCAGTGTTGAATTGTAAGTCTGTTAACTTGCTGCACATTTTCACTGGCAAGCTGTACACTTGCAGAGCACTTGAAGCACAAGTTCTAGTTGACACTTTTCCAATTTGTAGCAAATTTGCATGGCAAGTCTTTAGCAAGAGCAAAGTTGCAGTGGTGAGTCTACAGCAAGAACTCTGCAAGTCACAGTGACCCCCTGTGGTGGGATGACTATTGCACAACATAACTGAATCAGAACTTGCAGTTGATCTGGAGTCATGCAATGCGGATTTGCTCATGAACTTTAATGGCATCCCAGTCTTAGTCAGTAGGGTTCAATATTGAGTTGGCCCACCCTTTGCAGCAATAATAGCTTCAACTCTTCTGGGAAGGCCGTCCACAAGGTTTAGGAGGGTGTCTATGGGAATGTTTGACCATTCTTCCAGAAGCGCATTTGTGAGGTCTGGCACTGATATTGGACGAGAAGGCCTGGCTCGCAGTCTCCGCTCTAATTCATCCTAAAGGTGTTCTATCAGGTTGAGGTTAGGACTATGTGCAGGCCAGTCAAGTTCTTCCACCCCAAACTCGCTCATCCATGTATTTATGGACCTTGTTTTGTGCACTGGTTTAAATCATTTGGTGAGTGTAAAGGCAAGTGTCCCAATACTTTTGGCAATATAGTGTATATAGTTTTTTTGTTTTTTTGTTTTTTAAGGATGCTAGACAGTTTTTCATTGACTAACATCAGATTTATACAGTCTTTGGCTTCTTGAATGGAGTCAGGATCTGGATCTGAACCTGCAACCTCTGCGGAGTATATCTGTGCCTCTTCTTACTGTGTCACCTGAGATGCTGGACAGCTCCCTGCCCGATTCCTTGGACAACCTTGCCTTGTCTTCTTGTTTCCGGTGAACCTTGAAGTTCATGGGAGGAGCAAAAAAGTTCAAGTTCACCAGAAACAAAAGACAAGGCAAGTTTATCCTAAAGGATCAGACAAGGAGCTGTCCAGTATCTCAGGTGATAGAGCCAGAAGAACCATAGCCAGACACGGCAGAGGTCACGGGTTCAGATCCAGACCTGACACTTAGCATCCTTGGGAACATTGTTAGGAGCAGTCCAAAAATTCTGGACCAAAATGCAGTTAGTTTGGGACATGACCACCATCAATAAATTAACTCACCACGGTGACCACAACCTCCAGAACTTAGGTATATAGTAGGCGAGGTTGAAAAAAGACATCAGTCCATCAAGTCCAACCTATGTGTGTGATTATGTGTCAGTATTACATTGTATATCCCTGTATGTTGTGGTCATTCAGGTGCTTATCTAATAGTTTTTTGAAATTATCGATGCCCACCGCTGAGACCACCGCCTGTGGAAGGGAATTCCACATCCTAACCGCTCTTACAGTAAAGAACCCTCTACACAGTTTAATGTTAAACCCCCTTTCTTCTAATTTTAGTAAATGGCCACGTGTCTTAATAAATTCCCTTTCGCGGAAAAGTTTTATCCCTATTGTGGGGTCACCAGTCCGGTATTTGTACATTGAAATCATATCCCCTCTCAAGCGTCTCTTCTCCAGAGAGAACAAGTTCAGTGCCCGTAACCTTTCCTCATAACTTCTGTCATCATAGTTTGGGTTCACATGGACTACATGAGTTGAGACCCAGTTTTACCGGAAGAGAACTCTATATACTGGACAGCAGTGGTTCTCAACCTCTGTCCTCAAGTACCCCCAACGGGCCATGTTTTCAGGTTTTTCTTTACTTTGCACATCTGCTTTAAATCAATATCAATGACATGGTATTGATAAGAGCTATTTTATCTAAGGGAAGTTCCCAAAACATGGCCCGTTGGGGGTACATGAGGACTGAGGTTGAGAACCACTGCTGTACAGATTGGAGAATGGTTGTTTTAAAGAAACACTTTGTGACTTTCAACCAGATTTTGCTCCAGGTCTACGGGGACTTTTTCACATAAGAGAGGGTTGCTAGAGGGCCTTGTCCAATTAGTGTGGCATACAGAATAGAGATGAGTCTGGGCCACCCTGGAGTGTGTAATCAGATGTGTTCAAATATGGTTTTCGTAAGGTGGAAAGGTAGAATGGCTACGGAAGGGCAATATCCAGTGTCGGAAGATTTTGGTAGCCCAGGTTGGAAAGAAGCTGGAAGCTCCTGTACGTAAAGCCATGGGTGGTCCACCAAATGAACGATCGCTCCTGTTCCTGCCCAAGGAAAAAAATTGGATTGCTGAGAATTGGCAGTTGAGGTAAAAAAGGAGACATCAGTTTGCCTGGGTAATGAACTGAGTCTCAGAGTTTCAAGCTATGTGTCAACCAAGGCCTCAGATAGGGTAGGCGAGCGTGTAATGTGGGAGCCACAGCAAGGCTGTAATAGGGGTGGAGTAAGAAATGTTCATTTTAGTTACATTTAAAAAAAAATCTTTGTATTTATTAAATAGGAAATAAAATAAAGATGACATCATAGTAACATTTGGCTCCTCTTTAGCTGCACAATTTATAGTGCTGTGAATAGGCCAGCATGGCGGTCGATGACTTTCCCCATCGCGGTAATGACGTACAGTGCGGGCGTCTCTCTCCGTTCCAGGTGGGATCCGCTCTGACTTATGTTACAATTGCTTTATTTTGTTCCCAGGCATGGCGCTGGCAGCCTTCGTCTACCTTTTTTGTTTTAGGAAATGGTTGCCAGGGAGATTGTCCTCTACAGCTGCCAACGTGAAAAGTGTGAATAAGTCACATTTATTGTGTGAAAATGAAGCGCCATGCTCTGCCATTGGAGGGAGGCACAGGAAAGGCAGCATGGGCTGTGAGGAACCTGGGACACTTCTGATTACAGCTGAGACAATCTCTTGAACGTCAGCGACCTTCTGTAGCTCATGACAGCTACATCACGGACTGCTGAAAATGTCTGTTCATCGACGATACACAGGGTGAGCCTCATCTTCTCTCCTTCGGGTCTTTGTGGTGTGAATTAAAACTCAACTCCATGCAAACAGCATGGAGTTGTATTTACTCCAAGTGAAAGATATAACACCAACATTTCAGAAAGGTCCTTTAATAGTTTAAAGGAGGAGCCTCACTTCAACTTTTTCAGGGGACAAAATACATGTATGTTGTAGTTTTTTGCCCCTATGTTCTTATGTGCTCTGTAAGTCTGGCTACCAGGTTGGCCAGAGTGCCCCCTCCTCAGTCTGAAGCTGTTTGTCAACGTAGCTAGCAAGGAGATTGGGGCTTTGATAACTAGCACTTGTCTCGGCTTCAAGCACTTGCCTAAGACAAGTGGCAAGAGGAATGCAGAGGGTGTGTCAGCCTTCTGCCTGTCTACATTACTCCTGCTACCGCCTGTCTCAGGCAAGTTCTTGGAGCCCCCCCATAGCTGTTTGACAACATAGCTAGCAAGGAGATCGGGGCTTGATAACTGGCACTTGTGTCGGCTCCAAGCACTTGCCTGAGACAAGCGGCAAGAGGAATGCAAAGCGGGTGTCAGCCTTCTGTCTGTCTGCATTCCTCCTGCTGCTTCTTGTCCCAGAGCCCCCCCTGTAACCGACAATGTAGATAGCAAGGAGATCTGAACTTGATAACTGGCACTTGTCTTGGCTCCAAGCACTCGCCTGAGAAAAGCGGCAAACGTAATGCAGAGGCAGTGTCAGCCTTCTGTCTGTCTGCATTCCTCCTGCTGCTACTTGTCTCAGGCAAGTGCTTGGAGCCCCCCCATAGCTGTTCGACAACGTAGCTAGCAAGGAGATCAGGGGCTTGATAACTGGCACTTGTCTCGGCTCCATGCACTTGCGTGAGACAAGCGGCAAGAGGAATGCAAAGGGGGTGTCAGCTTCTTTATTTCAAGTGCTTGGAGTCCCCCCAGTAGCCATTCGACAACATAGCTAGCAAGGAGATCTGGACTTGATATCTAGTGCTTGCCTAGGCTCTAAGCACTTACCTGGAAAAAGCCAGGTTCTACATGTACTTTGTCTGCTGGAGGGCAGAACACTTAAAATAAATTGAAGTGCAAGTTCTCGAAAGCTTATATAAGATTTAAGATTTTTTTTCCTTTTTAATTTGATATAAAAGTCCTCTATATTAATTTTAATTTATGTGATTAATCTAGCAGTGTAATGTCCCTCCTGACCGTTCTTCTTCTGGAATAGATTTGTACAGTAGATTGTCCCCCGCCAGTTGAAGCCCTCTTCATCACTTGTACACCACGTTCCTCGCCAAGGACATGTAAGCGGGGTCAGTCGGGATAATGATAAGCTGGCCTCTCCTGCCGCTTGAAGGGCTTTTCAAGGACTGGGGTGTTATCTATCAATTATCCGGGATCTGATACAGCCATCGCCTCCGGCGCCACAAGAGGTTCCACACAATTGAGGGACGCTAGGAAGGCTCAGGTTTGAATCCCTGGAGGTCCTTCTATAATACAGAGGTTAATGTGACAGAGGAGGCAACTGCCACAACACAGAAGGTAATGTGCGATAAGCGTGCCAGTGTGTAACGGGGTTAACAAGTCCACTTCATGGGCGCAAGGCTAGCCTCTGAAAGGAGCTGCACACCGCCAAGAAACTACCTGTATTTCTGCAGAGCAAATTATGTGCATCATTAAACAGGACCTGTCGCTTTTGAAATGTCTCATTCATCCATTGTTTGAAGCAAATTATAAAATTGTCTGTTGCAGTGGATTTGCCAAGGAAGGAAGGAGGTCCTGATTCCTTTCAGTTTAGGTGGACGGCCATGTCTTCGTAGGTTTGCAGTTGTGCCATACGCTTTCCATTTCCGGATGATGGATTGAACAGAGCTCCGTGAGATGTTCAAAGCTTGGGATATTTTTTTTTAACCTAACCCTGCTTTATACTTCTCCACAACTTTATCCCTAACCTGTCTGGTGTGTCCCTTGGCCTTCATGATGCTCTTTGTTCACTAACATTCTCTAACGGGGCCGTGACCGGAAGCCGACCTGTATAGACGTCTAGATCCTTAGCTCTCTCTGAAAGGGACTTTCTTCACTCTTCCATGGGGAAATCCAGGTCCTCCACGAGCCTCCATGACTACTTTACACCGGCTGACATGCCGCAGGGCACAGCAGACAAGATGGCGCTAGACGCCTTCTTCTCCTGGTCTCGGGCCTCTCCTCAGCTTTGGCGCTGCACCAGGATCCACCCGAACCCTCTCTGCCAGCACCAGTGAACACCGGGCCTCCACCACCCATGGAAGCAGTGAGTCTCCCCCATTGGGTGGTCTCTCCTCCAGCCACGCGCAGAACAAGCCGACTCACTAGGCCAGCTACCCATGCCATACACACAGTGTACAGATGCCATCCTGTGGCTCCTGCGGATAGCGTTGGATCCCTCCATGCATGGATCCAGGGCAGCTCTCCATCGGAGGACTCTGAGGACTTCCTTGCTCTCTCAGGCCTCTCTTGGGCACTCCTAGTGCCACTGACCGGGCCTGATGGGGATGCTACGCCTAACCTATATCACTAGAGGGGTCACCGGCAGGAGGAAGGAGGTCCTGATTCCTCTATATAGATCTTTATATCACTAGAAGGATCACCAGCAGGAGGAAGGAGGTCCTGATTCCTCTATATAGATCTTTATATCACTAGAAGGATCACCAGCAGGATGAAGGAGGTCCTGATTCCTCTATATAGATCTTTATATCACTAGAAGGATCACCAGCAGGGTGAAGGAGGTCCTGATTCCTCTATATAGATCTTTATATCACTAGAGGGGTCACCAGCAGGAGGAAGGAGGTCCTGATTCCTCTACATAGATCTTTATATCACTAGGGGGATCACCAGCAGGAGGAAGGAGGTCCCGATTCCTCTATATAGATCTTTATATCACTAGAGGGGTCACCAGCAGGAGGAAGGAGGTCCCGATTCCTCTATATAGATCTTTATATCACTAGAGGGGTCACCAGCAGGAGGAAGGAGTTCCTGATTCCTCTATATAGATCTTTATATCACTAGAGGGGTCACCAGCAGGAGGAAGTAGGTTCTGATTCCTCTATATCAGTGTTTCTCAACTCCAGTCCTCAAGGCACCCCAACAGGTCATGTTTTCAGGCCTTCCATTATTTTTCACAGGTGATTTGATCAGTTTCACTTCCTTGGTAATTACCACAGCCGTTTCAGCTGAGGGAAATTCTGAAGACATGACCTGTTGGGGCGCCTTGAGGACTGGAGTTGAGAAACACTGCTCTATATAGATCTTTATATCACTAGAGGGATCACCAGTGGGATGAAGGAGGTCCTGATTTCTCTGCCCTGGGAAACACATACCAATGGCAAAAAAAAAAACATTTGGCCAGTAGCTGTGGTGAAACATTAAAAATGTCTAATTCTTTTACATAACTTGTCTGGGGTGTCCTCAACCTGCCTGTGAAGGGTGAAGTTTCTGTGGTGTACAGAAAGTTCATTCATGGACCGATTCGCAGTTTAAAAAAAAAAACAACAACACACAGACCCCTCAAGGGTCTACAATGCATTTTGGGGGACATTTGGAGGGGTGATCCCAAAGGGGTGATTACTTATGGAGAGCATTCCACATGGCAAGTTGAAAAAAAAAATCCACAGGTAAGATATATTGGAGTTATTTTATTACTCCTCTGTATCTGTTTCCTATGATCAGTCTTTTGATGAGTAAAGCTACCCCAGATACGACTCGTGGATGAGGACCAGGCTATAGAGGGCTCCTCGGGGGGGGGGGGCGATGAAAGCCTGTTGGGACATTAACATAGAAAATGTACCAGCAGGACCCTGAGCATCAATGGATGCCCCAATTCAGCCCCCACCCCCGCCCCTTGCGCTCCGCTACAGAGAGATATAGGAAGACAGGCGGTATATTTACTGTAGAAATCATCTACCCACCGGCAGAACCTCTTCATTATCCCAATTTAATTATAAAGGACCCTCAATCACACAGCGACAGGCACTTACCTAGCATGCTGAATGTGCCATTAGCACAAGGGGCGGGATATTGTTTTACAATGAGAAGCTTTTGAAATCACTAAATGCGACGATTAACATTTTTATCTCATTTTCTCGCAGACGGAGTGCAGCTGTTTCCTTACCGAACCCAAATGGCTCCCGCCAATGATGTGACGGCGCTTGTCTTCTTTGGATGGCCGGCAGCGCGGCTTAAAGGATCACTACACTTTTACTAAAGCTCCGCCCTCCCCCAATCCCCCTTGGGGCCCCACAGCAATCCATGGTCACAATACTCATCAAACAGGATTTTTATCAAATGAAAAAGAAAAAAAAAATTTCTACAGTAGATGTACTGAAAATCCAATCACTAAAATCGAAGTTTGGTTCCATTCCTGGCATGTTACAATATATAACGGCTGTATACAAAAGCTATCATTAACCACTTCCCCTCCGGACAAACATTATATATGTTTTTTTTTTTTTGTTTTTTTTTTAGCAAAGAAAAAATTTCTATCAAGAAACATGGGATTTTTGTAGGGAGAAAATATGTCTATTCACAGTAGGTACTAACAAATCAAGTATTAAAAAAGTTGGTTTTTATTAGATTACAAAAAAGAAACAGAAAAAGAATGTACACAACAAATGTCAATATAAATAGACATCAAATAAGACCATCCAGTAATGTGTTCAAATTCTATTCATGCCTGTCAGCCAACATGTTTCGCAAAAAAAAAAAAAAAAATTGCTTCATCAGGGCATAGATCGGCATCATTGGTTCATTTAAACTACTGGTACAAGTCTGAGGTTAAAAGCATACTCCACCATTGCCAGGCATCGTCCGTTGTGCCAGCTGATGCAAATACTCCAGGGGTGCCAGATCCCACCGGATATTGCCAATAGAGGGACTGGACCGCACAGTTGCAGGACAAGAATCTGCAAAAGGCTCAAGAATCGTAATTCCTCAGTCACAGGAACCGTCCTGTCAGCAAAGATGGATCTGGGCCAGCTGCGTCATTAGACGTAGACGTAGACGCAGCTGGCCCAGATCCATCTTTGCTGACAGGACGGTTCCTGTGACTGAGGAATTACGATTCTTGAGCCTTTTGCAGATTCTTGTCCTGCAACTGTGCGGTCCAGTCCCTCTATTGGCAATATCCGGTGGGATCTGGCACCCCTGGAGTATTTGCACCAGCTGGCACAACGGACGATGCCTGGCAATGGTGGAGTATGCTTTTAACCTCAGACTTGTACCAGTAGTTTAAATGAACCAATGATGCCGATCTATGCCCTGATGAAGCAATTTTTTTTTTTTTTTGCGAAACATGTTGGCTGACAGGCATGAATAGAATTTGAACACATTACTGGATGGTCTTATTTGATGTCTATTTATATTGACATTTGTTGTGTACATTCTTTTTCTGTTTCTTTTTTGTAATCTAATAAAAACCAACTTTTTTAATACTTGATTTGTTAGTACCTACTGTGAATAGACGTATTTTCTCCCTACAAAAATCCCATGTTTCTTGATAGAAATTTTTTCTTTGCTGCATTTGGTTACAATTAGGGATTGGGAGAACCGTCTCAGCTCCTGTGTATGTCCACAACCTTTCACTATTTGGCCACTACCGATTTTTTAGCAAAGACTCTAGGGAATAAAATGGCAGTTGTTGCAACTTTTTATGTCACGCGGTATTTGCACAGCGATTTTTCAAAAGCGTGTTTTTTGGAAAAAAAAACAGTTTTCCATGAATTAAAAAGAACAAAACATTAAAGTTAGCCTAATCTTTTTGTATAATGTGAAAGATGAAGTTACGCCGAGTAAATAGATACCTAACATGTCACACTTTAAAATTGCGCACGCTTGTGGAATGGCGCCAAACTTCAGTACTTATAAATCTCCATAGGAGACGCTTTCAAATTATTTTTTTACAGGCTACATGTTTAGATTTACAGAGGAGGTCTAGTGCTAGAATTATTGCTCTCGCTCTAACGATCGCGGCGTATGTAACCTGTGTGTATTTGGCTCTGATACTAGCCGGTGCCTCACCAATCACTGACCTCACCGCACGTCCCTGCTGTACTCCGGGTACAAACAACAACTAACATACACATATGTGGTATTGCTGCAATCAGCAGGAGCAAGAGAATTCATTTTTGGTTCTCCTCTGTTGGTAAATTATGATAATATGAATCAATACAGGAGGTCCCCGAGGTACTAACCTCCGACTTGCAAACAACTCCCACTTACAAACGGAAGGCGGCGTCGGAAAACATCGAAAAACAGCGGAAAACATCGTCTCAGCTGTTCTGCGCATGCGCTTCCAACTTACGAACAACCTGTTCGTAACTCAGGGACTGCCTGTATTCAGCTAAATTAAACAAAAATTTTTTTGTTATTACTTTGATAATGAAACAAAAATCAGGAAATATCCATTACCATTTAACACCGAATGAAAGCCCAATTTTTTCCGGAAGAAAAGTGGTTTGACCGCTTGCCGACCAGCTGACGGCGGCAGGTCGGCTCTCCTGCGCTATTTGCCGTAGCTGTACGTCGGCCCTTTAATTAGCCTTAGCTGCGTGGCGTAGGAGCCGATGCGCGTTGCCGGCGGCCGCAATCGCTCCTGAGAGAGACAGAACTGTCAATGTAAACAAACAGATCCCGTTCTGACAGGGAGAGAAGAGAGATCTGCTATTCCTAGTGATCAGGAACAGCGATCTCTCTGTACTCCCAGTCAGTCCCCTCCGCCCCCCCCCACAGTTAGAAACACATTTAACCCCTTGATCGCCCCCTAGTGTTAACCCCTTCCCTGCCACTGACATTTATACAGTAACCAGTGGCTATTTTTAGCTCTGATCGCTGTATAAATGTCACTGGTCCCAAAAAAGTATCCAAAGTGTCCGACCTGTCCGCCGCAATGTCGCAGTCCCACTATAAATCGCTGATAACCGCCATTACTAGTAAAGAAAAAATTATAATAAAAATGCCATAAATCGATCCGCTATTTTGTAGACGCTATAACCAATCAATATACACTTATTGCAATTTTTTTGTTTATACCGCAAACAATAAAAACCGCAGAGGTGATCAAATACCACCAAAAGAAAGCTCTATTTGTGGGGAAAAAAAGGACGTCAATTTTGTTTGGGTACAGCGCCGCACGACCGCGCAATTGTCAGTTAAAGCGACGCAGTGCCGTATCGCAAACAATGGCCTGGTCAGGAAGGGGGGTAAATCCTTCCGGGGCTGAAGTGGATAATCCACCTGGATATACACTAAGTAGTTGTGACGATATGTACCTGTCAAAGGTGGAAAATTGAGTTCAGATATTTAGATTTGTTTATCCTCAGGTGTGAAGGGGTTAAAGCAGGGGTCTCAAACTCAAATTGCCTGAGGGCCACATGACAATTTTCATATCCCATGGGGGGCCGCATGCAAACTTTTAAAACTTCAAAAGCAATGAACTATACCAGCAATACTATACTATACTATACCCAGCACTGGTGTCAGCAAACGCATTATTAACCCCCAGCACTGGTGTCAGCAAACGCATTATTAACCCCCAGCACTGGTGTCAGCAAACGCATTATTAACCCCCAGCACTGGTGTCAGCAAACGCATTATTAACCCCCAGCACTGGTGTCAGCAAACGCATTATTAACCCCCAGCACTGGTGTCAGCAAACGCATTATTAACCCCCAGCATTACCCCTCCCACACTGCACAAATAGCCCCACACTCCATAAAATACCCCCCACACTCCATAATTACCCCCACACTACACAATTACCCCCCACACTGCACAATCACCCTCCACACTGCATAAAATACCCCCCACACTGCACAAATTTCTACCCCAGTCACCCCACTAAGGACTTTGCCTCAGTGTGATGGCTCACTCACCTCTCCTGGCAGTCAGGATCATCTGCCTCCAGAGTCCTCTCCTCCTGGCTTCCATACAGGCCTAGTGACAGGGGACCCAGAGAACACAATCTCCCGCCCTGAGGTGGCAGCAGGACCCTGGTTTGGGGCTCTGATCGATCGTCAATGCCTAGGTGGGCGGATCGATGAGCGGATCCTTCCTCCGCTCCATTCTCAGCTCTGTTCTCTCTCTGGGCTGCAGCAGCGTGCAGCGGAGAGGACAGAAGAGATGGAGAGGTAAAGCTCTTTGGCGCCTCCCCCTCTGCGGTGCCTGGGTGCAGTTCAAAAAGACATCCTGGATAGAGGTCGACCGATATGGATTTTTCTCTGGCCGATGCCAATATTTAGAAATCGGGGCGGCCGATGGCCGATATATGATGACGATTTTTGTGGCCGATATTTTAGGCCGATTTGAAAAAAAAAAAACCTCACCCACTCCACTCCTCCCTGCTTGCTCCTGTCACTCTACCACACACTTAATGTCCTCAGTACAGATGGCACGGGTTGGCTGTGGCAGGTGGCACTGGTTGGCTTAGGCAGGTGGCACTGGCAGGTGGCACTGTCTGTCACTGGCAGGTGGCACTGGCAGGTGGCACTGGCAGGTGGCACGTTGCACTGTTTGGAGGGTGCACTGATTGGCACTGACAGATGGCACTGGCAGGTGGCACTGATTGGCAATGGCACTGGCAGGTGGCACTTATTGGCAGTGGCACTGGAAGGTGGCACTGGCAGGCATTGGCAAGTGGCACTGGTTTGAAACTGGCAGGTGGCACTGGTTTGGAACTGGCAGGTGGCACTATTGGCACTGGCAGGTGGCACTGATTGGCGTGGCACTGGCAGGTGGCACTGAGTGGCATGGCACTGACAGGTGGTGGCAGGTGGCACTGGCAAGCACTGGTTGGCACTGGCAGGTGGCACTGATTGGCGTGGCACTGGCAGGTGGCGGAAGGTGGCACTGGCAGGTGGCTTTGATTGGCAGGGGCACTGGTTGGTGGTGGCACTGGTTGGCGGTGGCACTGATTGGCCGTGGCAGGTGGCACTGGCAGGTGTTACTGGTTGGAGGTGGCAGGTGGAAATGGCAGACTGGTTGGCACTGGCAGGTGGCACTGATTGGCAGTGGCACTGGCAGCTGGCACTGACAGATGGCACTGACAGATGGCACTGATTGGCACAGGCAGGTGCCACTGGCAGGTTTCACACTGAGCGGAGTGTAACCGTGTGTGAAACTGACAAGGAGCTGTCCACACTCAGCGCTTGATGCTTGTGTGAAGCTGACACGTAGCACAGAGGAGAGAGACAGAATGATCTGTCAGAATTGAGGTTGATGTCGGGGTGGGCGGGACCCGGCCGAGGTGGGCGGGACCAGCAGCTGTCAAACACCAGCCAATGATTGGGCTGCTTAAGAAAAGGGGCGGGCCACATACACGTAGCTGCCCGCCCAGATCCCATTGGCTGGTGTTTGATATTAGCCGGGTCCCGCCCACCCCGGCCGGGTCCCGCCCACCCCCGACATCAACCTCAAATCTGACAGATCCCTCTGTCTCTCTCCTCCTGTTACATGTCAGTTTCACACAAGCATCAAGCGCTGAGTGTGGAGAAGGGAGGAAGAGCAGCAGCCAGTGCTATATATCGGCCTAATGGCCAAATATCGGTCGACCTCTAGTCCTGGATCGGCCCTGCCTGCGGGCCATTTTTAACCGGTCCGCGGGCCGCAAATGGCCCGCCGGCCGGTACTTTGAGACCCCTGGGTTAAAGTATCGTACAGCAATGCCTAGATGGTTCACAGCTGAGCATTGTTATTATTATTATACAGGATTTATATCGCGCCAACGGTTTACCCAGCGCTTTACAATATAAAAAGGAGACAATAGAATTATAATACTATAAAATACAAGAGGATTAGGAGGTGTTATGTGTTGAAATGCGTGTGCGTTGTGGTGTGCTGATCAGGTGGGTTCATAATGAATAACACTGCATTGGATTTTGTGCATTATTGTGTGTTGTGGTGAAGCAATGCACAGGTCTAAATCCAAGTGTGGTTAAAGAGAACAAAATATAATTATGCCCAAATGTAAAAAAATAAATAAATGCGTATATCTACAATATATATATATACCCACACCGATCAGCCATAGAATTCTGACCACTGACAGGTAAATTGAATAACTGGGGTTTTATGGTGGCCCGTGTGGTTGTTATGGACCCAGGGGTTTTATGGTGGCCATGTGGTTGTTATGGACCCTGGGGTTTTATGGTGGCCCGTGTGGCGGTTATGGACCCTGGGGTTTTATGGTGGCCGTGTGGTTGTTATGGACCCTGGGGTTGTTATGGACCCTGGGGTTTTATGGTGACCCGTGTGGCAATTATGGACCCTGGGGTTTTATGGTCGCCCATGTGGTTGTTATGGACCCTGGGGTTATATGGCGGCCCGTGTGGCGGTTATGGACCCTGGGGTTTTATGGTGGCCCGTGTGGTTGTTATGGACCCTGGTGTTTTATGGTGGCGTGTATGGCTGTTATGGACCCTGGTGTTTTATGGTGGCCCGTGTGGTTGTTATGGACCCTGGGGTTTTATGGTGGCCCGTGTGGCGGTTATGGACCCTGGGGTTTTATGGTGGCCCGTGTGGTTGTTATGGACCCTGGGGTTTTATGGTGGCCTGTGTGGCGGTTATGGACCCTGGGGTTTTGTGGTGGCCCGTGTGGTTGTTATGGACCCTGGGGTTTTATGGTGGCACGTGTGGCGGTTATGGACCCTGGGGTTTTATGGTGGCCCGTGTGGCGGTTATGGACGCTGGGGTTTTATGGTGGCCCGTGTGGTTGTTATGGACCCTGGGGTTTTATGGTGGCCCGTGTGGCTGTTATGGACCCTGGAGTTTTATGGTGGCCTGTGTGGCTGTTATGGACCCAGAAGTTTTATGGTGACCGTGTGGTTGTTATGGACCCTGGGGTTATATGGCGGCCCGTGTGGTGGTTATGAACCCTGGGGTTTTATGGTGACCATGTGGCTGTTATGGACCCTAGGGTTTTTTGTTTTTTTTTGGGGGGGGGGGGGGTGCATGCAGGTGCTATGGAGTCTGGTGTTTGAGGAAAGGCCCATGCGACCACCTTGTGGTCTGGGGTTTGAGGAGGACCATGCAGCTCTTATGGAATCTGGGGTTTGGAGGGTGACCAATTAAGGGGGGCTGGTATAGGGCTAAAGTCAGTGCTAATTTCTAGCCATAGATCCCCCTCTGTGAAGGAAGTTTTCTATCTTAGCAGTATAGATTTATTGCCCTCTGAGCTTCTGCTGCAGTCTTGAATTACCGATGTGCCTAATGTAATTCTACAAAAAAACTTTTTAGACGCTAGAGTTGGTAGAAGTCCCTGATTTAGGTATATTTTATATCAGGATCAGTGACACTCATTGCCACAGGTGACGCTGTTACCCACCACGGAGAGAGCTAAGCTGGCCAATGGATAGATAGAATGTCATCCATGTGGCGGCACTGCGCTGGAATAGCTGCTGCGTTCCCACCGCATGTGGTGTGAATTCACCCTAAGAACATTCTTTTCCTAAGAATTTTCATTTTGAAATTCTACCCATCTATAGCCAGCTTTAGCCGGCGGGGCCAAGGAAAATGTTGTTCTGGGGCCCCGTGTTTGCTAGTTACATCCGTATTCCCCACTGTTCCTAAAAAGTTCAAGGGAAGCACAACATTTCATCTCTGCCTTTCAGCCGAAGATCACAAAGCTGTGAGATGCCTCCTCCGTCATCCTTGCTAAGGCTTCATACAAGTGGAGCTGTTTAATCTTAGTTGTAAAAGGAACATCACTTTATACTGACATTTAGCGAGCTTCAGAAAAAAACACTTGAAAATAGTTGAATTTTTGTGAAGCATTTAAAGACTTCATCTCCAAACTGAGGGTGGAAGGCACCTAATGATCCTTGAACTGTTTACATCATGCACACCTGAGGCCTGAACACTTCATATGTAATGCTGTCCTGAGATCTACACTCTGTGCTTTATGCACCTGCATTCTGTACATTACACACTCCTGACCCCCGCACTCTGTGCATTACACATTACTGACCCCTGCACTGTTATGCACTTCTAAGGTCTGCACTCTGTACATTAATGCCCCCCCTCCCCGCACTGTGTTATGCACTCCTGAGCCCTGCACTCGGTACATTACTGCCCCTCTGCACTGTGTTATGCACTCCTGAGCCCTGCACTCTGTGCATTACACATTACTGACCCCTGCACTGTTATGCATTTCTGAGCCCTGCACTCTGTACATTACTGCCCCCCGCACTGTTATGCACTCCTGAGCCCTGCACTCTGTGCATTACACATTACTGAGCCCTGCACTGTTATGCACTCCTGAGCCCTAAACTCTGTGCATTACACATTACTGAGCCCTGCACTGTTATGCACTCCTGAGCCCTAAACTCTGTGCATTACACATTACTAACCCCTGCACTGTTATGCACTCCTGAGCCCTAAACTCTGTGCATTACACATTACTGACCCCTGCACTGTTATGCACTCCTGAGCACTGCATTCTGTACATTACTCCCCCCCCCCGCACTGTGTTATGCACTCCTGAGCCCTGCACTCTGTACATTACTGCCCCCCCCCCCCCCGCACTGTGTTATGCACTCCTGAGCCCTGCACTCTGTGTATTACACATTACTGACCCCTGCGCTGTATTATGCACTCCCGAGCCTTGCACTATAGACACATTTTGTACAATTTATAGTCCTAGCCACTGCACTCTCTATGCTGGGTCGTGTATACAATGAGCAGGCTCTGTTTTTTTTAAAAATTTGGCCACAACCACTGTTCAGTGTGACGTGCTAATCACCAGCCTTATGCTTCTCCTTGGGGTGTCCACAGGTGTCCCAGGTTGTTCACAATTCTAACAACCCCCCTGGATGGAAGTGCTGAATAAACTTCCAGATTGGAGTTCTGGCTGTAACTGTAAAGACAATTTTGTAGCAAACTGCAGACATTTGTCTCTATTGAAGCTTGCTGAATGCCTGCTGATGATGTTCAGACAAAAGTATATGAGCAAAGAATATTTGGCCTGAGGGCTCACTTCCCACTATGGGCTGTAGACCAGACAGTGCTGGTTCCTTCAGGCAGTCTGAGCTCTATTGAGATGTATATGTAGGAAAAGCTTTTTTTTTTAGTTTATGAGTTGAACTGAAAAAGTCACCGAGAGAAACGTAGTACTGTCACGAATAATCAGGAGAAAACAGATCTGCGTGATATGAATTGTAGCAACAGAGAAAGGACTTCAGTAAAACAACAAAATTCCAAATTGAGCTATTACTGAAGGTCAAAAATAACAGTCTGCACCTTTCTAATCAGAGCCCCCTTTATGTCAGGGTCCCCATCAAAGTCCAGATTACAGTCCCCCACCCCAAATCAGTATCCCCATTGCAATTCCCTTTTGGGTCCCTCTTACGTCAGTGTCCCCATCAGGGCTCACTTCCCACTATGGGCTGTAGACCAGACAGTGCTGGTACCTTCAGGCAGTATGAGCTCTATTGAGATGTATATGTAGGACAAGCTTTTTTTTGAGTTGAACTGAAAAAGCATACTATAATTCACACTGTCTGGTCTGCCGTGTCCCAATCACAATTTCTTCCTTTCATCCTTCGCCAAATGGCTGTGGACACCTGACCATCAAATCTGGATGCACTTGTTGTCATCCCATTCCAAAATCTTAACATAGATTTGTCTCCCTTTGCATTTAAAACATCCTCTACTCTTCTGGGAAGGGTTTCCACAAGATATTGAAGGGTGTCTGTGGGAATTTGTGCCCATTCGTGAGGTCAGGTACTGATGTTGGATGAGTAGACCTGGCTTGTATGTCGCTCCTCACATTGGGCACCAAAAAAAAAAAAGAAAGACCTGACTTGCAGTTCAGTCTCATATTCATTCCAAAGGTGTTCAGTAGGGTTGAGGTCAGAGCTCTGTACAGGACACAAGTTTCTCCACCCCAAACTGGTCACACCATGTCTTTATGGAGCTGACACTGTACACAGGGGACAGTCGGGGTGAAAAGGGTCTTCACCAAACTGTTACCACAAGGCTGGAAAAGCACAATTGTCTAAAACTGCTTTTCCTATCTTTTTACTGCCCAAGGAACCTTTAAAATATTTTTCAGGTCTAGTGGAATTCAGCTAAAAAGATCATTGGTGTCATGTCCTTTACATTAGTGGTCGATGGGAAGAAAAGTCCTTACACTGACGATTAGTGGAAAACATGGTCCTTGCATTGGTCATCAGTGGGAAGAATGTCCCTTACATTGGTCAGCAGTGGGAAGAATGTCCCTTACTTTGGTGGTCAGTGGGGAGAATGCTCCTTACATTAGAGGTCAGTGAGAAGAATGCTCCTTACATTGGTGATCAGTGGGAAGAATGTTCCTTACATTGGTGATCAGTGAGAAGAATGCTCCTTACATTGGAGGCAGTAGGAAGAATGTTCCTTACATTGGTGATCAGTGAGAAGAATGTTCCTTACATTGGTGATCAGTGAGAAGAATGTTCCTTACATTGGTGATCAGTGAGAAGAATGTTCCTTACATTGGTGATCAGTGAGAAGAATGTTCCTTACATTGGTGATCAGTGAGAAGAATGTTCCTTACATTGGTGATCAGTGAGAAGAATGTTCCTTACATTGGTGATCAGTGGGAAGAATGTTCCTTACATTGGTGATCAGTGAGAAGAATGCTCCTTACATTGGTGGTCAGTGAGAAGAATGTTCCTTACATTGGTGATCAGTGAGAAGAATGTTCCTTACATTGGTGATCAGTGGGAAGAATGTTTCTTACATTGGTGATCAGTGAGAAGAATGTTCCTTACATTGGTGATCAGTGAGAAGAATGTCCCTTACATTGGTGATCAGTGAGAAGAATGTTCCTTACATTGGTGATCAGTGAGAAGAATGTTCCTTACATTGGTGATCAGTGAGAAGAATGTCCCTTACATTGGTGATCAGTGGGAAGAATGTTCCTTACATTGGTGATCAGTGAGAAGAATGTTCCTTACATTGGTGATCAGTGAGAAGAATGTTCCTTACAATGGTGATCAGTGAGAAGAATGCTCCTTACATTGGTGATCAGTGAGAAGAATGTTCCTTACATTGGTGATCAGTGAGAAGAATGTTCCTTACATTGGTGATCAGTGAGAAGAATGTTCCTTACATTGGTGATCAGTGGGAAGAATGTTCCTTACATTGGTGATCAGTGAGAAGAATGTTCCTTACATTGATGATCAGTGAGAAGAATGCCCCTTACATTGGTGATCGGTGAGAAGAATGTTCCTTACATTGGTGATCAGTGGGAAGAATGTTCCTTACATTGGTGATCGGTGAGAAGAATGTTCCTTACATTGGTGATCAGTGAGAAGAATGTCCCTTACATTGGTGATCAGTGAGAAGAATGTTCCTTACATTGGTGATCAGTGAGAAGAATGTTCCTTACATTGGTGATCGGTGAGAAGAATGTTCCTTACATTGGTGATCAGTGAGAAGAATGTCCCTTACATTGGTGATCAGTGAGAAGAATGTTCCTTACATTGGTGATCAGTGAGAAGAATGTTCCTTACATTGGTGATCAGTGAGAAGAATGTTCCTTACATTGGTGATCAGTGAGAAGAATGTTCCTTACATTGGTGATCAGTGAGAAGAATGTCCCTTACATTGGTGATCAGTGGGAAGAATGTCCCTTACATTGGTGATCAGTGAGAAGAATGTTCCTTACATTGGTGATCAGTGGGAAGAATGTTCCTTACATTGGTGATCAGTGAGAAGAATGTTCCTTACATTGGTGATCAGTGAGAAGAATGTTCCTTACATTGGTGATCAGTGGGAAGAATGTTCCTTACATTGGTGATCAGTGAGAAGAATGTTCCTTACATTGGTGATCAGTGAGAAGAATGTCCCTTACATTGGTGATCAGTGAGAATAATGTTCCTTACATTGGTGATCAGTGGGAAGAATGTTCCTTACATTGGTGATCAGTGAGAAGAATGTCCCTTACATTGGTGGTCAGTGGGAAGAATGTTCCTTACATTGGTGATCAGTGGGAAGAATGTTCCTTACATTGGTGATCAGTGGGAAGAATGTTCCTTACATTGGTGATCAGTGAGAAGAATGTCCCTTACATTGGTGATCAGTGGGAAGAATGTCCCTTACATTGGTGATCAGTGGGAAGAATGTTCCTTACATTGGTGATCAGTGAGAAGAATGTTCCTTACATTGGTGATCAGTGAGAAGAATGTTCCTTACATTGGTGATCAGTGAGAAGAATGTTCCTTACATTGGTGATCAGTGAGAAGAATGTTCCTTACATTGGTGATCAGTGAGAAGAATGTTCCTTACATTGATGATCAGTGGGAAGAATGTCCCTTACATTGGTGATCAGTGAGAAGAATGTCCCTTACATTGGTGATCAGTGAGAAGAATGTTCCTTACATTGGTGATCAGTGAGAAGAATGTTCCTTACATTGGAGGTCATTGGGAAGAATGTCCCTTACACTGGTGGTCAGAATGCCCCTCTTAGAGATAGCTAAAAAGATCATTGGGTTCATGCAGTTGGCTACAATCATGTGGTGTTGGACCTGGAACCATTAAATAGGTCAACCAGCCACAGCTGAAGAACCCCCTTTGGAGGAAACCTTACAATTCCATGGTTGGGAATGACTGATCTAAAATGGCTTTGTACGCTGAATTATTACCAGTAAACCTGAACTCCATCATTTGGCCGGGAAGGGGGGGGGGGGTTCACATACTTTCAGCCATATAGTGTAGAATGACTTTTAGTTATTTACCCCCTAACTGCAGAGGTTAGGAAAACTATCATATCATCTTTATTTCCATTAATAAAAAAGTCATGAGTGAACTTTTCATGAACAATGATATTATATTACCCTCCTTGGTCATCATTCATTGAACAGTTCCTATTGTTGCTGTCAGAGGCAGTAAGAACGTTTTGCTGTCATACACATGAAGAGTATCAGCTGGTTACCGGAATGTTCTGTCCTTATTCGTCTCCGAAATTGGGTAAACGGAAACAGGAGCCGGAACGTCTCATCTCAGCAGATATGAAGCTGTATGATGCTTGTTATACCTTTCATCAGCGAAGGATAAAGACTCTGCGACTGCTCGCCCCTGAAATGGTTAGCGAAGCGTCTGAAGCCTGCAGAGCCGAAATGCGAATTGGTCATGTTTATGCGTCCAGAAAAAAGAATATCAGAGGGAGATAAATGTAGAAGAGGATATATTCTAGGATGGTTCTAGTAGGCGTTTTACATAAATAGATTACCCAAGTAAATGTGTCACCGTCTCATGGACTATATTAGAAAAGGATGATGGGGACACCTTATAGAAGAATTATCCCATGTTATAAAATTATGAAAACTTTTATTGTCACCGGGAGAAACGTAGTACTGTCACGGCTAAATCAGCAGAAAACAAATCTGAGTGATATGAATCGGAGCAACAGAGAAAGGACTTCAGTAAAACAACAAAATTCCAAATAAACATGAGCTATATTACTGAAGGTCAAAAATAACAGTCTGCACCTTTCTAATCAGAGCCCCCTTTATGTCAGGGTCCCCATCAAAGTCCAGATTACAGTCCCCCACCCCAAATCAGTATCCCCATTGCAGTTCCCTTTTAGATCAGAGTCCCCCTTACATCAGTGTTCCCATCAGGGTACCCCTTACATCAGTGTCCCCATCAGAGTCCCCTTTATATCAGTGTCTCCAACAGAGCCCCCCCTCCCCTTACATCAGTGTCCCCATCAGAGTCACCCCTTATGTCAGTGTCCCCATCAGAGTACCCCCTTACATCAGTGTCCCCATCAGAGTACCCCCTTACATCAGGATCCCCATCAGAGTCTCCATTATATTAGTGTCTCCAACAGAGCCACCCCTTACATTCACCCCTTACATCAGTGTCCCAATCAGAACTCTCACTTACATCAGGATCCCCATCAGAGTCCCCATTATATTAGTGTCCCTCCTATCTGAGTCACTCCTTTTCCCAGTGTCCCCATTACATTAGTACAAAATATTTTACAGCGCACACATACAAGAATGACATTTCCTGCAGGGCTAGTTAAAAACACCTGAACATATTCAAAAAATATGGGGGTTTGGTCACACTATATGGTCATATAGAGCTAAGCCCACTTACTGCGACAAAGTACCCATTACATTAGTCACACAAAATATTTGGGGGGCACACCCTAAAAGATGCATGAAAGATGGTGCAGCCATAAGACCATAAAACAGAACAAAATGAAATATTTGGGGGGCACACCCTAAAAGATGCATTAACCGCTTGCATTATACGGCGGCAGGTTCGGCACGATCCCGCGAGCCGTTGTAGCTGTACGTCGGCTCCTTCAAGCGGGATAGCAGGCGCGTGCACACCCGCTGCACTGCACGGGTGCCGATGCTCGTGGCCGACGGTCACGATGACCGCCGGCCATGAGCGATCGCAGGCACAAGAGGCAGAACAGGGACGTGTGAGTGTAAACACACAAATTCCTGTTCTGTTCTGTGAGGAGAGACAGATCGTGAGTTCCTAATAGGTAGGAACCACGATCTGTTATTTTCTCTAGTTGTTACCCTCCCCCCACATTTAGAACACACAGTCAGGGGACACATTTAACCCCTTGATCGCCCCCTAGTGTTTACCCCTTCCCTGCCAGTGACATTTTTACAGTAATCAGTGCATTTTTATAGCACTGATCGCTGTATAAATGCCAATGGTCCCAAAAATGTGTCAAAGTGTCCAATGTGTTCGCTATAATGTTGCAGTCAGGATAAAAATCTCAGATCTTTGCCGAAAAGTACGTCGGGTGGGAGGCGTGCTGACGTCATCGCGGTCTATCGTGTATTGGTGGACGGGTGTCTGCGAGCCGGCCGGCATCTTCTTATTGAGCGTTTTCAATCCTGTTTTTATGTAAGTGCAATACATCTTTTTTCAATAAATTAATTTAATGGATTCACACTATGAAGAGTCTCTTTTTATGTCCCCTAATATGGATCGCTGGTCCATTCTTTGAGCCTACATCCCCTGGAATGTCCTCATTGCCATCAAGCAACCCACCGCTGGCTCTGGTCTGATGTCAGGATATTGATTCCCAGCTTATAGGCTTGCTATCGTTTGCCTTTTGGTAAGCGTGTATTCCTTACAGTGGAGGTTCACTGTCACTGGTGTTGTTTTATGCACACAAGAATCATTATATCAAGACTCACTTCACTGTATGCCATTTCTGTATAGGACATTTTTTGATGGTATCCCCTTTTAAGTAGGGATTTAGTTTAGCGCATTTCACAATTTATGGACTGCCACAATATGCTTATTCATACATTTTTTTCCCTTTTTTTTCTTTTTTAGCGCAGTCTCCTTCTTCCTTTTAGTTGTCTATTGTATAGATTCTGATCCTTTTGGGCAGGAGCACCCCACTCCCTCATCATTGCCTCTCATTAGTGTCCACCTGTGTCATAGGAGGAGTCCTTAATTCTCCCATATAGAGGAGTATATGTCTCCCATGGTTCAGAGAAGCAGGATCTTCCATTCTATGGATAATGTGGGCCCCACTAATAATGGACAAACTAATAACTCCTTAACTCATATCTTCAACCTCTCCACTGGCATCTTCCCCAACCCTATAAAACATGCGCTAGTCACTCCCATACCAAAAAAGGCCTCAGACCCCACCAATCTTAACAACCTAAGACCCATCTCTTTACTCCCTTTTGCCTCCAAACCCCTTGAACGTTTAGTCTACAACCGACTGAGTGACCACCTCATTGAGAATAACCTTCTTGATCCCCTTCAGGCTGGGTTCACACTGCTGCGGTGCGGGAACGCAGCGAATTTACTGCGGGTTCCCGCACCGCACCATCTCGCACGGCAGTTCACACTGCCATATGCGAACTGCTGGGGAGTGTCATACAATGTTAATGACACCCCCAGTTCAGCCCGCATATCGCAATGCGAACTGACAATTCGGACATTTTCGGATCGCATAGGTGTGAACACCCATGCGATCCGATTTTGGTCCGAACAAAAAAAAGGGTCCTGTGCGAGTTTGGACCGAATGCGGTGTGATATCAGCCATACTATCTGTATGGCTGATATCGCACAGCACAGACATCGCATGTGATGTGAACAGCAGTGCGCTGCGAATCACATGCGATGTCTGCCACCGCAGCAGTGTGAACCCAGCCTCAGTCTGGATTTCGCCCACAGCACTCCACAGAAACTGTTCTCCTAAAACTCACAAACGACTTACTTAACAGCCAAAACCAATGGTCATTATTCCGTACTCTTACTCTTGGACTTACTGGCTTTCACTCACCCAACAAATAAAATTCAAAGTACTAACCATAATTTACAAAGCCCTCCACAACTCTGCCCCCAGCTACATCGCTAACCTAGTCCCAAAATACCAACCAAGCCGCTCTCTTCGGTCCTCCCAAGACCTCCTACTCTCTAGCTCCATAGTCACCTCCTCCCATGATCACCTCCAGGATTTCTCCAGAGCTTCTCCCATCCTTTGGAACTCCCTACCCCAATCTGTCCAACTGTCCCCTAATCTGTCCATCTTTAGGCAATCCCTGAAAACCCCTTCTCTTCAAAGAAGCCTCTAAGTAACTGCTTCTAACTAACGCTGTTTTACTTCCTCCATCAGCTCATCCCCCCACAGCTATTACCTTTAGTATCAATTGACCCTTCCTTTTTAGATTGTAAGCTCTAATGAGCAGGGCCCTCTGATTCCTCTTGTACCAAATTGTAATGTAACTGTACTGTCTGCCCTCATGTTGTAAAGTGCTGCGCAAACTGTTGGCGCTACATAAATCCTGTATAATAATAATTAATAATAATAATGGGTTACTTTGTCGCAGTAAGTTGGCTTAAGCAACATATAGCAATAAGGTGTGCCCAAATCCCCATATTTTTTGTAAATGTTCAGATGTTTTAAATAGCCTTACAGGCAGGGGCGTTGCTAGGTCTACAAAAGATCTGGGGCTAGAGCCTATAGCAGCGTAGTAAAGAAAGTCATATGCTTGGGTGGGCATACACATGTATATACAGTAATATACATTTGTGTGTGTATATATATCCCCAGAGAGCCCCCCACTTACATCAGGGTCCCCAAAGAGTCCCCCTTACATCAGAGTCCCCAGAGAGCCTCTCCATTGCATCAGGGTCCCCAGAGAGCCTCCCCCTTGCATCAGGGTCCCCAGAGAGCCTCTACCTTGCATCAGGGTTCCCAGAGAGCCTCTACCTTGCATCAGGGTCCCCAGAGAGCCCCCACTTACATTAGGGTCCCCAGAGAACCTCCCCCTTAAATCAGGGTCCCCAGAGAACCTCCCCCTTGCATCACGGTCCCCAGAGAGCCCCCGACTTACATCAGGGTCCCCAGAGAGTCTCCCCTCCCCTTGGAGACCCCTGCAAAGACACAGGGCTATGGGCCCCAGATTTGGGGCTATAGCCCCAAAAGCCACCCCCTAGCGATGCCACTGCTTACAGGTGTTAAATGTCATTTTTTGCATGTATGCGCTGTAATATTTTGTTCCCATTACATTAATGTCCCCATCAGAACTCCCACCTAAATCAGGATCCCCATCAGAGTCCCCATTACATTTGTGTCACCATCAATGTCACCCCTTATGTCAGTGTCCCCATCAGAGTGTCCTTTATATCAGAGTGTCCTTTAGAGCCCCCCCCCCCCACATGAAGGTCCCTATCCAAGACCAACCTATCTATATCCCGTGTGCTGAGTCTGAGGATTGCTGCATGATGGATACAATCTCCTAACAGACCGGGGTCTCAGTCTGATTTGTACAATCTCGGTACAGGTTCTACTACATAGCTGATGGCAGATTGGAAGTATAGTGTATGCATAGTGTATGCATAGTGTATGGTCAGCCTCATGCATGTGTAGCAAGGTCCCAGGCCTCCTTCGATCTAACGAGAACCTCCATGGCCAGAGATAGTTGACATCCTTCTGTATGTAGTGGGTTGTAAGGCATGGTGGGTGCAGAGTAGTTAAAAGTCATTGGGCGCCAGACACTTCTTGAATGCAAAAGAAAGTTTATTTCTCTTAACAAACTTTTTGGGGGAGAGAGAGTTAGGGCCAGGACACCCTTAGACCCCTTATACAGTGAGGCGCTTTACAGGCACTATAGCGCTAAAAATAGCGCCTGCAATACACCTGTAAAGCGCCTCTCCTCTCCTGCAAGCAGCATCTTTGAGGCGCTGTAGGAGCGGTGCATGCACCGCTCCTACAGCGCCCCTGCCCATTGAAAACAATGAGCAGCGCCACTGAAGCGCCGGCAAAGCGCCACTGCAGCTGCGCTTTTAACTCTTTTTCAGCCGTTAGTGGGGTTAAAAGCGACTCGCTAGCGGCCAAAAATCGCTGGAAAAATGATGCTAAAGTGCCACTAAAAATAGCGGTGCTTTACCACCGACGCCCGGGCGCTGCCAGTGTAAAAGTACCCTTAGGTAGTTGCAAGATTAATTAGCAGACTCCAAAACTTCAATAGGAGACTAGTCTTGCAGGGAAAGGCATCCAGCAAGACGCCACATCTGCATGTGTAGGAATGCTGTCTCCTATGGCAACAGTCTTTAACAGTTCCTAACACAAAGCTAAACAGTTCCTTTCTATTCCACTACAATCAATTCTTGTAGTTCTTCAGCCCACTGAGCTCCCAGTCTCTCTCACTAGACTAGATGATTGGCTGCCACTGAATCCCTTGAGCTCCTCCAATCTTCTCTGTCAGTATCTTCCTCAAGCGTCACCCCCATCTCTCTGCTGGGTCCCGAGCTTGGCACTGAAGATACCTCTCAAGCTTCACCCCACTGGCTCGGTCCCTGGCTTGACACACAAGGCTGCTCTGCAAGCGTCACCTCCGTTGGTTGGGTCCCTGGCTTGATACCCATTGAATTTTCCCGATTCTTCACCATCCCCGGTTGGTGAGAATTCTGCTCCGGTACTTGCTTCAGTTACTCACTGTGGTCCCTGGTAAGGTGAATAGTCCCTTAGTGGTGACAGCTTTCCTTCTACCTCGGACCATGACAGGTTCTCCAGCCGGCAGAACCGTCATTTCTGGTTGGACTGCAAGCCGCAATCCCAACCCTGCGCCACTCTCTTGCTTCTGGATAGGTCCTTAGACAACCTAGCAGCCAGATGTGCCCGGGATAGGCCCAACCTAGCAGCCTGGGGCAACACGACACATGTCCACCCAGACAGCCGTCCAGGTGGCACAGAACCCAGATCACCTGACTCAATCCAAATATATAGGCTCTCCCAGCAGGCCACGGGATCCAACAAAAGCCCTGTCCATTGGCTGAGATATCCCATATACCCATAACCTGACCTTGTGTTGCCCTTCTCATATCTAGTACCACCAAGTACCCGGCCACCCAATGGTAGAAAAGAAGAAGAGAAGAGAAAACTGCAACAAGGCCAAACTTAGGGAGAAATCAATAGATCTCTAACAATCAACCAGGACAACTACTCCTGGCAAGTAAATTTGTGAGGAGCAACCCTGCCTAAACTCCAGGGTGCTACACATGTATCTTAGAAATTAAATACAGGCAGAGGGTCTAGGCTTTCCCTCCTCTATCCAAAACTAAGAAAGTGTTACCTTTACATGGACAGTAATACCAATATTTATAAGTTACAAAAATCCCAGCTGATGGGGAGAGAGAGGAGAGATCACCTCTTTAGTTTGCTACTGCTCCTTCATTACCCAGTCACAGGCTAGGGGTGGGGAACTGCTCCTTCACTACCCAGTCACAGGCTAGGGGCGGGAACTGCTTCTCCACTGCCCAGTCACAGGCTAGGGGCCGGGGGAACTGCTCCTTCACTGTCCGGTCACAGGCTAGGGGCGGGGAACTGCTCCTCCACTACCCAGTCACAGGCTGGGGGCGGGGAACTGCTCCTTTACTGTCCAGTCACAGGCTAGGGGCGGGGAACTGCTCCTTCACTGTCCAGTCACAGGCTAGGGGCAGGGAACTGCCCCTTCACTGTCCGGTCACAGGCTAGGGGCGGAGAACTGCTTCTCCACTGCTCAGTCACAGGCTAGGGGCCAGGGGAACTGCCCCTTCATTGTCCAGTCACAGGCTAGGGGCGGGGAACTGCTCCTCCACTACCCAGTCACAGGCTAGGGGTGGGGAACTCCTCTTTTACTGTCCAGTCACAGGCTAGGGGCGGGAACTGCTTCTCCACTGCCCAGTCATAGGCTAGGGGCGGGGAACTGCCCCTTCTCTGTCCGGTCACAGGCTAGGGGCGGGGAACTGCTCCTCCACTACCCAGTCACAGGCTAGGGGCGGGGAACTGCTCCTTTACTGTCCAGTCACAGGCTAGGGGCGGGGAACTGCTCCTTCACTGTCCAGTCACAGGCTAGGGGCGGGGAACTGCTCATTCACTGTCCAGTCACAGGCTAGGGGTGGGGAACGGCTCCTTCACTGTCCAGTTACAGGCTAGGGGCGGGGAACTGCTCCTTCACTGACTAGTCACAGGCTAAGGGCGGAGAACTATGTCTTCACTGTCCAGTCACAAGCTAGGGGCAGGGAGCTGCTCCTTCACTGTCCAGTCACAGGCTAAGGGCGGGGAACTGCTTTTTTTACTGTCCAGTCACAGGCTAGGGGCGGAGAACTGCTCCTTCAGCGTCCAGTCACAGGCAAGGGGCGGGGAACTGCTGCTTCACTGGCCAGTCACAGGCTAGGGGCGGGAGGTGACCAGGTCATACTGTTTAAATGCTGGAGAGAAAAGTCAGGTCAGTAAGCTCTGTGGGCTGGAGAGGGAATAGAAATCTCAGGAATGGATGGAAAAATAGAAATCCTTTAGAGCCTTATTTTTATAGGTATTTTTTACTGCTCACCTGGGTTCAGCTTTCATCCCGATAAATACAGCTTGGAAGATTCTCTGACAGTAATGTTCCATGTAGAACATCTTATAAATATGAACTCGCCTGTAATTCTTCCTAATGAAAGAAAACCACTTTTGATAAAAAGAAAAGTAGCATTAGGAAAAGTAACACGGTGTCTGGAGAAGATATGTAATTTAATGTCATTAAAGATGCCCTTTCCCTCCGCAGGCAATCAATTTACTAGAACTCGAAAAATATTTCAAATTTCTCTTCTTCGCAACCATGGCAACTGTTTGTAGACAAGGTAACCCAGAACCCTCAAGCCCCAGGACCCCCTCACTGGCCGAATCCCTCTCCCAGAATTCTGTTTTGGGGTCAAATTGTGAGCAGCTTACTGCGTGAACCTTGGCATCCCCTGCACTGTACTTATGTTTACTGCATTGGGCGTTTTATCTTTGCTGAGATAAGAATGCTTCACAAGCAGAAGGACAAGAGACCTAGGCGTTCTTTTATATAAAATCTGCATAACCATTTAATCTGCATCTACATTCGTTCCATGAGAATGGGGAAAAAAGAATGTACTCTAGGCTATTTTCTCTTCTGAATAAATGTTCTTTTATTATTAGTAAAAAAAAAAAACATTATGGCCACTAGATGGAGCTGAGAAGCATAAAAAACATACGTCGTTGTAACAAGAGATAACAATGTAACAATCCTAGAGAACACTAGAGGGAAATAACAAGTAGATCAGGGGTAGGCAAACTTTTGAGCACAGTGTGCCGAAAAATGTTTTTAAAGAAATTTAGCGTGCCGATTTCATAACAAAAAAATGTGAACGTCACACTCCCGATCACGAAAATGATTTTTTATAAAGTAAATGCTGTAAACTACTTTAGTAGTGCGAAATTATCTATCATCTGTCACACCAATGTACTATCCTTTCTCCTCTGCCCCAACATTGAACCCCCCCTGCTCATCTGTCCCATCACTGTACCCCCTGCTTTTCTGTCCCACTGCTGAACCCCCTTCACATCCCTCCCACCACTGTACCTCCTGCACATCTGCCCCATTATTGTGCCCCCTTGCTCTTCTGTCCCATCACTGTAACCCCCCTGCTCATCTGCCCCATCCATGTACCCCTTTTCTAATCTGCCCCACCACTGTACCTCCCTGCACATCTGCTCCACCACCGTATCCCCATGCTCTTCTGTCTCACCATGAATCACCTTCTCATCTGTCCTAACACTGAACCCATCTGCTCATCTGCTGCACCACTGTAACCCGCTTTCTCGTCTGCCCCACCAAGGTACCTCCTGCACATCTGTCTCACCTCTGTTCCCCCTGCTTTCTTGCCCCACCACTGTAACCCCCTGCTCATCTGCCCCACTAATACACCTCCTTTTACATCTGCCCCACTGCTCTACCCCCCTGCTTTTCTGTCCAAACACTGAACCCCCCTGCTCATCTGGCCCAACACTGAACCCCCCTGCCCATCTGACCCAACACTGAACCCCCTGCACATCTGACCCAACACTGAACCCCCCTGCTCATCTGACCCAACACTGAACCCCCTGCACATCTGACCCAACACTGAACCCCCCTGCTCATCTGACCCAACACTGAACCCCCTACACATCTGACCCAACACTGAACCCCCCTGCTCATCTGGCCCAACACTGAACCCCCTGCACATCTGACCCAACACTGAACCCCCTGCACATCTGACCCAACACTGAACCCCCCTGCTCATCTGACCCAACACTGAACCCCCTGCACATCTGACCCAACACTGAACCCCCCTGCTCATCTGGCCCAACACTGAACCCCCCTGCTCATCTGACCCAACATTGAACCCCCTGCACATCTGACCCAACACTGAACCCCCCTGCTCATCTGACCCAACACTGAACCCCCTGCACATCTGACCCAACACTGAACCCCCTGCACATCTGACCCAACACTGAACCCCCTGCACATCTGACCCAACACTGAACCCCCCTGCTCATCTGACCCAACACTGAACCCCCTGTACATCTGACCCAACACTGAACCCCCCTGCTCATCTGACCCAACACTGAACCCCCTGCACATCTGACCCAACACTGAACCCCCTGCTCATCTGACCCAACACTGAACCCCCTGCTCATCTGACCCAACACTGAACCCCCTGCTCTTCTGTCCCAACACTGAACCCCCCTGCTCATCTGGCCCAACACTGAACCCCCCTGCTCATCTGGCCCAACACTGAACCCCCTGCTCATCTGTCCCAACACTGAACCCCCCTGCCCATCTGGCCCAACACTAAACCCCCTTCTCATCTGACCCAACACTGTAACCCCCTGCTCTTATGTCCCACTGCTAAACCCCCTTCTCATCTCTTCCACCGCTGTACCTCCCTGCAGATCTGCCCCACCGCTGTCTGGCCATTTTCCCCACCGCTGTACCCTCCTGCTCATCTGCTCCACTGCTGTACCCTCTTCTCATCTATGATATGTGTGATATGCAGAGTGATGAAAGGAAGCAGAGATGAGACACCTCTACCTGTCCTGGCACACTCATCCTGCTGATCCACCACTCACATCCAGCCCACGTGCTTGTATGAGATGTATGGGATGTATGGGATGTATGTGATGTATGAAATGTATGGGATGTATGTGATGTATGGGATGTATGTGATGTATGTGATGTATGTAATGTATGGGATGTATGGGATGTATGTGATGTATGTGATGTATGGGATGTATGGGATGTATGTGATGTATATAATTTATGAGATGTATGGGATGAATGGGATGTATGTGATGCATGTAATGTATGAGATGTATGTGATGTATGGGATGTATGTGATGTATGGGATGTATGTGATGAATGTGATTTCACATACAAGTATATGGAATGGATGCGCAATGATGAGCTCGGGTCAGGGGGATTTTCTGAAAGCAGTGGGCCTGTGTGTGGGACCATAATTTGGGCCCCCGCAGCTGAGAAAAAGTGGTTGGGTGTGATTTTCATTGCGCTGAATACTGGCTGTGGCTTAAAGGGACACAGAGTGCCGGGGATCAGTAGTAAGTGACGCAAAGGTTCAGGAATATTTGGGAACAAAGTTCCCAAAAGCTCAACACTAATTCCACAAACTGTCACCTGATTGGGTTTTTCTCAATCACAGTAAATCCCCTCTTTCTGAGATTGGTAGTGGCAACCAAGCCATTCATCTTCCTCCAGATGCTGGGCGGGGCTAGCAGGACTTTGATTGGCTTTAGCAGTGGCTAATGACAGTCCTCCCCCTCCTTGAAACAGGGACACCCCCCCAGCAGAACTGCACTCAATCTCTTCCCCATCACAAAATCTGACAATCGCAGCTCGTTATGTGTATAAAAGGCACCTGTCCACAGAATCTCTTCTATTCAATCCTCACCATCATGGGGAAGACCAAAGATCTGTCAGAGGACATCGGGGACAAGACTGTAGACCTGCACAAGGCTGGAATGGGCTACAAGACCATCAGCAAGAAGCTTGGTGAGAAGGAGACAACTGTTGGAGCGATTATTTATTTATTTTTTTATTCCTTTGTGATTGTGCGAGTGATTTTGAGTGTTTTTCATTTTTTTTTCTCTTTGTCCTCTAATTGAGTTTTGAGAACACTCCCTTTGATTCCATAAGTGATCTTAATAGAAAGGTAAATTCGATAAATATTGAATGCTTTCTAGGGTGGTTCTGTGTGGAATATTTGCGATGTAAATGCGTTTATATATACACAATACTTTGCTTCCACATGATTTATATATATATGTGGACATGGTATATTTTCATGTGTATGCGCATCCTTTCCATCATGTATATGGTTTAGCATCTCATTATTTCCTCTTATCCTTGAACAGTTTTTAAGAAGTCTTTAATAAAAAGCATTAAATCACACAATTAGACTTAATCTGTTACATAGTGATATATTTATTTTATTTCAGGTACTTATATTTACGCAGCGCTTTACATATACATTGTACATTCACATCAGTCTCTACCCTCAAGGAGCTTACAATCTAAGGTCCCTAACTCACATTCATACATACTAGGGACAATTTAGACAGGATCCAATTAACCTCCCAGCATGTCTTTGGAGTGTGTGTATGTGTGTTTTTTCGCTCATTTTTCCATTTTTGTTTTTTATAAATTTCTTGCTTACATGTTTACATGATCTATTTCTTGTTTTGACCATTTTTTGATCAGATGTTTTAGCATTCAAGAAATGTTTTTATGTCGGTGAAGTTTTGTGTTGATTGCTCTTTAATTACAGGTGTTTTGTGTTAGGTGTTTCATTTGATATACATCTTTTAAATAGCTTGTATTGTGAGCATTTCAATTGTTGTGAACAAGAACGGTTCTTTTCATGTGAAACGCGTCAACTGATCATCATTGCAATTTTGCCTGGCTCATGACAATAAAGACATTTCTACAGCATCATTTGGATATAAGTGTGCGATCAATCTTTTCTTCTCCTCTTGATATTTCCTATGGTGATGAGCACCTTGGGTCGAGTGTGTCCGTTTTGTTGCCTGAAGCGGTGTGCGCACCCTTGTTCTGTTGTAGCGATTATTCGCAAATGGAAGAAATACAAAATAACCATCAGTCGCCCTCGGTCTGGAGCTCCGTGCAAGATTTCACCTCATAGGGTGAGGATGGTCATGAGAAAAGTGAGGGATCAGCCCAGAACTACACGGGAGGAGCTTGTGAAGGATCTCAAGGCAGTTGGGACCACAGTCACCAAACCATTGGTAACACAATACACCACCATGGATTGAAATCCTGCAGTGCCCGCAAAGTCCCCCTCCTCAGGAAAGGACCTTCCTCCTCACATGTGCAGCCCATCTGAAGTTTGCCAATGAACATCTAAATGATTCAGAGAAGGATTGAGAGAAAGTGCTGTGGTCAGATGAGACCAAAATTGAGCTCTTTTGGCATCAACTTGATTTGCTGTGTTTGGAGGAAGAATAATGCTGACTATGACCCTAAGAACATCATCCCTACAGTCACACATGGAGGTGGAAACATGATGCTTTGGGGCTGTTTCTCTGCTAAAGGTACAGGCCGACTTTGCCACATTGAAGGGCCAATGGACGAGGCCGTGTATTGTAAAATCTTGGATGAGAACCTTCTTCCCTCATACAGAACACTGAAGATGGGTCGTGGATGGGCCTTCCAGCATGACAATGACCCAAATCATTCTGCCAAGGCAACAAAGGAGTGGCCCAAGAAGAAGCACATTAAGGTCATGGAGTGGCCTAGCCAGTCTCCAGACCTTAATCCTATAGAAAATGTATGGAGGGAGCTGAACCTTCGAGTTGCCAAGCGACAGCCAAGAGACCTTAAGGATTTAGAGAAGATCTGTAAAGATGTGTGCCAACCTGGTCACCAACTACAAGAAACGTCTGACCTCTGTGATCGCCAACAAGGGTTTCTCCACCAACTACTAAGTCATGTTTTTCTTGGGGATCAAATGCTTATTTTACTCACTGAACTGCAACTCCATTTATAACATTTGTATCATGTGTGTTTTCCTGGATTTTTGGTTGATATTCGCTCTCTATCATATAAAATACACCTATGATAAAAATTATATTCATTTCTTTGTAAGTGGGCAAACTTACACAATCTGCAGGGGATCAAATCATTATTTTCCCCCCACTGTATATACAGATTTCCTGACAAATGGAAATGCAATATATTATATATGTGTAGCGCCCTGGGGTTTAGTCAGGGGGCACGTCGCCAAATTCCTTGTCAGGAGTAGCTACTGTAGTTAATTACTAGAGATCCATTGACTTCTCCCTAAGTTTGGCCTGGTTTTACTTTCCTCTTCTACCACCAAATGGCCGGGCACTTGGAGGTATTAGATTGAGAAGGGCAACTCAAGATCAGGTTATGGGTATATGGGGTATCTCAGCCAATGGGCAGGGATTTTGTTGAATACCTTGGCCTGCTGGGAGAGCCTATATATTTGGGTGGAGTCAGGTGATCCAGGTTCCGGTGCGCTCTGGGTGGATGTGTGTCGTCTTCCCCGGGCTGCTAGGCTGGAGATTGGGCCTATCCTGGGGGCATCAGGCTGCCAGGAAGTCTGAGGGCCTATCCAGAATAAGTGAGCAGCGCAGGGTTGGGACTGCAGTCCAACCAAAAGTGACGGTTCTGCTGGCCGGAGAACCTGTCAGTGGTCGGAGATAGAAGGGAAGCTGTCACCACAAAGGGACCAGTCGCAGTGGCGTATCTAAAGTATGGCAGCCATGGCAAGTGCCATGGGCGCCATGGGAGGGGGGGGCGGCAAAAAAGCCGCCCCACGCACGAAGAAACCCCACCCGTCCTCCCGCAGTCGCCTCTCAGCTCTCGCGGGCCGCCTCCTGCACTAATATAGCCCCTGGCGCCGCGGCCGGCCTGCTGGAGCGCGGGGCCGACACTGCACTTGGTAATAGTTACTTGGCCTGGGGAGGGGAGCAACAGGCGCCCCCATGACGGCTGATGACTGGCCAGACCGGGTCCACGTAACTGGCAGAGGCAGAGTCTAATGCTCCGCCTACCTTCCTCTGCGCGGCATCATCTTCTCCCCAGAGCGGGGGGGGGGGGGTTCTGTGGCGCGAGGAGAAGAGACTCAGACGATAGAAGGAATGGATGACAGGGAACCCCCAGACAGCTGCATGGATTCGCAGCCTAGCAGGTACTTTTATAATATAATAATTGTGCTCTAAATACTTAACTGTGATGTTTGGTAATGAAGCAGTCATGCTTTACTCTACACAAACTGTTTCATCTAATTTGCATTTGATGTATTGACATGCTATTTAAAATAAATGAAACTTGTAGCCATAGATAGTATTTATTGCTCATATAGATAATTACACATACATGGAGGATGAGTTGCACTATAATTGTTCTCTAGCAACTGCACTTGTTTATGTGGCATAAAATAGAATACATGCAGTATCAGATTGGCATAATGGTATGTGGCAGTAAAAGGCAAACCTTGCTGCTCATCATGGTATAAAAAAGTGTTATTCTCTCAGCAGCTCACTGCACTGTCAACTGCAAGCACTGCATGCATTCTTGCACAAACAAGTACTGAGTACTACTTAAAAGAGAGAAAAAAGTAACTCCTGCGCACAGGTGGATCACCAAGTATAGTACATAAACATAGGCCTTGCTGCCCTCAAGGATGGGGATCCTAGTAGAAACCGAAACAAAAAAAAGACAAGGGCGCACCAGCCTTGTGCATTAACTTTTAAAACATTTATTAAATTAAAAATAGTAAAAGAAGTGACTCACAAGCGATTGGTGGAGGAGGCACAGCATAAAATCGCACCAGTAGACAGTCTGCGATTTGGGATGAGCGAAAACCTTCCAGGGGTCGTGGAGGAACGCACAGACGTTGCAATCCGCTAACGCGTTTCGAGGGGAGAGTCCCCTCTTCTTCAGAGCTATGCAGTGCAACCTCCCTCGGCGAACCTCACTTATAAATGCCTGCAAGCCAATAAGACAAGGATGGGCTGCGGGGCTCCTCCCCCTTTAAAGAGTCCCTCCCTCCAAAGTCCTCTAATCCGGCATGCCATATACGTATAAGAACATATGCAGACACGTGTACACAGCATACATACGTGAAAAAACCAATAATAATCAGTTGATAGATGAATCAATAAGAAGTGAACTGCAGCGCACTGTGCATACGGACTGAAAGGCGACATGCGATGTCTAATGAGCACCAGATATAAAACACAGTAAATGTTACCAAACACACTGCCAGATGTACATTGCAGTAGACATTGTAAATCACAGTGGATGAGAATCACCACCTCAAAGACTCACTCAAAAACAATGTTTCCAATCCCACTTATACGTATATGGCATGCCGGATTAGAGGACTTTGGAGGGAGGGACTCTTTAAAGGGGGAGGAGCCCCGCAGCCCATCCTTGTCTTATTGGCTTGCAGGCATTTATAAGTGAGGTTCGCCGAGGGAGGTTGCACTGCATAGCTGTGAAGAAGAGGGGACTCTCCCCTTGAAACTTGTTAGCGGATTGCAACGTCTGTGCGTTCCTCCACGACCCCTGGAAGGTTTTCGCTCATCCCAAATCGCAGACTGTCTACTGGTGCGATTTTATGCTGTGCCTCCTCCACCAATCGCTTGTGAGTCACTTCTTTTACTATTTTTAATTTAATAAATGTTTTAAAAGTTACTACTTAAAAGTAGTACCTGCTGTTGCACAAATCACTTTAGTACACTTTATGTATGATATTTATGGCTATGCATATTTATTTAATCCATATTGAGCACTATATTTGATTGGCTGCTTGCTTCTGCTTCTGCCTGGCACACACGCACAATCGCACATGATGATGATTTAAAAGTTTTAGTCATCATCATGTGCGATTGTGCGTGTGTGCCAAGCAGAAGCAGCCAATTAAATATAGTGCTTAATATGGATTAAATAAATAGGTGCAACAAGCTCATTAAACAGTCCACATTCAGTGAAAGTTCATGAACTGCAAACTTTGCAGTACATGAACTTTCACTGAATGTGCACTGTCTAATGAGCAGGGGCAGACTGACCCATTGGGCACTCGGGCACTGCCCGAGGCCCTGGAGCCATTAGGGGGCCCCATAAGAGGCTCTGCAAGACTGCAACACATACAGTCTAGCACAGGCAGCGGCTGTAATAAGACCTCTCATGGTGCGCTGCTCCCCCACCGGCCCCTCCTTCCCTCCTATTCACTCCAGGTGCTTGTACATGACATCACCTGGGATGGACAAGAAGAGAGGAGGGGCCGGCGGTTAGCAGCGCGCCGTGAGAGGTCTTATTATTACAGGCATTTGGTTTTTTTTTGTTTGTTAAGGTTGTCTGAAAGATGGGTTTCAAATGTTTTGACAGGGGCGCAGTTTCAGTCCTTGCCATAGGCGCCATTTTCACCAGATACGCCTCTGACCAATCGCCTTTACCAGGGACCACAGTGAGTAACAGAAGCAAGTACGGGAGCAACATTCTCACCGAAGGGGCACGGTGGAGAATCGGGAAACTTCAGGAGGTGATCAAGCCAGGGATCCAACCAGCGGAGGTGACGCTTGCAGAGCAGCCTGTGTGCCAAGCCAGGGACTGAGCCAGTTAGCATGGGTGAAGCTTGGAGGTATCCGAAGTGCCAAGCTAGGGACCCAGCAGGGAAGTGTGGGTGACGCTTGAGGGAGATACCACCGCAAAAGCCTTGAGGAGCTCACGGGATTCAGAGTCAGTGAATCAGAGGGTCCAGTGAGAGGCCAGGAGCTCAAGGGGCTGAAGAGTAGACATGTGCAATTTGATTGGTTCCGAATTCGTTTTTTAACGAATTTTAACAAATTAGTTAATTACGATATTTCCGGAAATTCGAAATTTCGGAAATTCGAAATTCAGAAATTTGAATATTCGAAATTTCATAAATTTAAAAATTCTAAAATTTGGAAATTTGAAAATTCAAGAATAAGAATACAAATCTGAGAATTCAAAAGAATGAAAATCTGAAAATTCGAAAATCTGAAATAATAACTAACTAATAATAAATATTAAATGATAGGTATTGGAATTTCCTTTCAAATTTGGCTGTTAGTGAACGTAACGAATACGAATTTATCCAAAGTTACGAATTATGTGAAATAACGAATGCCGAACAGCCAAATTTAAAAGGAAATTCCAATACCTTTAATTTAATAGTTAGTTATTATTTCGAATTTTACTGATTTTTCTTTCTTTTTTTCAGATTTTTGAATTTTCGGATTTTGGAATTTTGGAATTTACGAGAATTCCGAAATTCAAAATTCGTAAATTCTGAATTTTCGAATTTCCAAAACAAACGAATGAAACGAAAATGAACACATTTTTTGGCAGTGGACATGTCTACTGAAGAACTACAAGGAGAAGATGTAGTGCAGCTGAGAGAACTGTTACTTTGAGTTAGGATTAAGTACTGTTGCCATAGGAGACAGCAATCCTGCACGTGCAGAAGTGGCACCTTGCTGGGACCTTTCCCTGTAGGGCTGTCCTCCTATTGAAGTCTCGGAGTCTGCTATTTGAAATTGCAACTACTTAAGGGTGTCCTGGCCCCAACCCTCTTTCCCTTGCAAAATATAAAAAGGACTGTCAAAGAAACGAAACCTCTTTTACATCCAAGAAGTGTCTGGCGCCCAATGACTTTTACCACCTTTGAACCCACTATGCCTCACAACCCACTACATATTGAAGGATGTCTTTGGCCTTGAAGGTTCTCATTAGACTGGAAGAGGTCAGAGATTCTGCTACATATATATACAGCCCTAGTGTTTCATAATCCAACAAGTGGACTGATCGTTAGTATTATACAGGATTGTTTACCTGTATCTACAGGACAGGAGCTGGCAAGGTTCAGTTTAATCCAATTCATTTCAAAGGACACTGCTGACCAGAAGACAAATATTTTTTTTGGCCTTCAGCACAAAACGTTTAAAGTGACATCATTCCCTCGCGGCTTCCAAGTAATCCTGCTGTCAAAGATATCGGTAGGTTGCCATTGATGGCTTCGAAAGTTGCCTGGTGCTTTGTCTTTAGTTATAATCAAAGCTGTTGTCCTGGAAAAGGTATAGAGATTAGGAATCCTTTTTTTTCTGACTTTCACTTGCCGCATGCTTGTTCTGGGTCTGTAGGCATATACAGGAGAAAACAGCCAGGCAAACAGCATTTTCAGAATAAGACAACCTACACACTTCTCCGTTATTAGTTCCTGCTGACCTGCAGAGCTGACACTTGACTCGGCATACATATCGGAGTGACAAGGACATTTTTCCACCAAAATAGAAGAAATCTGGAAGGTAGCAGACGGGGCAGAGGAGGGGGAGGGGGGGGTGAGTGATGGGCACACCTTTATGTGAGCGCAGTAATTGCTCATTTTTCTTCCTGTGATTACGGAGAGACTTAATGCGTCGCTCATTTCATTAGCCGGCTCTGAAAGGCGCCGAGTGCCGGGAAATGACGGTGGCGCATTTTCGCAGCACTATTGGGACAAAGCAATCCGCTGCGGGGTCATCGACAAATCTTCCGACTGAAGAGCTGCAAAATAGAGAAAAACAGATTTGTGGTGATATTAATCCTGCGGGGAGCTGATCACATAAAAGGGATGTATGAAAGGAAAGAAACAAAGAGTTATCTGGATGAACAGCGATATTATCCGGGGCACGAAATTCACTTCAGTTCCAACTGAACCTTCAAGCTGGACTCTGGAGACGAAAAATTAAATTTACATATATATTTCTCGATACCAAAGGATAGAAATGTATCGTCTGCCCCCACTCCTGATACCAACCCTCTAGGTTGCCCAATAAACCTTAGAAATAGAATACGCAACTGGGTTTTAAATGGCCATGGTGGCCCCTTTATTAACAACCATAACAACATTTTATATATAAAATAAATTCCATTTTATAAAACCCAACTTTTTGTACCCAGCTTAAACGGACTTCTATGTCTAAGGTTCATGAAGGAAGGTTTTCTATTGCATTGGCTGTACCACCACCACCTCGGCATCCTGGCCCCTAGCCGCGATTCTACCAGCTCAGGGACAAACTATTACCAATTTCTTGCCCGATGACCGATAGCCCATTATTTCCATGATAGGGAAGGTACCCATACCGAGATAGGCCCAACCCATTCCACACCACATACTGTATACCTTCCAACATTCCGACCTTCAAGAACCCGGAACCCCTGCCACAAACGCCCACTAGTGAAACCTCACGGGTGGGCGGACCGCCACAGCCTCCAGGCTCTCTAAGGAGACCCAAAAACCACATGTCTAAGCCCACCGCTGACAAGTGCCCCCCCTCATATAAAGGCCATTGTCTCCCTCCAGCTCCCCATAGCGAACAACTACCCCCCCATTACGGACAACAAATTTTGCCACCGCTTTATTGACCTTAATCCTGGTCTTGTTGATACAATCTACAGACCGTGCCCCCCCTCCACGCTGCCCTGCCAATGATATCCGACCAGACTAGGACAGTGTCCGGAAAGGCCGACCTCAAGCAGAGAATATCCCACTTAATGTCTCGAATGAGTTTTCTGGACGCCCTAATACTGAGGTCATTACCACCCACAGCACATCGGGAGGCCGGTCCATCCTAGCGTACCGCTGAATTTCCGGTAGTACCTGGGACCACAGCATCCCTGGTATCCTGATCCACCGAACCACTGCCTCATCCTGGGGGAACCCACCTGCCTGCCTTCCGGCCTAACCAATGCCCTCTTAGCCCCCCCCAGTGGACATACGAGTGGCCCAGGATTGACATCAAGCACACCGGGTCTGAAAAATATAATGAAACATAGAAAAAACAAAAAACCATGTACACACCCTCCCCTCACACAGACCCCCACAGTTAATCCACCGACCCAATAGGGCCAGACAAAGAAACATCCAACCAGACAATACCAGACAGAAGATGCCACCCTGTACGCCACTGACCCAAATCTATGAACAGATACCCCCCCAAACCTTATAGAAGATGCAGATGTACGTACAATCGAAAGCGGTGAGATTCCCAACGACCAACCGCCAGACATTTTTTAAACACGGACACAAACTGGTACCTTTAATAATGCCGACCCATCCTTGCGGACCAAGAAAGGACCAGGCCCGTCAGGCTGCAATAACAACCAAGCCCTGACAACAATGACCGGGCATATCCCCAAGCCCCGCCAATCCGCCAATTTCCACGCTAGCCCCTTTTCCCATCTGGTCGGTTTTTGATTTGCGAATAAGCAGCTCAACCGTGTCGCCCTGCACCGACACGTCCGCCAAATCCAACCCCCCAACTACCGTCTTAGAAGGACTAACCAATTCGCCCACCCGTAACGCCCCATAAAATGCCAAAACAAAAGCCGTCCTGAACAATTGTACTTCAAAGGGGGAAAAACAGACCCCAGACAGAACCCCCGACAACACTTCCAGCATACCCAGCGACACAGGTCGTCGAGAATCTGGCCTGCCCCGACTCTTCCTGTAACCCCTCAAGGCCATGCGTGCCATAAAGGACTTAGTAACATTCTCCACACCTCCCAATTTAAACAAAAAGGCAAGGCCCGCCATCTTCCTGTTAACCAAAGCGACAGAAACCCCTTCCTCGCAGTTCTTACCTAGAAAATACAACAACACATCCTCATCGCTAGAACAACCTCCAGCATTACTTACCAGCTCGTGCCATTCACGCCAAACCCGCTCGTAGGTCCACCAAGTAGCATCCGCTACTGACTTAAGAACCAATGCCGTTATGGTGTCAAAACAAGATGGAGTACGGGACTCCAAGCCGCTCTGCCTCCGGTGCCAACTGCCGGAATCTGTCCCACTGTAGGCGAGAAAGTGCATCCTCCACCCCATTCTCCACCCCCAGGACATGAACAGCAAACACAAAAACATTCAATTGCAAATACAACAACACCAAATGGCGCAGCAAACAGACCACAGGCAAGGAGGAGGCCGACAATGAGTTCATGGAATGCACCACCCCCATATTTTCACAGTGGAATCGAACACGCCGGTCCCTAAATTCTGACCACCAAAGCTCCACGGCCAGCACTATGGGAAACAATTCCAAAAATGTCAGGTTACAAATAAGATCAGACCCTGACAATTCCGCAGGCCATTTTTCCTCACACCACCGGCCCTGAAAGTAAGCTGCGAAACCCACCGACCCCGCCGCCTCCGTGTAAAGATCCAATTCTGCAGCCGGGACCGCAGGCCCAAACCAGAAAGACCTACCGTTGTACTGTTCCAAAAACATGTCCCTTACCCACAAGTCCTCCCAGTGTTCCCGACTAATATGAACAAAATGATGCAGTGCCTTAACCTCCCGCTGTGGTAGATGCCAGCTGCCGGCAGCACACTCGCCCCATGGGCATAATTCAATGCGCAAAATTGAGTTTCCCCAACAAGACCTGCAACTCTCGCAAGTGCAATTTGGAGCATCGAACAACCCCGGCCACCGTCCTCCGAAGGTCCTCGAGCTGATCACTCGGCAACCAGCACTCCATCAAGTTGGTATCAATGATGATTCCCAAAAAATGTCAACACAGTAGTGGGCCCTTCCATCTTGCAGGCATTTGCAATCCTCGGAGAAATAGAAGAAAACAGACGAATACAGTGCATCTCAAAAGAAGAGAGGGAAAGAGAGGGAGGGATAGGAAGGACTTGGAAGGTGCTTTGTGGGGACAGAAGGAAGCCAACTCCACTTCCTTTCTGTCCCTTGGGTCTGGGGGAGCGAGTCCAATGGAGACCACCATGGGAGAGGGCAGCAGGAGAAGCTGAGTCCAAATTTTGAAGCCAGGTTTCGGTTATGGCGAGTATGTTAAAGCCATGAGAGATGAAGAGGTCATGTACAGATGTTAGCTTGTTACAGATGGAGCGGGCGTTCTAAAAGACGCATGAGATAGGTGGGCTGCTTTGAGGAAGCAGGGGGATAGAAACGAAATTAAGTGGATTGTGGTGGTTGCCAGAGAGGGAGGGGTATTGGAGATGTGGCTTGAAGTTTGAAAATGGCGGACTAGGATTAGGAGAAATGTCATCTGAGACTAGGAGAAGGAGGAGGGTGAGGAAGGCAAGATGGGAGTGGGATGTGCATGAGCGCACGTGTCTAGTGGCCCTGGAGTTTATGCCAGCATGTGGGTGCAGCAAATGCAGGAGATGATGGGTGCAGTAGTAGGGAGAGGGTAGGAGTGAGGGTGATAAGTGCATGCTGCAGGGTAGAGAGGAGGGGTAGAGTAAGGATAATTTGAGGATAGAAGACACTGATGTAAGAAGGAAGAGAATGAAGAGCATGTTAGTGGATAGAGTGGGAGTCTGACTTGATCTAAAATAAATGTCAAATGCTGGTTTGCTTGTCGTCTTGCAGAGTTCTTGTTGTATCTTCATCCAGCTTTCGGTAAACTGCGGCGGTGGAACTGTGCATCATTCAGGACAGAGCCAATCAGGACAGAGCCATGATGTCTGCGCCTTGCCCCTGTCTGTGCCACCCCATAGGCTGATTTAACCACTTCCCGTCCGGCCCATAGCAGATGACGGCCGGGCGGTGGTTCAGTTATCCTGACTGGGCTCCATATGACATCCAGCAGGATAACATGCCGCCGCGCCTGCGGGGGCGTGCATCGCGGCGATCGGTGGAGCGGTGTGTCAGTCTGACACACCACTCCACCGATCTTGCTAAAGAGCCTCCGGCGGAGGCTCTTTACCACGTGATCAGCCGTGTCCAATCACGGCTGATCACGATGTCAATAGGAAGAGCTGTTGATCGGCTTTTTCTCACTTGCGTCTGACAGACACGAGTAGAGAGCCGATCGGCGGCTCTCCTGACAGGGGGGGGGTCTGCGCTGATTGCTTATCAGCGCAGCCCCCCCTCAGATCACCACACTGGACCACCAGGGATCACCACTAGAACCACCAGGGAAGGGGCAACATGTGGATGGCCAGGTATGTACCCCATGGCCATCCACATGTGCCCAATGTGCCCAATCTGTGCCAATCAGTGCCCACAAATGGGCACTGACTGGCACCAGTATATTGCAGTGATGCCCAGCAATGCCAACCTTAGGGGCATCAGTGCCAACAATCAGTGTCATCGGTGCCACCTATCAGTGTCCATCGGTGCCACCTGTCAGTGCCCATCAGTGCCCACCCATCAGTGCCCATCAGTGCCCATCCGTGCCACCCATCAATGCCACCTACAAGTGCTCATCAATGCCACCTACAAGTGCTCATCGGTGCCACCTATGAGTGCCCATCAGTGCCGCATACCAATGCCACCTATCAGTGCCCATCAGTGCCACCTATCAGTGCCCATCAGTGCCGCCTTTTAGTGCCCATCATCAGTGTTCATCAGTGCCACCTCATCAGTGCCACCTCATCAGTGCCCATCAGTGCAGCGATATCAGTGCCCGTCATTGAAGAAGAAAACGTACTTATTTACAAAAATTTTTAACAGAAACAAAGAAACTAGTTTTTGTTTCAAAATTTTCGGTCTTTTTTTATTTGTTGCACAAAAAATAAAAACCGCAGAGGTGATCCAATACCACCAAAAGAAAGCTCTATTTGTGGGAACAAAATGATAAAAAATTTGTTTGAGTACAGTGTAGCACGACCGCGCAATTGTTGTTCAAATTGCGACAGCGCTGAAAGCTGAAAAATGGCCTGGGCGGGAAGGTGTCTAAGTGCCTGGTATTGAAGTGGTTACATTTATATGGAGACTGAGCAGGCGTGCTTTTCTCTATTGGTCATCATAGGGTCTGATTTGAGACACCTGAATATGGGAGAGAAGATGGCCAATACCAGACCAGACACAGGCTGGGGGCATAAAGCGAATTACCTCTCTTGATCACTCAGCCAAATGGGGTTGATAATCAATCACCAGTAATGTTGCTATTGCAGTGGGGTTGTTATAGAGCTACCATTAAATATAGAAGTTTAAAGATATGACAGCAGTAGAACTTTAACCAGATATGTTACAGTAATGTCAGTTCAGCAGAGTAGAGCGTACAGATGGATAGGAGACATTTACCTGTAAAAAAGCAGAGGAGAAGACATGATCAGAATTGAGAACTGCGGCGGTGAAACTTCGCATTACTCGTGACAGTGATGTGCAGTTGTAAAATTGACCATTCAGCCTGCCCAGCCCCCCCAATCATGTGGGCCCTACACCTAGGTTCCCTTCTGCTCCGGGCCTGTCCTATCTGTGTGCACCAAGTGCCTTTGCAAACCCAGATATTCATTTGTAAAATTAGCAGTGACATCATCACTGCGTTTTACGCAGAAGAGAGCTGCGGGAGGGACCCAGCAGGCCCCACCCATTACAAAAAAAACTACAGGAGGGGGCGGAGACAAGACCAGTCACCCTGCACAGGGAGAGAGAGCAGAGTTGTGGGAGGGGCCCAGCAGACTCCACCCCCCGGTCTTGTCATGTCAGGTAATCTCAGGCGGAGGAATGCTCCATTGTTGGGATATTATGACATCTGCTGCCCTCAGGCAATCAAGGCCGTTGTTTTAGTGTCAGCTAAAGTGATCCTGAACTTCCTGCAGAGGAAACTTTTCCATCTTCAATCTGCACTTTATGGGAGGGGCCCTCCAATCAGCAGAGGTCAGGACACCTTCCGGCCCTCCCCGCCCGGGGTCAGGGAATCAATGGACAGCATGGGACTATTCATATCATATTTTAGAGTTAAAAATAATTCCACTTTTTTTGAGAAACAAACAATTCCTTCTGAAGTAAAAGTTGTTTGTATCACCGTGTCCTGTGCGGACTGATTCTGAATGGGTTCCTTATAATCACCTGATGCACTCTCAGTGTTCTGATGGAGCCGGAGTCTGCAAACCCAGGAAGCAAGACAGGTGAAAATGGAGGTGGCTGCATCGCTGACATCGCTGGAACTGCTTCGTTTTCAAGTCTCACATAACGTGCTTGTATGTGATGTATACTAGCACATTATGACTTTACCTTGCAGGAAGAAAAAAAAAAAAACCCAGCGGTATACAACCGCTTTAATAGTCTATTCATGTTTTGTAATCTTTTTTATCTTTATTTTTTATACTTTTTCATCTTGATATTTTTGGCCGCAGCTCTGCATTAACCCCTTATCTACCAAGGTACATTTATAACTGGGGGGTGGAGCAAGCTCCCGGCTCTCGGCTGTCCTGTACAAGAAATCTGGGTGGGTGGTAGTAGACATGCGCACTGACAAAAAATGTGTTCGTTTTCGTTTCATTCGTTGTTTTTGCTTTTTTCGAAAATTCGGAAATTTGGAAACCCGAAAATTAAAATTTTCGGATTTCCAAATGTTCAAATTTTCGAATTTACGAATTCTCAAATTTCCGAAATTTTGAATTTTGGAAAATTCAGAAGTTTGAAAATTCGGAAATTCAAAATTTCTGAAAGCGTGACATGTTAGGTATCTCTTTACTCGGTGTAATATCATCTTTTACATTTTATCAAACCATTAGGTATTTTATTGTGTTTTTGTGCAGTAAACTTCATTAAAGTGTATTTTTTCCAAAACATTTGCACAAATATCGTGTAACATAAAACATTTCGACACCCACCATTTTATTCTCTAGGGCCTCTGCTTAACCACTTGCCTACCGGGAACTTTCACCCCCCTTCCTGCCCAGGCCAATTTTTAGCTGTCAGCGCTGTCACATTTTGAATGACAATTGTGCGGTCATACAGCGCTGTACACATAGGACATTTTTATCCTTTTTTTGAGACAGATGGAGCTTTCTTTTGGTGGTATTTAATCACCTCTGGGGGTTTTAATTTTTTTTGCTAAACAAATGAAATCTGACTGAAAAGTTTAAAAAAAAAAAACTGCTTTTCTTAGTTTCTGTTATAGAATTGTGTAAATAAGTAATTTTTCTCCTTCATTGATGAGCGCTGATGAGGAAGCACTGATATGCTGCACTGATGAGGCTGCACTGATATGCAGCAATGATGGGAACTGATAGGCATCACTGATAGGCGCAAATGATAGGTGGCACTGACAGGCATTACTTATGGGCACTGATGAGGCTGCACTGATATGCAGCAATGATGGGAACTGATAGGTGGCACTGAAGCGCACTGATAGGTGGCAATGATAGGTGGCACTGACAGGCATCACTTATGGTCACGGATGAGGAAGCACTGATGAGGCTGAGATGATATGCAGCACTGATGAGTACTGATAGGTGGCACTGAAGGGCACTGATAGGCATCATTGATAGGTGGTAATGATAGGCATCACTTATGGGCCCTAATGAGGCTGCAATGATGGGCACTGATGAGGAAGCACTGATGAGGCTGAGATGATATGCAGCACTGATGGGCACTGATAGGTGGCACTGAAGGGCACTGATAGGCATCACTGATAGGCGGCAATAATAGGTGACACTGACAGGCATCACTTATAGGCACTGATGAGGAAGCACTGATGAGGCTACAATGATGGGCACTGATGAGGCTGCACTGATATGTGGCACTGATAGATGGACCTGAAGGGCACTGATATGTATCACTGATAGGCGGCAGTGATAGGTGGCACTGATGAGGAAGCACTGATGAGGCTGCACTGATTGGCAGCACTAATGGGCACTGATTGGCAGCACTGGTGGGCACTTTTGGGGCTGCCCTGATTATCAGTGTAGATGCTCCCTGTGTGGACTGCCAGTTATCAGGTCTTCTCTCCTTACGCACTGTCAGCGTGAGGACAGGATTGCCGATAACCGGCAAATACTGGTTACACTGTGATCAGCTTAGATTGGACACAGCTGGTCACATGGTAAAGAGCGGCTGTGATTGGCTCTTTACCCTGATCTGTGATAAACTGTGTCTGATGGACGAATCGATCACAGATCACTGCCGATTCGTGGGGGTTAAAGTGTTTGTAAAGGCTCAAGGATTTTTTTTACTTTCATGCATGAATGTAAAGAACCTTCAGTGTGCAGTAGCCCCCCCCCCCCCTTAAAACTTACCTGAGCCCCCTCTCCATCTAGCGATGTGGTCGAGAGCCTCGACTCACCCAGTTTTCTCCCTCCTCATTGGCTGAGATAGCAGTGGTAGCCATTGGCACAAATGGTCATTTACATATTGTGCAGAACGAGAACGCAGGAATATGTTTTCGCACATTTGCACGAAAGTGTGAGATCGCATATACACAAACACAAAAAAAAGTCTGAAAAAGTAGATGCTCAAACAGGAGTATCACGTGCAAGAGGCCTAAGGCGCATGCGCACAAACGTATTCTCGCGTTCACAATATGTTAATGGACATTTGCGCACGTGAGGCGTAAATTACTGACCAAAAGTGCAGATTTTTCTATTTTTTTTTGTAACGGAAGAATCCACGGCGCTTGTTTACGCTCTTGTCTGCACAGGCACATTACAAATAATGGGTCGTATTATTAGCTCAGTAAAAAAACAAGCCGAGCTTAGGGGGGTGCAATTCTCGATACGAATGACACGTGACGCCGCGCTCTCAGCTCCGTATTCTAGAAGCGCTCCGAAAGGGTTACCAGCAACCTCTCCCCGGCCCGAAGCCGAGAACTTCAACACATCAACGCAAACAATCAAACCTCCCCGGCGCTCGTGTTGTGAATTTCTCGCAGTAATTATTTTGAAGGTCGGGATAACCTCCAGCCAACTATTTCCTGACGATCGCGGCGATCCGGGAACGTTACGTCTCCGGGAACCTTGTATAATGCCGAGCCGTAATGCAGCCGATCGGAGGAGCGGACACTCTGATTAGGAAGATTAGCCGGCATTCCAGGCTCCGTCTCCGGCACCGGGATCTGTGAGAGGTCTCACTTCTCTGCCAGGTTCACACCGCTGCCGGTTAGAAATCGTTCAGCTGAACTCGCAAGATTTCAATGCAGTCCGACTTCGGGGGGGGGGGGGGGGGTGAAGGGGGTGTGATTTGACAGACATCTGTGCGGGTTCCTGCACAGATGTCTATTCAAATCAACCCCCCCAAAGTCGCCAAAAGTAGTACAGGAACTACTTTTGTGAATCGGTGCGGTGCCGCAAAGTTGGGACCGATGGTGCCATTGCCGGAAATAGCCGCCAATTTGGCATGCGATTTGACATGTCACATTGGACCAATGGGCTAAAGAGGAGTTCCAGCCCGTTTTTAAAAAAAATGTTTTTTTTAAAAGTCAGCAGCTACAAATCCTGTACCTGCTGACTTTTAACCGAGCCTCTTTCTGAGATTTTTTGTTTACAAGTAGGGTTGCACCTATCGGTATTTGTATCGGTGCCGATACAGAGTATTTGCACAAGTATCCAAATGCACCGATACTTTCAGGCTCAGCTCTTTGAGCTGTCAGTGGGGTCTCCCCTTTTGACAGCTGAAGTGTTAAAGAAGTCCGGTATTTGGAGCTGTCAAAAAAACAAAACAAAACAAGTTTATTAATAACATTGAAAAAATAAAATAAAAAGAAACATTGTTTCTTTTTGTATCTTTTTGTTTCTGCAGATGAAAGGGATGAAGAAATGTTCCTCTGTTTAACTCCTTATTAACCCTTCATTTACTCTAATCAGCCTTAATTAACGCCCTATTCTCCTCTATTTAATTATTTTCCTGTTTTTTTTTTTTTGTCTACGTCTATTTTATAAACGATAAACAATTACCACTTTTTTTTCGTTTGCTTTGTTAGTGAATATTTTTACACATATAAATATTGACATATATTTACACATTTCACATTGAAAAAGCGCAAAATTAAAAAAAAAAAAAAAAAAATTATCTAATTTGTAAATAACTTTTCAATGCTTTGTACCATTGCTGACAGCTGCAGTGAAAACAAAACAGTTGCGGTCGGTATCGGTAATTGGTATCGACGAGTACTAAAAAAAAAAGTATCGGTATTCGTACTCATTGTTAAAAAAATAATGGTATCGGTGCGTCCTTCACCGCTCCAAAGAAGCTGCTGGCAGGACTTTTCCTGAGGTCCTGCCAGTGCAGCGCTCCGGTGTGAACGCCCTCTGACTTTCACACTGGTAACAATGGAGCAGCTGTTGAGTGCGGATTGCAGGCGCTATTTTTAATGCTATAGCGCCTGCAAAACGCCCTCGGTGTGAAAGGGGTCTGAGTGTAAAATAAGGTTTGTAATGAAAATCGAAAAGTTTTTTTTACAATTTTTAGTAGTTTTCCCAGTAGAGACCTCTGCATGCCCACACTGACCCTGCTCTTCAGACTTCCCTGCAGATGCCAGCGTCTGTTCCCCTCCATTGTCCTTGTGGGTCACTGTGAGCTTGAGAAGCAAGCAGTGCTGGGACAAGGTCATCTAGAGCCCAGGGTGAAGATGCCAAATTGTGCCCCCCCCCCTTCCCAAGATGTATGAGCATTATGTGCCAATAACCCCCCCCCCCCCCAAAAAAAAAAATCAAGCACTAATCTGCACGCTTACCATTTAAGCATAAATTCCCTTTGCAGGCCACAATTTTCCCCAAGCAAAAATTCACCCTCCTCCCAGTACAAATCCCCACTGCTGAAATCCCCCCTCTTGGCACAAATTCCCCCCCATCCCCCTCCCAGCTCAAATCCTCTCTCCCCAAATCCCCCCTCCTAACATAAATAACCCCCCCTCCCCCAAATCATTTCTATTAGCACAAATTCCTCACCCACAAAAATGTCCCCCCCTAGCACAAATCCTCTTCCAAATTACCCCTTCTAGCTCAAATCCTCTTTCCCCCATCTCCTAGCACAAATCCCCCCCCCCAAAAAAAATCACCTCTCCTTGCACATACCCCCCCCCCCCCAAGTTTTCCATCCGAGAAAAAAACTCTTCCTCCCAGCACAAATCCCCCCCCCCATTTCCCCTCCTAGCCCAAGTCCCCCACATCACCCTTCCTAGAAGATATCCCCCCCCCCATATTTCCATCCCAAACCTAATCTTACCCCTTCACCCCCCCAAATCACCCTTCCCAGAACAAATCCCCTCCCTGCAATTTCCCCAGTAACCTTCCACCTTCATTTCTTCCAGCAAACCCCCCCCCCCCCCCCAAATCATGCCTCCTAGAACATCCTCTCCAAATTCCCCTCCTAGAAGAAATTCTTACTCCCGTCACCACTTCAGCTTCCCCCTCCCAGCAAAAGTCCCCCCTCCTAGAACAAATCTGTGACCCCTCAATTTCCATTTCCAGCACAAATCCCCCCCCTCCCCAAAAAATGTCTCCTCCTAGAAGAAATCTTACCTGTCACCCCCAAATTTCCCTCTTCGAGCACAAATCCCCCCCACCCAGCACTAATCCTCTTCTCCCCCTCCCCCTACCTTCACACACTCATCCCCAGAACAAATGTTTTTTACTCTGCCCCCCCCCAGTCCCCCAGTACAATTCTCTCCTCCCTTCAGCACACAGACCTCAGTTGCAGGTCCGCCTCCCAGCCAGGCTCCTCCTCATCCTGACAGGTCACAGTGAAGGAGGAGGAGCCTAGGGGAAACAGCATTGCAATACTTTTAGCAGGCACAGGATAGCGGCACCGTGGGCCTGCAGTAGCAATGGCACTGGCTGACATATTGGGCCTTTGTAGGGTTTGTTTACCTGCCCCCTACCCACATTTATTGCTAGGGGTGGGGGTGGGTAAACAAATCCTTGCACAGTCCGAATCTGACACTCTCGATCAGGAGCACCGCAATGGTACGAGTGTGGAGCTGGAGGGGGAGAGAGAGCACAGCCCACTCCCAACTCTCTCCTCCTCCATCGATTTGACAGGAGTAGTGAGGTTGCGGTCACTACTCCTGTCAGCTTGTAGCCTCAGGAACTCTCATTGCGGCACCCCCACCCCACATCACATAATACCAGCACCCAGGGCAGGCGCCCCTCCTGCCCCCCCCCCCCTCCTCTATGTCCCAGGCCCTGGAAGCAAGAAAGGCCGGGTCTATCCTAACTCTCAGGGCTTAACCCAACTACCTCAGGCATCCTGATGAAACACTCAGTTGTGCTGCCGTGCAAGGAGCATGCCGACAGGGGGAGAGAGCAGAGTGGCAGAGAGATGAGCTCATCAATTTGCTGCTTCTCATTTGACTATCCAATCACGGCCTGGGGGAGGGGCAAGACTTGTAAGGTTTACTGAACTGCAGGCTGTGCTGTGTGGCAGAGCTGTGTATATCTCAGGACTGGATGGACAGAAATACAAATCTAATATTCTCCCTTATATGTGTTACATATTTTTTTAGTGACGCTCGGCTCCAACCATTATGTGTAATGTGTAATGTCCACCAAGGGCTCACAGTGCTTGTGGGTGGAACTCGGACGCACAGCGTGGCTCCAGGACACGAAGAACTGACATCTTCCCCGGCAATTTCCTTTGGCTGCTGATCGTCGATGAAAAATACAAAGTTATCAGCAGAGTTTGCTGGGAGTCGATAATAATGCGTTGCTTTCATTTTTCAGCCGCGGCCGTTCGGGGACTGTCCATCTGTCAATGCCGTGAGCTCTTTTTTAACAATGGCTGTAAATTGCTTCATTTTCTTGGCTGGACGGGAAAGCGTCTTCAGAGCCGGCCCCGGGATCGCTCGCAGCGCGCTGGCTGAATGGAAGACGATAATATATTATTTATACTGTGCGCCGCACATAATAATCGTTAGATCGCATTTCCATATGAGAAGACGTGTGAAGATATATTTCATCTCTTGGCAGAGAACGGCACACTGAATTATCCTGAAGATTTTCTCAGAGGCCAATCTCTGAGAATATCACCATACACAAAGGATTATTTTCCGTCCTACTGAACTGGGCTAGCAGTTGTAGTCTCCTCTATGGAACCATTGTATGATGCCTACATGATTGGCCCTTTGTCAGGGCTGGGCTCAGCCCTTCCTTCTCAGAGCTGGCTAATTGCCAGTTCCTATCTCTCCACAGTTACTCAGCTGTTGATGATTTCCTGCTCGTCAGTCCGGCCTACTTAAGCCGTTCAGCCCAGTGGATCTCGGCCTTCGCCTACTGTCAGAAACCATGAAATCAGGCTGAGACAGAAGTACAGTTAAATCACACTTGTTTAATAGTAAAAGTAAAAAGAACAAGCATAGTCAAAACATAGCCAAAGTTCAGTAACCGGAACGGATAGTCAGCCAAGCCAGAAATCAGGGATCAATGTAGTGGAACAGCAAGCAGGATCTGGAGGAGGAAGGGATGTCAGCAAAGCCAGTCTTGAACAGGATCGCAGGAGACAGTTTCTGTCATGTTGGCCAAGGCGAAGGCAGAGATCCTCTGGACTGGGCGGCTTAAGTAGGCAGGACTGACGAGCAGGATATCATCAACAGTTGAGTAACTGTGGAGAGATAGGAGCTGGCAATTAGCTGACAGCTGAGCGGCCAGCTCTGAGAAGGAAGGGCTGAGCCCAGCCCTGACACCCTTCTATGTCTGCAGCCACCATGAAACTGCCCATAAAGTGACTTTAAAAAGTATTCATACCCCTTGACATTTTCCACATTTTGTCATGTCACAACCAAAAACTTAAATGTAGTTTATTGGGATTTTATGTGATAGACCAGGGATCTCCAAACTTTCTAAGCCAAGGGCCGGTTTACTGTTCTTCCGACTTTAGGGGGGGTGAGGACTGTGGCCATCGAGAGTACAAAATGTCCCAGCCTCAGTGGGAGCAAACAATCCCCCGTCACTGGTGTCAGTGGAGGGGGGGGGGATTGTGCCCCATTGTTGGTGTCAGTGGCAGGAATTTGGACCCATCGTTGGTGTCATTGGGACCCATTGTTGGTGTCAATGGGAGGAACTGTGCCCCATCATTGGTGTTATTCGGCCCTATTGTTAGTGTCAATGGGAGGAACTGTGCCCCATCATTGATGTCATTGGGCCCCATTGTTGGTGTCAATGGGAGGAACTGTGCCCTATCGTTGGTATCATTGGGAGGAATTGTGCCCTTTATTAGTGTCAATGAATACAATAGCACCCAGAGGGCCTGATAAAAGCAAGCAAACTGTCCCCTGGGCTGCAGTTTGGAGACCACTGTGATAGACCAACACAAAGTGGCACATAATTGTGAAGTAGAAAGAAAAATGATAAATGGTTTTCATCATTTTTTACAAATAAATATGTGAAAAGTGTGGGGGGGGGGGCATTTGTATTCAGCCCCCTTTACTCTGATACACCTAACTAAAATCTAGTGGAACCAATTGCCTTCAGAAGTCACCTAATTAGTAAATAGAGTCCTTCTGTGTGTAATTTAATCTCAGTATAAATACAGCTGTTCTGTGAAGCCCTCAGAGGTTTGTTAGAGAACCTTAGTGAACAAACAGCATCATGAAGGCTAAGGAACACACCAGACAGGTCAGGGATAAAGTTGTGGAGAAGTTTAAAGCAGGGTTAGGTTATAAAAAAAATCTCAAGGTTTGAACATCTCACAGAGCTCTGTTCAATCCATCATCGGAAAATGCAAACCTACCAAGACATGGCCGTCCACCTAAACTGACCGGCCGGGCAAGGAGAGCATTCATCAGAGAAGAGCCAAGAGGTCCATGGTAACTCTGGAGGAGCTGCAGAGATCCACAGCTCAGGTGGGAGAATCTGTTCACAGGACAACTATTATGCCCCGTACACACGGTCGGACTTTTCGACCGGACTTGTCCGACGGACGCCAAAGGACCAAATCCAGCGGACAATCCGATCGTGTGTGGTCTTCACCGGACCTTCAGTGAACTTTTCCAGTCGCAAATCTGACGGACTTTAGATTTGGAACTTGCTTCAAATCTTTACGTCGTAACTCCGCCGGACCCAGAATTCCGCTCGTCTGTGTGCTAGTCAGACGGACAAAAACCCACGCTAGGGCAGCTATTGGCTACTGGCTATCAACTTCCTTAGAAAGTCTGTTAAAAGTCCACCAAAAGTCCGTCGAAAGTCTGTCGAACGGGCTGTCGGACTTTTATAGCCGAAAAGTCTGACCGTGTGTATGCGGCATTAGTCATGCTCTCCACAAATCTGCCCTTTATGGAAGAGTGACAAGAAGAAAGACATTGGTGAAAGAAAGTCATAAGAAGTCCTGTTTTGTAGTTTGTGAGAAGCCATGTGGAGGACACAGCAAACATGTGGAAGAAGGTGCTCTGGTCAGATGAGACCAAAATTGAACTTTTTGGCTTAAAAGCAAAACGCTATGTGTGGCAGAAAACTAACACTGCACATCACCCTGAACACACCATCCCCACTGTGAAACATGGTGGTGGCAGCATCATGTGGTGGGGATGCTGTTCTTCAGCAGGGACAGGGAAGCTGGTCAGAGTTGATGGGAAGATGGATGGAGCCAAATACAGGACAACCTTAGAAGAAAACCTGTTAGAGTCTACAAAAGACTTGAGACTGGGGCGGAGGTTCATCTTCAAGAAGGTTAACGACCCGAAACATCCAGCCAGAGCTACAATGGAATGGTTTAGATCAAAGCATATTCATGTGTTAGAATGGCCCAGTCACAGTCCAGACCTAAATCACATTGAGAATCTGTGGCAAGACTTGAAAATTGCTGTTCACAGATGCTCTCCATCCAATCTGACAGAGCTTGAGATATTTTACAAAGAAGAATGGGCAAAAATGTCCCTCTCTAGATGTGTAAAGCTGGTAGAGACATCCCCAAAAAGACTTGCAACTGTAATTGCAGAGAAAGGGGGTTCTACAAAGTATTGACTCAGGGGGGCGCCATACAAATGCAAGCCACACTTTTTACATATTTATTTGTAAAAAAAATTGAAAACCATTTATCATTTTCCTCCACTTCACAATTATGTGCTACTTTGTGTTGGTCTATCACATAAAATCCCAATAAAATACATTTAATTTTTTGACAAAATGTGTAAAATTTCAAGGCATTATATGTGTTAGAGAGCAGTCAGCCATGATCTGGTCACCCTCCAGAGCTCCACTCAACCAATGGTTCCACCAATTCCCCAATGTCCATGGACCTTTCACTATCTTTATAAGCTTTCAGTACCAGAGGGAATTAACCCTTACCTCGGGGGGATGGAAGGAAACCCCTCACCTGGGTATTGTTGTGTAGAATTACTCCCACAGGAGCTGCTGCAAAGAGCTGGTCCTCCTATTCTCTGCCATGACCTTTCCAAGAATCGCAATCTCTAAACCTTCTAATTAAATGGAGATCAATATGCGCTCAATGTGGATGAATCCTTTGGAGAGCTTCCTCCTCCAGTTAGTAATATCCACCAAAGTCACAACCAGGGTACATCAAGGGTTAAAATCACGCCACACTAGGTAAAATCATCCTTGAAAGAAGCCAAAAAGCAGCCCACATAGTGTAATACTGCCAGATGAATCGCTTTATTGCACACAGGAGGGGTACTTACAGAAAGATACAGAGAAACACAAGCAGAGAGCGCCACACTTCGGGTAGTCCGCAGGCATGATGGCATCACTGGGCAAGCCCATCCCAAAGTGTTTCGCTACCAAAAAACATTGTCAGGGGATGAAGCTCCATCCCCTGACGATGCTTGCTGACAGCAAAACGCATTGGGCGGGGCTTAGCCAGTGATGTCATGATGCCCGTAGACTTCCAGAAGTGTGGTGCTCTCAGCTTGTGTTTCTAGAGGTCACACTACAAAAGGGAAAAGCAGGAACCTGGTTTCCTGCAATCGCTTGAGATTTCCAGAGTCCTGTTTGCTACAGAAATTGCTGACTGGCTATAACAGAAGCTAAGTCACTTCTTATGCCGTGTCCACACGACCGGACTTTTGACGGACTGAATCACGTCGGACTTTTCAATGGACTTTGGACGTACTTCCGTTGAATCGGACTTGTCTACACACAATCACACCAAAGTCCAATGGATTCGACCGTGATGATGTACGACCGGACTAGAATAAGGAAGGTTTTTGTCAATCGGACTAGCATACAGATGAATGGATTTTTCAACCGGACTCGAATCCGTCGGAAATATTTGAAACATGTTCTAAATCTAAAGTCCGTCACATTTTCGACAGCAAAGGTCCGATGAAGCCCACACAGTCGAATTGTGCGACGGATTCGTTCCGTCGGACAAGTTTGGTCGAAAAGTCCGGCCATGTGTACACAGCATTAGTGTATCCCTGCTTTCCTGTTTAGTAAAAGCTCATTAATATACTACAGGGTTTTTCATTTCCTTGCTTTACTGCAAAGTAGCCAAAAGGATACAGGCAAAACGCAAAGTGACAATGTCTCTTTAATTTAACTCAAACAGCCCAATAAGTCCATAAAAACCTGGAAATCTGGAGCATTGCTTGTTCAGCGTTATCTGGTAAGAGACTATAGATTGATTATTCCGGGAGAGAAGGATTGGAAGAAAAAAGTGTATGGCTGCTATAAGGGTTACTAGCACAATACAATCTGACCATACAATCTTTGCACAATAAACGTTAAATATACAAAAATGATGTAACAATAGGACTTTGCAGCATAAATGTTTCCTGATATTGTCTTCTATAAGATAAGTCGGTGCTGGGAATGTCTAGCTACTCCGGTTACTCTGCCTACAGAAGGGTCTGCCGGGGCAGGCGGGTAAAGGGGCACTCTGCTTCAGATTTTTCAGAAGGAACCTTGTGATGGTGGCCGCACGTCCATCCGCCCCCTAATCTTCCTGGCCGCAGACACAATGTAATGACAGAAAACCCAGCTGACCTTCATGAGAACCCGCACGTCCACCGCTGTCTACATCCCACGGTGTCAACAAGGCAATTACATGCTTCGCGGAAGCCTATTACTGTTGCACTTGTTAGATGTTGATAAGGTTACCAGGGTGATGGCGCATAAGAGTGGAGCAATTAGGACGAAAGGTACCGATTTATCCCTTAAGATCAATTGAAGTTTTTATTTTTTATGTAAGTTAATGAAACAAATATTACCGACTCTCGGCTGTGAAGAGAGGTGGAGGGTGGTGACAGAAGGGGTCTCTCCTCTCGTTGAGCTGTAAAAATAATACATTTTTAAAGGGCAGTGTGTTTAGGTGAAGCTTGTGTTTTAATGGTGACGTTCCTAAAGGGGCACCCTGGCTGGAAAACACAACCAGGGGGGCCTGACTCAGACTGGTCATAGATGGTCCAATAATAACAAGCCATGCTCCAGGATTTCACGGACTTATTGGACTGTTTGAGTTAAATTAAAGTGGTATTGAAGTTTATTTACTAAAGGCAAATCCACTTTGCACTACAAGTGTACTTGGAAGTGCAGTTGCTGTAGATCTGAGGTGAAGCTCTGAAATGAGGGGAAGCTCTGCTGATTTTATTATCCAATCATGTACAAGCAAAATGCTGTTTTTTTAATTTTCCTTGCATGTCCCCCCTCAGATCTACAGTGACTGCACTTCCAAGTGCATTTGTAGTGCAAAGTGGATTTGCCTTTAGTAAATAAACCCCCCTGTCACTTTGCATTTTGTGTGTATCTTTTTGGCTACTTTGTGGTAAAGCAAGGTAATGAAAAAACGTGTAGTATATTAATGAGATTTTAATAAACAGGAAAGTGGGGATACAATAAGAAGTGACATAACTTCTGTTATAGCTGGTCTGCAATCTCTGTAGCAAACAGGACTCCAGGTATCTCAAGCAATTGCAGGAAACCAGGTTCTTGCTATTTATCTCTTGTAGTGCGGCCTCTAGTGTTATACCCTGGTAGAGTCTTCCTTGGTCTTGTGGAGTCCCCTCTGGTAGAATCTTCCTTGGTCTTGTGGAGCCCCCTCTGGCAGAACCTTGTTTGGTCTTGTGGAGCGCCCTCTGGTAGAGTCTTCCTTGGTCTTGTGGAGTCCCCTCTGGTAGAATCTTCCTTGGTCTTGTGGAGTCCCCTCTGGCAGAACCTTCTTTGGTCTTGTGGAGCGCCCTCTGGTAGAGTCTTCCTTGGTCTTGTGGAGTCCCCTCTGGCAGAATCTTCCTCGGTCTTGTGGAGTGCCCTCTGGTAGAGTCTACCTTGGTCTGGCAGAATCTTCCTTGGTCTTGTGGAATCCCCTCTGGCAGAGTCTTCCTTGGTGTTGTGGAGTCCCCCTTTTGCTGCTTGCCTTTTATTTAGAAAGTTTGGTAGCCATCTTCCCAATGCCGGACAAAGTAACAGTGTCTTTGCAAAAGTCGCCCCCCCCCCTGACTTCCTATACACATCTCCTTCATTTGTTGCAGCCGGTGTTTTGTCAAATTAGGCGACCCATCAGATTTCGTAACGGAAGTGACGTTCCATTGCCGCCATCTTGGTACACCCCGCACTCGTCTACAGTAAGGATACAGTGAGAAGGCGGCAAGCGGACATCTTTTTACACCCACCGGAGTCTTGCATTTCACACTTATTTTTACCAGTAAATTCAGCTTATATAGTGAAATACAGGACGGGTTGCCTAATCTGAAGAAACACCGGCAACACTACCCGACCACCTATGTGGGAGCATGTGACCCTATCCCTTGTGACATTGCTTGGTGTTCTGTCCCACATCTATATATGTTTCTGTTATTGTATTGAACTGTATCATGTTATTATTGTCCTTATGTATGGTGACATTAGTAGTGATTTGAGGCCACTACAGCCTGTTGAGTTTATGTGATTTGTGATTTTTCTCTCTGTCCTCCCCTCCTGTTTAGTGCTAGTTAGTTCAGTCCCAGCTAGTCCCTCCCTGTTTATTCCATGTTCCCTCAGTCGGTTTTAGTCTAGTTTGTAACTGCGGTATATGTCAGAGCTATATAAATGTATACTAATAATAATGTGTGACTGTGGGGGGGGATATTAGAATGTACATTTTTTTAATTAAAAAATCATACAAACATACAGCTCATTAATAAAATCATATATACACAAAAATAAACAACAACAAAACATAAACAAGCACGCTTAAATCAGCAAGTAAAGAAAACTGTTTCCTGACAAGATAACATATAAAGAAACATATTTTAATGACAACAAAAAAGAGACTACAAACCCCGAACCTCAACTTTAACACAATCCAGGCTAAGAAACCTTCTGAGATTTAATCGCCACCAGGATGCGATTCCAAAACCTGCCCATTAACCCCTCCCCCCACATCATTCACCCCAACTTCCACATCGTTCACGTTGCATTCTGCACCAACCACCCTCATTCCCTTCCCACCTCCCCCTCCACCATCATACAATCCATCCCTCACTCCACCCCTCAGTGTCTGCCGACCTCCAGCCACACTTCTGCCACGCCGAGGAGGAGGGGTTGGCACCACCATACATTCTGGTCCAGCACCCTGCACTACCTTCACTACACTAGGAGAAACAATAGGTGCGGACACAGACTTGACAACCACACTTTGTGACACTGACTGGGGAACCACAGACTGGGGGGGCACTGACACCACAGACCGCCTCACAGACACAGATTCTGATGGGACAGAGACACTAGGATGCTCTGGTACAACCTCCGCCAACCCAGACTCTTTTCTATCCAGACGGAAGAATTCCTCCACCAGCTCTGGCTTAGGCGTCATTCACACGAGGCGGATCTGCTCAGCGGAGTCCGCTAGCTCAGCAGGAGATCTCTCCGTTGATCTCCGCTAAGCCGGCGGATGACAGGTCCGTCTCTGCTCACTGAGCCGGGAGGGGCCTGTCAGAGCACCGCTGATTCCTATGGAGGGATCAGACGAAAACGGACAGCATGTCCTTTTTCATCAGATCTCATCCGGTCCGCCAGGACGGATGCGAACGTATCGCCATACGTCTGATTTTTGGCAGCTCGGATGTCAGCGGACATGGTCACCGCTGACATCCGTCGCTCCATAGACCTGCATGGAGCGTCCGTTCAGGTCCACCAAAAAAACTGACAGGCGGACCTCAACGGTCCGCCCGTGTGAAAGGGGCCTTATTGTGCAAAGCCTCAGAGCACCGGCTATAAGGGTGATCAACCTTATCACATAGGTTACATTTAATGATGTTACAGTCCCTCACCAGATGCCCCAGTTCCTGGCACAAAGAGCACTTCTGTTCTGGACATTTAGAGGGGAAATGTCCCCTTGAATCCTCATTTATGGAACAGCTTAGGTTGACCAGGCTAGAAGACAGTAATTCTATCTCTACCAATAAAGGCAGAGGAGGGAAAATGCTGGACCACATTCCCACACACACTCAACCTCATTGACACCGACCACCCACCCCTCCAGGTTCCTCTATCATCCACAATCTTTTTTAGGGGACACAACGTTTCACCAAACCTCCTCAACCAGACCCATAAATCCTCGGGGGGGTCCTAGTCAGGATAATCACATTTTTTATCAAGGGCTGTCATGAGACAACTTTGGGGACAAGCCCCTTCCAGTCCGGCTGGTCCCTATACACATGCTCAAACCGCTCCCAAAACAGATCCAGCGATTCTGGACGCACAAATGATAAATCATATTTAAAGGAACCAGCCGGACTGATAAGAGCATAAATATCCTCTGCCTTAAATCCCATGGCTAGGATCTTATCCACAACCACCCTCCTGATAGGTGGAATACCTCCTCCTTCCCACTTCAGCTGTACCACATTCCTGCATTTAATGGAAGGTGCGTTAACTCGCAAGTCGCACAACTGGCTCCGTTCCACCAGCAGCATGACTTTGTCCCGACACAGACTTAGCATAATTCCTAACTGGGACAGATGACACATTAACTGGCTGAATAGGAACTTCTGAAATCTGGTTTGGTACATTACCAATACCCACCACTTGATCCTCCCCTCCAGCACAACAGTCCTGCTCACCATAGTCCCAGAAGTACCACAGATACCAGCAGTCCCGTCATCAAGTAAAGTCTTCTGTTTAGAAAAAATGCCAGCTGTTTCAGCGTTCATACGGCCCTCCTGCTCTGCAGTTTGTGTGTCAGAGCTATATATATGTATAATAATAACAGTGTGTGACTGTGGGGGAGGGGACATTAGAGTGTAAGCTCCTCTGGTGCAGAGACCATTGTGGACATGAAGAATGAACTACGCATGGGGCATATCTGTAATCTTTGGTCCCCGGAATAGGAATGTGAATATTTTAGGAATACAATGCTTCATAGCGCTGATAAAAGAAAGTCAATGCAGAAAACATGCTTACGGGCATCATGAAATGGCGCAGGCCTTTGAGCGATAACGCCGTCGCTCCCAGCAGACAGACGTGAAATTATTACACCGTGAATGTGATTAGGAAAAAGATGCACACGGGAATAAACTGATGTAATTTAGATCGAATAAAAAAGAATAATTAAATTGAGCGCGGAATGACTGAGAGGAATCGGAAACGCAGATGGCGCAGCCTAAGGATAACTGGCTCCGACGGGGGTACAACTTCACCGCAAATAGCAGATGGTGTTGTAGAAGAAATAAACTTGAAAATGCATTATTAGCGAAGAATAATAACTTCTTTCAACAAAAAGATAAGCCAATCGAACGCATCCTTCCGCCGTTTAAAGCAGAACTCTACATAGGACACCAATAATGCAACTCAGTATTCCCCAATGCATTCTTAATTGCGGCTTTTGTAAATGCAAGCAGTAGAAGTGCCTGAATTCGGTCTGCTTTCAGCCTCTTGCAACCCTGCACAGCAGAGCTCAGACCGAGAGAGGGAAAAGCAGCACAAGGAGCCAATCAGTTGCAAGGAGAAAGCTGATAGGAGGAGGCAGCAGAGTGACAGAGAGATATACTCCTTAGTCTGCTGTTTCTCTTCCCACTATCCAATCATCAGGGCTGGGACAATGGGGTGGGCAGGAGGAGCGGCTGCCTTGGGCACTGTGGCATCATGGGAGGTGGGGGAGGGGATTGTTGTTGGGTGGGGGAATTTGGGGGGCAGCAGGGAGTAAGTATTGTTCTAGCAGTGGAAAATGGGGGGGGGGCTAGGATAGGTGATTAGGGGGGATTTGTGTTGGGCGGGGGGATGGGGGAAGAGGATTTGTGCTAGAAGAGGTGATATGGTAGAGGGGATTTGTACTAGGAGAGGACATTTTTTTTTGGGGGGGGGGGGGGGGGTTGCGGATTTGTGCTAGTAGGGATGATTGGAGGGTATTTATGCTAGGAGGGGAAATGTATTTTTGAGGGGGAGTGGATTTGTGCTAAGAAGGGAGATGGGAGGATTTGTAATGGGAGGGGGGATTTGTGCTGGGAAGCGGGATTTGGAGTGGGGGGGTGTACTTTTTTGCCTGGGGGGGGGGGGGGGTGGAATTCTGCTAGGGAGATTTGAGTGGAGAGAGGAATTTGAGCTGGGAGGGGGTGGGGGACGTTTTGTGCTGGGAGGGGCAATTTAAGCAGGAGAGTGTATTTGTCCTGGGAGGAGGGGCAATTTATTCTTGGGGGGTGAGCATGCAAATTAGTGCTAAATTTGGTGGGGGGGGGGGGGATCAGATTTTTGCTATCACATAATGCTCATACATCTTGGGGGGGGTGGGTGCAGTTTCATATGTTTGCCCTGGGCTCTAGATGGCCTTTTCCCGGCACTGCCAATCACAGGCTGTGGGCCGGATCAAAAATTGTAAGTGTTACTGAACTGCAGCGGAAAAACCAGGTCCCCTGCCTTGTCAGACAGGACCATGCTGTGTAAATCTCAGGACTGGATGGACAAAAATACACTTTTTTCGCCCAAAGCTTCGGATTTACTAATCAAATCTACTTTAATGCGGAGCTCAAGTGGGACTTAATGGGGCTGTTGACGCGGCACTTACGTCAATGAAAACAGAGACCCAATGGCGCGACCGCCACACAATGGTCACAGGGCTACAGACAGCGACTACACACTAATATGAAGAATAACTCGTATTCTCTGTACACGCAGGAGAAGACAATATGATGCCGGAGGGATGAGGGGGTCTGTGAATTCCCAGATAGCATGAATTATGGATGAGCCATAGAGAAGAGCAAAGGATTTAGAAGAATATCGCCGGGCTCCATCTCATGAATAAGTCATGACTTTGGCATTGTAGCACACGCCACAAATCTCACCCTGAATTTCAGATATGTTGTGTATTGTTCTGGGGGGGGGGGGGGACAATCGGCTCTTCAGCTATGATCGACGAGCGGACGTGTCGCAGGCATTGGCGCCCTCCTTGGGGAGGAAGAATTGCAATTTCAGCTGTGATTTATGGTGTGCTAGAAAGACGGAATGATACCAAGCAGGGCCATAACTATGATTTATGGGGCCCCATAACATAACTTGATGGGCTCCCCTTCCACTGGCAATGTCAATTGTATCATCAGCGTTACTGATCCACACATAAAGTACATCTAATTTGAGGACAGCCAATAGGATATCTGTTAACTTAGTTGAAGTGTAGCAGGATGTAGCCCTTATAGTTAGGATTCCCTTTTTCAGTGCAAGGGCATCTTCAGTTTGGAGGTGTCCGGTACTTTAAGGGTAGGTGGGGCTGGGAAAGAGGAGCACCATGTGTGCCGTGTAGAGGACTTGGAGTCCTCAAAGCGGAATTGTTGGACCTCTAGTTGGGTAAGAAATGAGAACGGAAGGCAAAGTGTGTTTGCTATAGATTAATGGGTATCATAGCACCGTCTGACTGGAGGTAGCCTACTGGAACTGTACTATATCTAGAGAAACATATCTTTGGAACCATATCTATCAAAAACATATCTAAAGATCCAGATCTATGGAACAATAGCTTTGAACCGTATCTATAAAACCATATCTTTGGAGACATATCTATAGAACTGTACCTATGAAATCATATCTTTGGAAACATATCTATGGAACCACATCAATAGAATCATGTCTATGGCACAATATCTATGGCTCCATAGCTATGGAACCATATTTTTGGTACCATATCCACAGAACCATATCTATGGAACCATAGCCTTGGAACAATTTCTTTGGAACTATATCCATGGAACCATATCTTTAGAACCATATCTTCGAACCATATCTATGGTACCATATCTATGAAAACATATTTATAGAACCTTATCTAAAGAACCATATCTTTGGGAACGTATCTATAGAACCATCTCAATGGAGCCATATCTTTAGAACCATATTTATGGAACCATATAAATGGAATCATATCTATGGCGCAATATCTGTGGCACAATATCTATGGCACCCTATCTATGGAGCCATATCTTTAGAACCATATTTATAGAACCATATAAATGGAATCATATCTATGGCGCAACATTTATGGCACCCTATCTATGGAGCCATATCTTTAGAAACATTTCTTTGGAATCATATTGATTGAATCATATATATGGCACAATATCTATGCAACCATATAAATGGAATAATATCTATGGCACCATATCTTTAGAACAATTTCTTTGGTACCATATCCATGGAACCATATCAATGGAATCATATCTATGGCACCATATCTAAGGAACCATATCCTTAGAACAGTTTCTTTGGAACTACAGTATATCCATGGAACCATATCTTTAGAACCAAATCTTCAAACCGTATTTATGGTACCATATCTATGAAAACATATTTAAAATACTATATCTATGGCACAATATCTTCAAACCTTATCTATAGACAGTGGCGGTTGGTGCTCAAAATTTTTTGGGGGGGCGCAAACAAACTGAGAAATTCTGAAAAAAAACCCATCAATTGCCGCCTCACTGTGTCCATCAAATTCAGCCACTGTACCCTCAAACGCAGCCACTGTGCCATCAAATGGACACAGGAGTGATCGGTACTGATCACTGACTCTGTCCATTCAGAAAAGAAAGGGGGCCGGTAAGTAACATATTTACCAGCCCTTTTCCCCTGCTCTTGGTGGGGGGGGGGGGGGACCAGGGGAGCACCCAGGGCAGCAGGAAACAAAAAACTTGGATAGGAGGGGCAATGGGGGGGGGGGCGGCATATAGAGGAACCAATGCCCCCCATTTTCTTCCTGCTGCACGAGGAAAATGAAGGGCATCGGTTCCCTTATATGCCACCACCCCCACCGCCCCTCCTATCCAGGTGTAGAACCAAATATTACAGGGGAGCCACATGGGCCCACTGAAGCAACTCTATGGTGTGAATTGTTAGCAAGGCATTCAGCCTTGTCCATGCATTCCGGCTGTGCTGGAAATAGCTGCCAACACAGCTCCACTGCATGTGGTGTGATTGGACCCCAAAGGTAATAAATCTACTCCACGACAGAGGATGCAACAAAGATCTGTAGGTAGCAACAGTCTGATCCTAAATCATGATTCTGTTTATCTGACCTCAGCTGTCATGGAGACATCAGACAACCTCCCTAGTGGGGCCCCCTTCCCAACCTCGGGCCCCATAGCAGCCATGTGGGTCGTTATTGCTAGAGTTACACCTCTGATACCAAGCAATGTGTTCAATTAAAACTCATGTGATATGTAACTGTATGGATCGCTTTCCCAAAATCAGACAGCTGAAAATATTTTTATAGGATATAGAAGTGTGAATAGTCCTTCAGATGGTTGTCACAACGGTTGTCCTCACTGGAAGATTTTTTTTTTCTCTATGTCCGTCTGGTTACCCATAAAGGACCCCTTCCTTCTTTCCTCCATACACAAGCGGCATCCGTATGTCCTTTGTACAATTCTTGGGATAAAAGGTTCACTTCTATTGGTCTCGGATACATTTGGTCCCCGCAGTTTTTCTCTCCTTCCATAGATGCTTCCAATGCCTTCCGTTCCGAACCGTCTTCATATCTCCAAAGTCCTTCTAAGGAGCTCAGACCGTGCAAACTTTATTTATTAGGAAAGTCGTCCTGGCCAAAGACCGGATTTGAACATTCGATGTATCAGCCGCTAAATTCTGTAATAACAGATTATTAAATTCCGTAGCTGACGTCTCAAAAAACTGTCAGATAAGAAATCCTCATCCTTCTTCTTATCTGAATGCTTTTCATTTCAAATCCCGTCTTGTGTGTTACAAAATGTCTCTCCAGCAAGTTTCTATTTTATTACTTTTCTAAAACTTTGTGTGCCCGACTGAATGAAAGTAAATGTTTGAAAGATTCACATCTTGACACATGTCAGAACTGTGTGTACTACATGAACACCTCCCCTGAACCCCCCCCAGGGCCTGAAGCATGGAACTGAGCTTTAGTCTTCGAGCTTTAGTTGGCTGCATCGGTGATGGAATGACTGATTCAAGCCGCCTCCCTCATCTCTTCAAATACAGTGCATCCGGAAAGTATTCACAGCGCTTCACTTTTTTCACATTTTGCTAGGTTACAGCGTTATTCAAAAATTGATCAAACTCGCTATATTCCTCAAAATTCTACACACAATCCCCCATAATGACAACGTGAAAGAAGTTTGTTTGAAATCTGCAAATTAATAAAAATAAAAAAGGAAATAAATCCCATGAACATAAGTATCACAGACTCCTCCCATGTACATAAGTATCACAGACTCCTCCCATGTACATAAGTATCACAGGCTCCTCCCATGTACATAAGTATCACAGGCTGTTCCCATGTATCACAGGCTCCTCCCATTTACATAAGTATCACAGGCTCCTCCCATTTACATAACTATCACAGACTCCTCCCATGTACATAAGTATCACAGGGTCCTCCCATATATCACAGGCTCCTCCCATGTACATAAGTATCACAGACCCCTCCCATGTACATAAGTATCACAGACTCCTCCCATGTACATAAGTATCACAGACCCCTCCCATGTACATAAGTATCACAGGCTCCTCCCATGTACCTAATTATCACAGGCTCCCCCCATGTACATAAGTATCACAGACCCTTCCCATGTACATACAGTAAGTATCACAGCCTTTGCTCAATACTTTGGTTAAGCTTCTTTGGCACCAATTACAGCCTCAAGTCTTGTTGAGTATGATGCTACAAGCTTGGCACTCCTATTTTTGGTCAGTTTCTCCCATTCTTCTTTTCAGGACCTCTCAAGCTCCATCAGGTTGGATGGGGAGCGTCGGTGCACAGCCATTTTCAGATCTCTCCAGAGATGTTCAATCGGGTTCAAGTCTGGGCTCTGGCTGGGCCACCGAAGGACATTTACAGAGTTGTCCCATAACCACTCCTTTGTTATCTTGGTTGTGTGCTTAGGGTGGTTGTCCTGTTGGAAGATGAACCTTCGCCCCAGTCTGAGGTCCACAGCGCTCTGGAGAAGGTTTTCATCAAGGATGTCTCTGTACATTGCTGCAATCTTTGTTTCATCAGACCAGAGAATTTTGTTTCTCATGGTCTGAGAGTCCTTCAGGTGCCTTTTGGTAAAATCCAGGTGGGCTGTCATGTGCCTTTTACTGAGGAGTGGCTTCTGTCTGGCCACTCTACCATACAGGCCTGATTGGAGGAGAGCTGCAGAGAAGGATGTTCTTCTGGAAGGTTCTCCTCTCTCCACAGAGAAACGCTGGAGCGCTGGTCACCTCCCTGACTTAGGCCCTTCTCCCCCGATCGCTCAGTTTGGCCGGGCAGCCTGCACTAGGAAGAGTCCTGGTGGTTCCAAAGTTCTTCCATTTACGGATGATGGAGGCCGCTGTGCTCATTGGGACCTTCAATGCTGCAGAAATGTTTCTGTACCCTTCCCCCAATCTGTGCCTTCATACAATCCTGTCTTGGAGGTCTACAGACAATTCCTTGGACTTCATGGCTTGGTTTGTGCTCTGACATGCACTGTTATCTGTGGGACCTTCTATAGACAGGTGTGTGCCTTTCCAAATCATGTCCAATCAACTGAATTTACCACAGGTGGACTCCAATCAAGTTGTAGAAACATCAACAAGGAACAGTGGACAGTGGAAACAGGAGGCACCTGAGCTCAATTCTGAGTGTCATGGGAGGAGCCTGTGATACTTATGTACATGGGAGGAGTCTGTGATACTTATGTACATGGGAGGAGCCTGTGATACTATATGGGAGGAGTCTGTGATACTTATGTACACGGGAGGAGCCTGTGATACTATATGGGAGGAGCCTGTGATACTTCTGTACATGGGAGGAGCCTGTGATACTATATGGGAGGAGCCTGTGATACTTCTGTACATGGGAGGAGCCTGTGATACTTATGTACATGGGAGGAGCCTCTCATACTATATGGGAGGAGTCTTTGATACTTCTGTATATGGGAGGAGCCTGTGATATTTATGTACATGGGATTTTTTCCTTTTTTATTTTTAATAAATTTGCAAAGATTTCAAACAAACTTCTTTCACGTTGTCATTATGAGGGATTGTTTGTAGAATTTTGAGGAAAATAATGAATTTAATCTATTTTGTAGTAACGCTGTAACATAACAAAATGTGGAAAAAGTGAAGCGCTGTGAATACTTTTCAGACGCACTGTGATTTAATACTATGAATCTACGATATGATACCATAATACAAAGTATCTTTTTTGGAAGACTTTATTTTTTCGCAATGTTCTGGTGTGACACATTAAATGTTCTAAGTATCACATATACAGTAGATGTTCCATCTTATTGGCCGGTCTCTATTCATGTTTTCTTCTGCATTCTGATTGTCACCTGCAGACACAGGGCTCTCTGCATACAGAATTACGTCAAAGATGGCATCCCCAGGATCCCTTCCAGTCTGCACCTTCTGAGGTCAGCTTGTGATTGGCTGGCTGTGACCACTGAGGAGCCTGTACATCTATGGAGAGGAATACCTTCTGTTATATACTATTGCAATCCGCCCTGCCTAATTCCCGTCTACTCTCAGCACCCCAGAGTTCTGAATACAGGGGGCACTATATGCAAATAGGTACTTTTTCACAATATTGTCCTGGATCCCCTGACTCTGTTAACCATGCCCACCGTCTGAATTTCTTCTGCCAGCTTACTCAGTGGGTGTGCCCAAATTATGCCAAATTTCCTGGTTGGTCCTGTCCAGACCACGCCTTTAAATAGTAAGGGACAGCCCATCACACACTCTTTATGGGTTGGTGCCTATGAAATACAGTCAGATTTTGCAGGTATTGATTCCGGGACATAGCCCAGGACACAGCATTAGCGGGACAGAGGACAGTTGGCATATATGCAAAAACAGACTAACAGCTTCAAAGTCTGCAATGTGGCATCCTCTCCTTATGATACCCTTCCAGGAATGTGCCCCCAATGAGTGGAAGCAGTGGCTGACTGGCAAATTTTGGCCCAGCGGGAAAGTACAACCCAAAGGCCCATAGTGCAGTGACTTACTCCAACCCCCCCACCCACCCCGTTCTTCCTCTTCCCTGAATTTTCCCTCATCTCAGACTGAAGCTCTGCTCACCGGGCTGGGCATCTCTTGCTGCACCTACTCCAGGTACCCGAACTGGCTGGCAGGGGAGAGCCGAGGTGGCTTGGTCGGGGCTGGCCAGGGGAGGAGAGCCTCCTGTGGGGCACAGCTCCAACCTCTACTTGGACATGGCGTACATATTCCATGCCGGGGGGAGGAGGGCAGCCTGCGTTCTATCCTCCTAGTCATCCTCATCTCACACTTGGTAGGACACCTGCGCGGACTTGTTACTCCTTTTTACCAGGAAGCCTTTAGGCATGTCTGCAGCGGAAGAGGTGCAGCGCCCCTGAGTGGAAGTGAGGTGACAACCTTAGACCACACTTGGCGGTGGTGGAGGGCAGCATAGAAGCTGAAGTATCTCCACTGCTGCTCAGTTGATTCTGCATAGCCCAGCCCTAGTAACCAATGAAGCACAGCTGCACAGCATCCTTGGTTGCTAGGATCACAGTGTCGTTGGGTGCTGTGTCAGCATCCTAGCAACCAAAAGGGGATGGGGGAGGAGGGTAGCATTGAAGCTGAAGTATCTTTATTGTCGCTCCATTGATGTTGCACTGTCCAGCCGCCTGTGCCCTAGCAACCAATGAAAGCTGCACAGTGTCATTGGTTGCTAGGATGCTGACAGCCAGGTCACAATGCCATTGGGGAACTGTGCCAGCATCCTAGCAACCAAAAGGGGAAAAATGGGTTTGTATTCAGGGAAGGTTGGGGTTGTGTCAACCAGGGGGCTACCAATTACACATTGTTGGTCAAAGTGGCACAGTGCCTTGGTTGCTAGGATGCTGGTGGTTATGTCACAATGTCATTGGGTGCTGTGCCAGCATCCTAGCAACCAAAAGGGAACAGCAGGGGGGGGGGTAGCATGGAAGCTGAAGTATCTTTACTGTCACTCAGTTGATGCTGCACTGCCCAGCCGCCTGTGCCCTAGCAACCAATGAAATACAGCTGCACAGTGTCATTGGTTGCTAGGATGCTGGCGGCCAGGTCAAAATGCCATTGGGGAACTGTGCCAGCATCCTAGCAACCAAAAGGGGAAAAAATTGGATTGTATTCCAGGAAGGTTGGGGTTGTGCCAGCCTGGGGGCTACCAATTACGCACTCTGGGTCCAAGTGGCGCAGTGTAAGAGGGGTGTACCAGGGCTAAGGAACTTCATTGCAAGCCAAATTTGTGTCTCTCACTCGCGAGGCGGGCCCCATGCATGGTTCCTTCTCAATCTGTGTGGGTTTGATTAATATGCTCAGATGACTGGTTTGTATTAATTAGGGCTGTGTGTTTTATTTGCACGGTTTCACACATTGCACTCACAGTTGTGCAGAGATGATGGCGAGCACGCCGGTTCTCCGATGACCCTTTACAGCGAACAAAAACAAAAACCCATTCATTTCTTTATCCAGTCTCTCCTCTTTGTGATCCGACGCTTTGATTAGCATGCATGCTGAACCCCGGGCCTTTGAATTAATTTTTAATGAAAAGCTGTCAAAATTCTTTGGAGATTTAATGGAACAAATTACTAAGAGCGCGTTTCCTAATTGCGTGCATTTTTATTGTAAGCATTCTCCGTGTCATACAGAAGACTTCAGTGGGGTCAGCGAGGAGAGGAAAATAAGCCACCAAGTTTCACTGCGGCGAAAACAAAAAAGTTTACAGGAGAGATAGAGAGCGGGGGAGGGGAGGGGGGGGGGCTGCGTTTTCTAGCTGGATCTCTGTTACTCCTCTGTGACCGCACTCTGCGCGTTATGCCATTCTAAGGCTACGTTCGCACTCCGTGCTCGTTGCAAAATTGCGCACTTTCCTCACATGCACAGAAACGTGCTGCCTCTTCCTAATGGTGGCAGCCAACGCATCTGCTGACGCACGCACTTCCGTGCGCGCTAAAACGCAAGGTGCCGCACGACCATGCAGTTGGGCATGGCATGATTTTGCAAAAGGGTCAAGGACTTCTTTTCTTGTGTGTGGGGCAGCTCATTGAAACAAATGGGCTGCCCTACACGCGACGCGCGGAAACGTGCGAAAAAAACGTACGCCGCTTCCCCTGTATGGTGTGAACCTACAGTGCCTTGAAAAAGTATTCATACCCTTTGAAGTTTCCCACATGTTGTCATGTTACAACCAAAAACGTAAATGTATTTTATTGGGATTTCATGTGATGGACCAACACAAAGCGTCACATAATTGTGAACAGGAAGGAAAATTATAAATGGTTTTCTAAAATTTTTATAGATAAATATGTAAAAAGTGTGGGGGGGGGGGGGCATTTGTATTCAGCCCCCTTTACTCTGATACTCCTAACTAAAGTCTAGTGGAACCAATTGCCTTCAGAAGTCACCTAATTAGTAAATAGAGTCCACCTGTGTGTAATTTAATCTCAGTATAAATACAGCTGTTCTGTGAAGCCCTCAGAGGTTTGTTGGAGAACCTTCGTGAACAAACAGCATCATGAAGGCCAAGGAACACACCAGACAGGTCAGGGATAAAGTTGTGGAGAAGTATAAAGCAGGGTTAGGTTATAAAAAAAATCTCCCAAGCTTTGAACATCTCACGGAGCTCTGTTCAATCCATTATCCGAAAATGGAAAGAGTATGGCACAACTGCAAACCTACCAAGACATGGCCGTCCACCTAAACTGACCGGCCGGGCAAGGAGAGCATTAAAGTGATTGTAAAGCTTCGGGTTTTTTTTTTATACTTACCTCCTCTATGCAACGGTTTTGCACAGAGTGCCCCCCCATCCTCCTTTTCTGGGGTTCCCCCAGTGGCACTCCTGGCTCCTCCTCTTCTCGAGTGCCCCCACAGAGAGCCACTTTCCATGAGGGCACTCGTGCGGGCGCGCTCCTGAGTCCTGCCGCTGCATCCATTGACAAATCCATTGTCACTGGATTTGATTGACAGCAGTGGGAGCCAATGGCTATCCAATGAGAACCCGGGACAGCGGCTGGAGCTGCTGTGCTCGTCCCTGTTGCTGGAACGATCGGGTTCAAGTAAGAAAAAGGGGGGGGGGGGGGCCTGGGGGGGTGCTGCAGTACTAAAAGGTTTTTTACCTTAATGCATAGAATGCATTCTGTGAAAAACTGTGATGGTTTAAAACCCCTTTAATCCGAGAAGCAGCCAAGAGGTCCATGGTAACTCTGGAGGAGCTGCAGAGATCCACAGCTCAGGTGGGAGAATCTGTCCACAGGACAACTATTAGTCGTGTTCTCCACAAATCTGCCCTTTATGGAAGAGTGACAAGAAGAAAGACATTGGTGAAAGAAAGTCATAAGAAGTCCTGTTTGTAGTTTGTGAGAAGCCATGTGGAGGACACAGCAAACATGTGGAAGAAGGTGCTCTGGTCAGATGAGACCAAAATTCAACTTTTTGGCCTAAAAGCAAAACACTATGTGTGGCGGAAAACTAACACTGCACATCACCCTGAACACACCATCCCCACCGTGAAACATGGTGTCATGAAGATCCTGCCAGTAACCGGCGTCCCAGGCGCACGGGAACCCGGTCACGGGTCCCATTGCGCATGCGCGCGCGTTCATGGGTGCGGTCACGCACGGGCACGCACGCGCGCACTCCCGCTGGTGTCAGGTGGGCTATTTAAACCTGCCTGTCACACTCCATCCCCGCTGTCTGCTCTACAGCGTTCTGTGAGTGTAACCTGATCTGATCTGTGTTTCCTGTTATCTGACCCGGCTTCCTGTTTGACGATCCTGCTATCTGCCTGCACCAGACTCTCTTGGCTTGCCTGACCATCCCTCTGCATTACCCCTGGTACTTCTGCTGTCCGAACGTTACTGACCACCGGCTTGTTGACCCTCCGCTGTGTTCATCAGCTTCCAGTCTGCTATTACCTGCTGTTGTTCCTGGTTCCAGTCCAGCGTTCCAGGCTACCTTCTGCTGTGTTCCAGTCCAGTGTTCCAGGCTATCTTCTGCTGTTCCAGTCCAGCTTCCAGTCTGCTATTACCTGCTGTTGTTCCTGGTTCCAGTCCTGCATTCCAGTCTCTGTCCTCAGTCTACTCCTCAGACTACTGACTCCAGAGGGTGCCACCACTACTGGACTTTCAGCAACTGTTGATCCTGCCAGGCACCCATACCACTCTTCACTCCTGGCCCTCTGTCTCCATTCCAGGGGAACGGGAGTGGGAGCTGTAAGGGAGGTCTTTTCCTGCACTTCAGGCTCACAACCTACCAGGTACCTGACACATGGTGGAGGCAGCATCATGTTGTGGGGATGCTTTTCTTCAGCAGGGACAGGGAAGCTGGTCAGAGTTGATGGGAAGATGGATGGAGCCAAATACAGGACAATCTTAGAAGAAAACCTGTTAGGGTCTGCAAAAGACATGAGACTGGGGTGGAGGTTCACCTTTCAGCAGGACAATGACCCGAAACATCCAGCCAGAGCTACAATGGAATGGTTTAAATCAAAGCATATTCATGTGTTAGAATGGCCCAGTCACAGTCCAGACCTAAATCACATTGAGAATCTGTGGCAAGACTTGAAAATTGCTGTTCACAGACGCTCTCCATCCAATCTGACAGAGCTTAAGATATTTTACAAAGAAGAAGAATGGGCAAAAATGTCCCTCTCTAGATGTGCAAAGCTGGTGGAGACATCCCCAAAAAGACTTGTAGAGAAAGGGGGTTCTACAAAGTATTGACTCAGGGGGGCTGAATACGCCTCGACTCTCTGGGGACTCTCTCTTCTCATTGGCTCAGACAGCACTGGCTCCCGCTGCTGTCAATCACAGCCATTGAGCCAATGAGGAGAGAGTGGGGACGGGCATTGTTGCCAACCTCCCGCAGCATTTTACTGACTGATAAAAAAATGTACTGACAACCTGAAAAATCCTATTAAAAACTAAGACCGATATTTCAACAGTATAAACACAATATGGAAACACTGACAATATCCATAACAAGTAATTTTCCTGGTTTACATTTAAAAAGGCAACACAGCCAGGGCTGGACTGGCCTACCGGGAAATTTCCCAGTAGGTTGGCAACGCCGCCGCCCTGGGGCCAATATGAGGGCCATGACACCCATAAAAAATATGTCTGCGGGCCCGGGCCGATATGTGAACTGTGCATGCGCCGTGACGTAATGGCGCCAGGAGGCACCATTTAAAAAATGTAAGGCAGGAGTGGCACTCATCTCTGTGAGATCTCGGTGGTGGCACGTGCCTCATCACAGCCCGGTAAAACCAGACCCCCTCCGCAAACCTCTGACCACCTCCTGTTATTGCTCTCCTGTACCATGTCCACAGCATCTACATGTCCTATACCATGTCCGCAGCCTCTGCATCTCCTATACCATGTCCGCAACCTCTGCATCTCCTGTACCATGTCTGCACAGCCTATGACCACCTCTTGTACCACTGTACCATGTCCACGGCCTCTGCATCTCCTGTACCATGTCCGCAACCTCTGCATCTCCTATACCATGTCCGCAACCTCTGCATCTCCTATACCATGTCCGCAACCTCTGCATCTCCTATACCATGTCCGCAGCCTCTGCATCTCCTATACCATGTCCGCAACCTCTGCATCTCCTATACCATGTCCGCAGCCTCTGCATCTCCTATACCATGTCCGCAACCTCTGCATCTCCTATACCATGTCCGCAACCTCTGCATCTCCTATACCATGTCCGCAGCCTCTGCATCTCCTATACCATGTCCGCAGCCTCTGCATCTCCTATACCATGTCCGCAGCCTCTGCATCTCCTATACCATGTCTGCAGCCTCTGCATCACCTATACCATGCCCACAACCTCTGCATCTCCTATACCATGTCCGCAACCTCTGCATCTCCTATACCATGTCCGCAGCCTCTGCATCTCCTATACCATGTCCGCAGCCTCTGCATCTCCTATACCATGTCCGCAGCCTCTGCATCTCCTATACCATGTCCGCAACCTCTGCATCTCCTGTACCATGTCCGCAGCCTCTGCATCTCCTATACCATGTCCGCAACATCTGCATCTCCTATACCATGTCCGCAGCCTCTGCATCTCCTATACCATGTCTGCAACATCTGCATCTCCTATACCATGTCCGCAACCTCTGCATCTCCTATACCATGTCCGCAGCCTCTGCATCTCCTATACCATGTCCGCAACCTCTGCATCTCCTATACCATGTCCGCAACCTCTGCATCTCCTATACCATGTCCGCAACCTCTGCATCTCCTATACCATGTCCGCAACCTCTGCATCTCCTATACCATGTCCGCAGCCTCTGCATCTCCTATACCATGTCCGCAACCTCTGCATCTCCTATACCATGTCCGCAACCTCTGCATCTCCTGTACCATGTCCGCACAGCCTATGACCACCTCTTGTACCACTGTACCATGTCCATGGCCTCTGCATCTCCTGTACCATGACCACAGCCTCTGCATCTCCTATACCATGTCCGCAGCCTCTGCATCTCCTATACCATGTCCGCACAGCCTATGACCACCTCTTGTACCACTGTACCATGTCCACGGCCTCTGCATCTCCTGTACCATGACCACAGCCTCTGCATCTCCTGTACCATGTCCACAGCCTCTGCATCTCCTGTATCATGTTTACAGCCTCTGATATCTCCTGTACCATGTCTACAGCCTCTGACATGTCCTCCTGTACCATGTCCACAGCCTCTAACATTTCCTGTACTATGTCCACAGCCTCTGACATGTGCTCCTGTACCATGTCCACAGCCTCTGATATCTCCTATACCATGTTCACAGCCTCTGACATGTCCTCCTGTACCATGTCCACAGCCTCTAACATTTCCTGTACCATGTCCACAGCCTCTGACATGTCCTCCTGTACCATGTCCACAACCTCTAACATTTCCTGTACCATGTCCACAGCCTCTGACATGTCCTCCTGTACCATGTCCACAGCCTCTGATATCTCCTATACCATGTTCACAGCCTCTGACATGTCCTCCTGTACCATGTCCACAGCCTCTAACATTTCCTGTACCATGTCCACAGCCTCTGACATGTCCTCGTCTACCATGTCCACGGCCTCTAACATCTCCTGTACCATGTCCACAGCTTTCACCACTTTTAACCAGAATCTGCTCTTGGGAACAAGCCGGCTTTGGTGCCCCTATGGCAAGCTGCTTGCTCAGGGGGCACTTGGCAGGAGGCGGGGCCCAAAAACAGGAGGATCAGGGCTGAGTGCAAAACTGTTACACAGAGCAGGTAAGTATAACATGTTTGTTTGTTTGTTTGTTTATTTTTTTTAATTGTCTTTAATATCACTTTAATGCATTTTTTTACTGAAATTTTGCTCTTATTAAACATTGATTTTAAAAATTGGAACTACCACTATTTTAATCTTAAAGGTCTTTGACTGCAGAAAATATACAGTATCTTACAAAAGTAAGTACACCCCTCGGTCACATTTGTGTCAATCTTTTCTTCTATCTTTTCATGTGACAACACTGAAGAAATGACACTTTGCTACAATGTAAAGTAGTGAGTGTACAGCTTGTATAACAGTGTAAATTTGCTGTCCCCTCAAAATAACTCAACACACAGCCATTAATGTCTAAACCGCTGGCAACAAAAGTGGCCAGCGGATGGACTGGATGGGCAGAAATACAAATCCTTTGGCAGATAACACAGCCCCCATGATGCGTCTGTATTTAGCTCTTTGCTCAAAGTCCAGCTGTAAGACCCGGGCTCCCGGACCGTAAGACATTCTTTGCTAAATGAAGACACTGGGGATATTTTTTTCATGTCCATTAAACAGGCCCTGAAGGATCTCAGACATAAAACAGCTTTTTTTTTTTTTTCTTAGACAAAGACAAGAGAAGAAGAAGACTTCCATCATCCTCTCAGAGCGCCATCCGAGAGCCGCATCAAAGCCGGTGAGGCTAATCCTGCCGGCCTCCCCAATTCCGTCTGTTTGATATCCGGAGAGGCCTGAAAGCTTTTCCTTGTCCTCTCAAGAGGGAGAGATATCAAAAATATCCAGCAGGCCGAAGGGAGACTTCAAATAACTTTCCCCAGGAAACCACGTAAAGTATGATTACTGCAGACACGGGAGCAACATTTATATTCCTCACCATTCCCTCACTGATGGTCAGCAGAGGCCACATCAATGAGGAGGACCACATCATCCTATACGGCATCATGAGGATGTACAAACAAAGCAAAACCATGCATTATAGTTATTTTAATTAAAAAATATATATTCTAAATAAAAAAATATATAGTATTTATATATATATATATATATATATATATATATATATACTAAACAAGATCAGTGGTTTCCAAACTGCGGCCCCTGGGTAAAATGTGGTCCTTTGCTTGCCTTTTTCTGGAACTTGGGGCACTATTCCCCCAACTGACACCAACAAAGAGGCACCATTTTTTTGCCACTGACACCAATGATAGGGCACTATTCTTTCGATTGATACCAATGATGGGGCACCATTCCTCCCACTGACATCAATGGTGGGGCACTATTCTCCCCACTGACAACAATGGTGGGGCACTATTTCCTATACACAATTTGGAGGGAGATCAATAGTTCTAGATACTTTATTTGTGGTTATCTCTAAACTGATAACCTGTAGGGACTTTTAAAGCATCGCCTATGAAAAATTTTGGGTACTGAAGTTCATCGCCGTTTCATGGACACACTCAGTTTTAAGGCTTGACATGTTCGGTATCTATTTATTCAATGCAACCTCATCTTTTATATTTTACCAAAAAATTGGGTAACATATTGTTTTTGTGTGCCCCTAAAATTAAGTGTATTATTTTATGACTTGTAGCGATGTAGTTGCCGCTAGTAACAAACAATCCACCAATTCACCCCGCTGCCAGACCCCATACATCACTTGTAGAGACAATGAACAGTCTTTTGCTGGTTTTGTTTTTGTTGTTTTATTGGGGGGGGGGGGGGTACAACTTGGATGGGGAAAGGGGATATGGGATGTCCATAGAACCTTTTATTTGCCATCATATTTTAAGATTAAGCACAAAAGCACGGAGTTAGAGCCAGAAGATTCAATATGCATTTTTACTGAGTATGAATCTCCTCCTGCATCTCTATGGAGACTGTTGCTCCTCCTCTGCTTAACTCCTACAGACTATTCCTTCCAAGAATCCACCATCCATTACCGTGTGAAGGATGAAGACATCACCTTTGACCGTGTAAAAGTGATGGTCTCAGAACTTCTCCTCCTGCACAAACTTATGGTTACTGAGGTAAAATAATGACACATCTTCTTCTTTTGAGCAAGAAGGACCCACTCTGAAGAAGCCCCTCTACTGGCTCTGGCTGCTCGCTGCTACTAGGCCTGAGACCTGCAGAACCTCTCCCCGGAGGCCTAGTAGGTTAAAAGCATGTCTGTAGGTGATGGACTACTGTTCCCAGCCAGCCCAACTTACAAATCATGTGCCCTCCAGCCAAACTGATTTGACACAGATCCCCACAGTCTCTTCTCTGATCCAGGACTCTCCACCATGTGAATGATGAAGACTTTGCCAATGACCGTGTAGAAGCAGAGTTCCCTCACAGACTTCCTGGCACCTCCAGCCCTCCAATGTGGTAACACTCACCAACCTTTCACAGCCCTGAGTCCTTGATGAGCAACTTGACCGGACCATAGGTTCCAACAGCTTCACCTGCCTCTCTGCTCCAGGAGTTCCTTACCACCGATCGTGTGGTGACAGAGACATTGCCAATGACCGTGTAGAAGCAGAGTTCCCTCACAGACTTCCTGGCACCTCCAGCCCCCTACTATGGTAACACTCACCGACCCTTCACTGCCCTGGGTCCTTGATGAGGAACTTGACCGGACCATACGTTCCAACAGCCTCACCTGCCCTTCTGCTCCAGGAGTTCCTTACCACCGTCCGTATGGTGACAAAGACATTGCCAATGACCGTGTAGAGGCAAAGTTCCTTCACAGATTCTCCCCGGGCCTCCTCCTACGATTGGTACATCCCCCCAGGTGGGGGTGCCCTCCTGCTGATGCCTAGTATTCCATTACTCACTTCACTCATGTTACCTCAGTGTCACGGTACTACTTACAGTGAGCCCACAGGCGAGCAGGTGACATGGGATCCCCCAGGGCGTGGAGTCTAAGGGCCAGCCGGTATTCTGCCAGGGACCCCCTCATGAGGGTTTGGGCTTAGCTGCGTGCTGACCCCAGGTCACGACCCCCGGGTTCACCCTGCTCGCTAGGGAAGAACCAGAAGACACTGTCAGACAAGGATGGATGGATGAAGCAAAAGGAGAGCCGATAGCGAGCCAAGGTCAGGGCGGGCAGCAGACAACGTAATCAGAACAAGCCGAGTCGGTACAAAAGAGATCAGTTCACGAGAATATATTAAGCAACAGGTGTGGCCGGCAATACCCATAGCTGCAGAGTGCACAGAGCAGAACACAAGCTAGAGGAACAACAGTTGCCAGACGGCCTACAGCAGTAAAGGTGAGACACGGGTCAGCTCCGCATCTGATCTGTGACACTCAGCTTATATATGAGGCCCGCCCCCTGCCAATACCAGATGGAGATTGGTCAGGGCTCCCACACAAGCTGCCTTCCACTCCAGTTCTTAGGCCCTGCCCCTCTTCCAGAACATTCTCCCTGGAAGCAGGGAGGGTGGGTGTGGCCACCAGAGCACAGGTGGCCACACCCACTGCTACTCTGGCCACTCCCAGCCCCCCAGATCAAAACAGAGAGGCCTAGCTTGCAGCATAAGCCTGCCTAAATTTGCCTGTGCTGACAGTACCTAGTAAAAAAATTATTACTAGCACCTACCTATTGGTAGAGGGAGCTACAGACTGATTTGCAGTTGATAAACTGTTGCGTTAATATCTTGCAGCATAAAAATTTAAAATGATCACCATTTTATCTGCCAGGGTCTCTGGCTTCAGGAAATACACTATATTACCAAAAGTATTGGGACGCCTGCCTTTACACACACATGAACTTTATTGCCATCCCAGTCTTAGTCCGTAGGGTTCAATATTGAGTTGGCCCCCGGGGGCGCGCATCGCAGCGATTGTTGTTGCTGTGTTTCAGTCTGACACACCGCAACTCTGATCTAGGTAAAGAGTCTCTGACGGAAGCTCTTTACCATGTGATCAGCCGTGTCCAATCACAGCTGATCACAATGTACACAGGAAGAGCCATTGATCGGCTTTTCCTCACTCGTGTCTGACAGACGCAAGTAGAGGAGAGCCGATCGGCTGCTCTCCTGACAGGGGGGGGGTCTGTGCTGAGTGTTTATCAGCGCAGCTCCCCCTCGGATGCCCACCCAGGACCACCAGGGATGGCCACCACACTGGACCGCCAGGGAAATGCCAATCAGTGTCCAGGCAGCTGCCAATCAGTGCCATTGAAAAATGCCTGCCTGTGCCAGTGATGCCTATCAGTGAAATCCAGTGCCAGCCATCAGTGCCCATCAATGCCCATCAAAGCCGCCTTTCAGTGCCCATCAGTGCTGCCTATCAATGCCCTTCAGTGCCCAGCAGTGCCGTCTATCAGTGCCACTGATAAGTATCCATCAGTGCCCACCAGTGCCACCTATGAGTGCCCATCAGTGCCACCTATTAGTGCTGCCTATCAGTGCCCATCGGTGCCACCTCATCTGTGCCATCTCATTGTTGCCACTTTATCGGTGCCGCCTTATCAGTGCCCATCAGTGCCCATCAGTGCCCATCAGTGAAGGAGAAAACTTACTTATTTACAAAATTTTAAAACAAAACCAAAAGAAAAACTTATTTATTTATTTTTTTTATTTGGTCTTATTTTATTCGTTTCACAAAAAATAAAATCCGCAGAGGTGATCAAATACCACCAAAAGAAAGCTCTATTTGTGGGAACAAAATGATAAAAATTTAGTTTGGGTACAGTGTAGCATGACCGCACAATTGTCATTTAAAAAGTGACAGCGCTGAAAGCTGAAAATTGGCCTGGGCAGGAAGGGGGGAAGTGCCCCCCGGTATTGAAGTGGTTAATGCAAAGAATGCATTAAGATAAAAATAAAAACCTTCTGACTTTACAACCCCTTTAAGTGGTTCTCCTTGGCGTCCGGAGCGGTCATTGTGTAACTCCCGATGTCAAAGAAGCTCCAATGTCACAGTAATCAGAGTCGCTTTCTTCCTCTCCGTTAAGGAAGGCGGCGTGCGGCCCCTAAGAGCGCGATCCGAGTACCGTAACGACATAAGGAGCCTATCAGGAGCCCCGGAAAAAGGTCGGGTCCCGCTGAGTGCAATCACTTCCATGTCCTCCCGCAGAGACGGCTCTGGATTTCATTTGTATTGTATTAACAAGACATGCTGAGCGCAGGAAAGGGCAAAGCTTGGCACGGCTGGAGCTCGCAGACACGCATTACCAGCCCACATAAGAAAAGGCTCAATCACTCCGCAGACTAGAAGTGGCCCCAGGACAACGTTCGCTCTCCATCCATTCACGGGGCACATGGAGGGGGGGTGTCCCTTGTTATCATGTCCTGGAGACTATTGTCTTGTCTTTCTCTAAAGAACCGCTCAGAGCACCTCCTTCCAGGCAGCACAGCCAGGCCAAGGAGAGACACTGGAACTCTTTAACCCTTTCGCTTCCAGAGACGTTTTTGCATTTCTTTCCACACATGTTTAAAAATTTCAGCCACCCGGAAGGATTTGCCCCCTTAATGACCGGGCCAATTTTTTGCGATTCGGCACTGCGTCGCTTTAACTGACAATTGCGCGGTCGTGCGACGCTGTACCCAAACAACATTGACGTCCTTTTTTTCCCCCACAAATAGAGCTTTCTTTTGGTGGTATTTGATCACCTCTGTGGTTTTTATTTTCTGCGCTATAAACAAAAAAAGAGCAACAATTTTGAAAAAAATATTCTTTTTTTTTAACTTTCTGCTATAATACATAACCAAATAAAACAAATATAAAAAAAAACGAATTTATTCATCAGTTTAGGCTGATATGTATTCTTCTACATATTTTTGGTAAGAAAAATCCCAGTAGGTGTATGTTGATTGGTTTGCGCAAAAGTTATGGTGTCTATAACTATGGGATATATTTAACTTTTTAATTTTTTTTTTATTGTTTTTATTGGTAATGGTGGCGATCTGCGATTTTTTAGCGGGACTGCGACATTATGGCGGATAAATCTGACCCAAAATGACACTTTTTGGAGGTCAGTGACATTATTACATTGATCAGTGCTATAAAAATGCCCTGATCAATGTAAAAATTACAGGGAAGTGGTTAACACTAGGGGGCGATCAAGGGGTTAAGTGTGTTCCCTCAGTGTGTTCTAACTGTAAGGGGGGATGGGCTTTCAGGGACATGACAGAGATCACTGTTCCCGATCACTGGGAACAGAAGAGCTCTGTCATCTGATAGAACGGGGAATTGCCTTGTTTACATAGGCAGTTCCCCGTTCTGCCTTTGTACACCGCGATCGCAGGTCGCCAGCGGACATCGAGCCCGCGGCTTGTTATCTCCTGTGCAAACACCGACGTAAACCTACGCCGGTTTGCACAGGAGAGCCAACCTGCCGCAGTATAATGACGGGGGCTGGTCGGCAAGCGGTTCAAAAATAATTTTAGGCCTGAAGATTACATAAAACCCCCAAACATTATACACTGCTCAAAATAATGAAAGGAACACTTTGAAAACACATCAGATCTCAATGGGGAAAAATCTCATGCTGGATAGCTATACTGGTATGGACTGGGTAATGTGTTAGGAAGGAAAGGATGCCACATCCTTTGATGGAAATTAAAATTATCACTCTACAGAGGGCTGAATTCAAAGGCACCCCGAAAATACTCACCTTTTCTGACAGTTGTTCACTGGTTTTGCATTTGGCTACGGTCAGTGTCACTACTGGTAGCATGAGGCCATACCTGGACCCTATAGAGGTTGCACAGGCAGTCCAACTCCTCAATGACACGAGAACTGCAGAAACTGTTAGATAGTTTCTCTACTGCACAGCACGGATGTCCTTCACCCGTCCTGCCTTCTTCTGGCCCGGGCGGGCCCCTAACAGTTGTAACAGCTGTACCCCCTGATGGTTGGCAGTGTAGAATATTAGTTTAGTGTCAGTCTAGGGATAGTGTGAGTGTAGTGAGGAGGACCATCATTCAGCTTTGCATAGTGTATACCTAGAGTAGGGACAGTTCAGATAGCGTCAGTGTAGTGACGGTTGAACACCGTTTATTTGATTGCGTTACTGCCAGTTTAACGCCACTTCTGTGTGCGTTACTGCCAGTTTAACGCCATTTACTTCTGTGTGCATTACTGACAGTTTAACGCCATATAGATTTGCGTGCGTTACTGCCAGTTTAATGCCATATAGTTTTGCGTGCCTTACTGCCAGTTTAACGCCATATAGTTCTGTGTGCGTCACTGCCAGTTTAATGCCATATAGTTCTGTGTGCGTTACTGTCAGTTTAACACCATTTAATTCTGTGTGCGTTACTGCCAGTGTAACGCCATATCGTTTTGTGTGCGTTACTGCCAGTTTAACACCATATAGTTTTGCGTGCGTTATTGCCAGTTTAACGCCATATAAACAGTGTCAGTAATCTTTACTCTAGTGTATAGCTAGAGTAGGGACAGTTCAGATAGCGTCAGTGTAGTGACGGTTGAACACCATCTATTTTATTGCATTACTGCCAGTTTAATGCCACTTACTTCTGTGTGCGTTACTGCCAGTTTAACGCCATATAGTTCTGTGTGCATTACTGCCAGTTTAACGCCATATAGTTCTGTGTGCGTTACTGCCAGTTTAACACCATATCGTTTTGCGTGCGTTACTGCCAGTTTAATGCCATATAGTTCTCTGTGCGTTACTGCCAGTTTAATGTCACATAGTTTTGTGTGCATTACTGCCAGTTTAACGCCATATAGTTTTGCGTGCGTTATTGCCAGTTTAACGCCATATAAACAGTGTCAGTAATCTTTACTCTAGTGTATAGCTAGAGTAGGGACAGTTCAGATAGCGTCAGTGTAGTGACGGTTGAACACCATCTATTTGATTGCGTTACTGCCAGTTTAATGCCACTTACTTCTGTGTGCGTTACTGCCAGTTTAACGCCATATAGTTCTGTGTGCATTACTGCCAGTTTAACGCCATATAGTTCTGTGTGCATTACTGCCAGTTTAACGCCATATAGTTCTGTGTGCGTTACTGCCAGTTTAACACCATATCGTTTTGCGTGCGTTACTGCCAGTTTAATGCCATATAGTTCTGTGTGCGTTACTGCCAGTTTAATGTCACATAGTTTTGTGTGCATTACTGCCAGTTTAACGCCATATAGTTCTGTGTGTCACTGTGCGCTTGGCGCTTTATTTTGCAGTATATTATAGTGTATCCGTGGAGTGTGTCTGTGTAGTGTGAGTACTCAAATTAAAGTGCACCAAACACCTCTTTACATTGAATATTAAAGTGCATCTACGTACAGTATTCAGCTTCCTCTTTACATTTGCTTATAAGCACTGCCCCCTCCCTCCCAATAATGTCTGGGAGGAAAACAAGGAGAGGCAGACATTTCCTTGGTACTGTTAAGGGGCCAGCAACAAATGTGTCCACAGGCAAAGGTGGACGTGGTGGTCAGTCCTCAGGCAGGGCATCATTTCCTCTGTTTAGTGAGTTTGCCCGTACTATGCAGCCACAGCATGCAGAGGAGGTGGTGGACTGGCTTACTAAACCTTCCTCATCCTCCTCTTCCTCTGTTACGCAAGCAGAGACAAGTGTGCAGTCCCCTGCAGTTGCCAGAGTGAATAAACCTGCCTCATTGTCCACATCTATTCCTGCCATAGCCCTGTCAGCCATTGAGGAGTCAGCTAAATTATTTGACCACAGCATCAGCCACTTGCTCCTAGATGATGCCCAGCCATTACTGGATTCAGATGTTGGTTCTGAGGTTGAGGATGACAGGAACATGAGCTTAGAGAGAGGGAGGAACACTGGTAGACAAATTGGCTTTCATGTTCCCCAAGTCGCAGCGTATTGCCAAGTTGTCTGCAGTGGTATTGATGAAGATGGAGGAGATGGAGATGATGATGATGATGACGATGAGGTCACTGATGCAACTTGGGTGCCAGATAGAGCAGAGGAGGAAACTGAAGGTGAGGCGGCACAACCCCAAGGAGGCCGACATCCAGAAAGAGTAGAGAGCATCCACCCTATTCCATCACATTCTGCAGCTGTTATCTCTCGGCCCACTCCCCAAAGCTCAGCTGTCTGAGCCTTTTTCAGCACATCTGCAGCAGATCGCACTGTTGCTATCGGCAAACTGTGTCTCAGGCACATCAAACGTGCCAAAAACACCAACCATATGCATATCATTGCGATTTTTTTGCCTTCATCAAGAGCACCTCTATAGGGTTACGGTGGGAAGGCGCCCCCGACACCCAAAGAGTAATTTTTCTGCACCTGTTTGACAGGTACATATCATTGCATTTTTTTTACAGCAAGGCCAATTCTTGCTTTCATCAAGATTATCTCTATAGGGTTACGGTGGGAAGGCGCCCCCGACACCCAAAGACCAATTTTTACGCACCCGTTACTTCTATCCAAAGTCAAAAGTGACACCAGAATGTATCCAAAAAATCTCTAATCTTGCTCCCAGTGCACCACATTGTGGCCTCATCATTCATATTGGCTCCCCAGCTGTTGCTGAGCAAAATAAAGGCAGCCTGCAGGGAAAATGTCTTTTTTTTTGCCTTTATAAATGCAATTATTGCTGCAGCAGGTTCTAGACGTGGTACAGATGTGCCACTTTACAGGTAGACTAAGGGGACCCCCAGGCACTATATTGGAGGGAATTTTTCATTTTTAGGCTTTCACTTTAAAAATCAAAAAATCACTGCTCATTTAAAAGCAGGAAAAAGACGTTTCCTCACAAACTTTTTTTTCTTTATTGATACATGTCCCCCAGGGCAGGACCCGGACCCCTATAACCATTGTATGCCCAGTTAGTTGCATAAAAGCCTTCAAACTGGGCACTTTTGATTTTTGACATTCGGGTCCCATTGACTTTAATAGGGTTCGTTATTCGGGGTCCGAACTTTCGCAGTGTTCGAAAGTTCTGGTGCGAACCGAACAGGGGTCCATTTGGCCCCTCCCTAGTTAGGAATGAAATAGCGGAGCGGCAGAAGAAAATCTCTCGGCCAGTCTCCGGTTTTGCTCCTTTTTAAAGAACGGCTTTCAGAATTTCCTCAAACTTTCCCGACTCAAGTGGCGGCTTGAAGCGGATTAGCGCCTTCCACAGTAAACAATCGTGTTGTATTCTATGACGGCTCTTCCTCCAGTTTATCTGCAGAGATTGGAGGGTTTAATTGCTCAAGAAGAGCGCGGTGCGATAATTCTAATAAGACAGAAAAGATCCGCGTATTTATCAGCATTCCGCCGCAATTCCTCTCTTTTTTCGCTGCAATTAGGGAATGCTAATGATCAGAAATGCAATTTTCTATTTCCTGTCTCACTTGAAGAAGCCTGCGATTGTGAATTAATAATGGAGATGAATGTTGAATGGCAATGAGGGATATCTGCGGGACAGACATGGTCCGGGGGGGGGGGGGGGGGGTTCTGTGACATGACACCGGGAGGGCGATCGGAACCCGAGGCCATGGGCGATTCTGTGGCTGTGCTGGAGTATGTGTCGCAGCTTTTTATTATTTTAACCACTTCAGCCCCGGAAGATTTTACCCCCTTCCTGACCAGAGCACTTTTTTGCGATTCGGCACTGCGTCGCTTTAACTGACAATTGCGCGGTCGTGCGACATTGCACCCAAACAAAATTGACGTCCTTTTTTCCCCACAAATAGAGATTTTTTTTGGTGGTATTTGATCACCTCTGCGGTTTTTATTTTTTGCGCTATAAACAAAAAAAGAGCGGCAATTTTGAAAAAAAAGCAATATTTTTTACTTTTTGCTATAAAAAATATCCTCCAATAATGTATAAAAAAATTATTTTTTCCTCAGTTTAGGCCGATACATATTCTTCTACATATTTTTGGTAAAAATTTTTTTTTAAAAATCGCAATAAGCGTATAGTGATTGGTTTGCGCAAAAGTTATAGCGTCTACAAAATAGGGGATAGTTTTATGTTGTTTTTTATTATTATTATTTTTTTTATTAGTAAATAATAAAATCGCGGCGATCTGTGATTTTTATCATGACTGCGCCATTGCAGTGGACACATCGGACACTTTTGACACTATTTTGGGACCATTGTCATTTATACAGCGATCAGTGCTATAAAAATGCACTGATTACTGTGTAAATGACACTGGCAGGGAAGGGGTTAAACACTAGGGGGTGATCACGGGGTTAAGTGTGTCCTAGGGAGTGATTCTAACAGTGAGGGGGCTGGGCTACCACTGACATGATAGAGATCACTGCTCCCAATAACAGTGATCTCTGTCTTGTCACTAGGCAGAACGGGGAAATGCCTTGTTTACATAGGCATCTCCCCGTTCTGCGGCTCCGTGACACGATCGCGGGGAAACTGGCGGGCATCGAGTCCGTGGGACCCGCGGGCACGGTCACGCTATACACGGCGCCAATTAAATTGGACGTACAGATATTCCCATTTGCCCACCGCTGCCATTGTGCCGACGTATATTGGCGTGCGGCGGTCAGCAAGTTGTTAAAGGACATTCGTTCACTTTTCTAATCACTAGTGGGGTCAAATTCATGTTTTTCGGCTTTCCCCTGGGCTGCTAATAAGGCAGTACAGCCAGCCCTCCTGTACTGGGCCCGGGCCCCATCAGTTCAAAAGGGGGGGGGGGGACTTGCTGAACAGGAGGTCCGGCTGTAATGTCTTACTGCAGAACGATCCTCTTCTGCCTCCCCTTGCAGCGCTGCCAGCTTCTCCTCTCCTTTCTCCCTCTGGCTGCACTGCAGGGGGATTGGTTCTAGCCCATGCGCCCCTTCAATCTGCTGTCTGGGCCCCCCCCCCGTGTGCCCCTTTTTCCCTGCAGCGCTGCTGACCTCCCTCCTCTCCTCTTCTGCTGGCAGCTGTTGTGGGCACAGAGGGGGATGTTTCAGGATAGAGGGCAATGGATATGTCATTTACTGGCCCCTTCCTTTCCGGAATGAACACAGTGAGCGATTGGCACCAATCACTCCTGTGTCCATTCATCACGGAGAGGCATAGTAAACTGTGAATTTATTTAACCGCTTAGCGACCGCTCCACTCAGATATACTGCGGCAGGGTGGCCGCTCTGTGCCAGGTCACGTGATCTGACACTTCCGGGGTCTGAGGTGCGCCTACGCGTGCCGCAGGCGACCCGTTCTCACTGTGATTGGACACAGTGGGAGCCAATCAGCGGGTCCGGCAGACGCATAGCTCCCAACTGTCCCTGATTTGGAGGGACTGTCCCTGATTTGGAGCAATGTCCCTCTGTCCCTCATTTGTCCCTCATTTTGGTCTGATCTATATAGTTGTATATAAAATGCACTTTTTATCCTTCAAAAAGTGTTTCCCAGTGCTAAACATTTCATCTTAATTCAAAACTGCTGCATTTGTAAATGTTAAAAGCCAATGTGAAGGAATAGGAGTGGCAAAAAAAAGTCCTTGTGGATTTAATTAACCTTTTCTCGAGTTAATTCTCCTTTAAGGGGGTGTGTCAGGGGGGCGTGTCCTATGCCTACATACATTTGCAAGTAGGTGTCCCTCATTCCCATCTCAAAATGTTGGGAGGTATGCAGACGCGATGTACGCCGGGACACGCTGATCGTTGGAGAGAAAGGCAGAATGGCAGTCTGCCTATGTAAACAAGGCAGGCCGCCGTTCTGTGAGAGGGGAATGTACTGATCCTGTGTTCCTGCTAAGCAGGAACACAGCTCTTTACATTCCCCCAGTCAGTGTCATTAGTACAGTGACAGTGCATAGTTTTTAGCACTGATCAGGGGCGTTGCTAGGTCTACAAAAGTTCTGGGGCTAGAGCCCATAGCAGCATAGTAAAGAAAGTCATACGCTTAGGTGGGCATACACATGCATATACAGTAATATACGTGTGTGTGTGTATATCCCCAGAGAGCCCCCCACTTACATCCAGGTCCCCAGAGAGCCCCCCACTTACATTAGGGTCCCCAGAGAGCCCTCCCCCTTACATAAGGGTCCCCAGAGAGCCCTCCCCCTTACATTAGGGTCCTCAGAGAGCCTTCCCCCTAAAATCAGAGTCCCCAGAGAGCCCTCCCTCTTACATTAGGGTCCCCAGAGAGCCCCCCTTACATTATGGTCCCCAGAGAGCCCTCCCCCTTAAAATCAGAGTCCCCAGAGAGCCCTCCCCCTTGCATCAGGGTCCCCAGAGAACTTTCCCTCCCCTTGGGGACTTCTGCAGAGATTCCGGGGCTTTGGGCCCCAGATTCGAGGCTATAGCCCCAAAAGCCACCCCCTAGCGACGCCACTGGCACTGATCACTGTATTGGTGTCACTGGTCCCCAAAAAGTGTCAAAAACGATAAATTGGGTGTCCGATTTGTCCACCGCAATATCGCAGTCCCGCTATAAGTCGCTGATTGCCGCCATTACTAGTAATAAATAAATAATATACTATGTTTTGTTGACGTTATAACTTTTGCGCAAACCAATCAATATGCACGTATTGTGTTTTATTTTTATTTTAACAGAAACATGTAACAGAAAAGATATTAGTCTAAATTGATGAAGAAATTTCATTTTTTATTTTTTTTTATTGGATGTTTTGTAGCAGAAAGTAAAAAAATTTATTTTTTTTTTTTTTGCAAAATTGTTTTTTTTTTTGTTTATAGTGCAAAAAACAAAAACAAAAACAAACAAACAAAAAAAAACCGCAGAGGTGATCAAATACCACCAAAAGAAATTTCTATTTGTGGGGAAAAAAAAGATATACATTTTATTTGGGTGCAGCGTCGCACGACCGCGCAATTGTCGGTTAAAGTAACGCAGTGCCCTATTGTAAAAAAATGGCCTGGTAATGAAGGCCCCCCCGCCCCCTTTCAAGACCAGGCCTTTTTTTGCGATACGGCACTGCGTTACTTTAACCGTCAATTGCGCGGTCGTGCGACGCTGCACCCAAATAAAATATTTACGTCCTTTTTGATTGGACCCTGGGCAAAAATTTTCTTGGGCCCTCCCATATTCACTTGTCGACTATTTGCAGGCAGCGCAGGCTCAAGGGGCAGCTGCTTTGGGCCCCACAACCATGACTGGGCCTGGGGCAGCTGCCCCCTTTTGCCCCGTGCTAAGGACGGCCCTGATGGTACTTCAGAGAGGAAGCCTCCCCCTCCTTATAAGGGACCTGTCCCGGCCACGCCCAGCTCACCAAGAATCCTCCTGCTGTGCCGCCATCCCTCCATGGACATCGGTGTCTGCCCACTAGCTGCGTGCCACGTGCCACGGTCGCAGGAACTCATTACCCCGCGGTGACAGGTATACTTTAATTAATGTACAGCAGCAGCTGCTAGGAAAGCTCTCAATACACAAAGCTTTCTATAACGCGGGGAAACCGGTCGGGGGAGGGGGGAGTCAGCTGCACATGGAACGGACAGGAATCTTGTTAATTACATTTGAAATGTTAAATTGGGACATATTGTGCCAGCTGCAACCACTTACCTCCTCACATGTGCGCCCCCGCCCCTCCCCCCCACCTGGGTTTTATATAGAGACAGATATAAAGTATATTCAATAGACGTCAACTGGATCCGCACGTGAAAAGAGCTGGAAGTTGATAAAGGGGTCCAGATATTAATGTCAGGGATCTGATATCACACAGTGCGTCTCCTTCTAGACCCAGGATTTACCACCCCCCACACACACCCCCACCCCCCACCCCACACCTCCCCCACCCCCCAACTGCTCTGCACTTATTACTCTTTATTATTCTCTCTCACTTGTGTCAGGCTTATAAATCTTAATTTTATACAAGAAGAGTAATCACCGGAGCGCCAGGAGGAGGAGAGACAGCAGGAAGAGCAGCTGGTGATTGGACCGCGCATCCTCCGACCCGCTCCGGGGGACGCCCTCCTCTTTTCTCAGGCAGCATTCTGATGTGCAGTGTGGGGGGGGGGGGGAATAATGATTTGATTCCCTGCAGATTGCGTAAGTTTGCCCACTTACATAGAAATGAAGGGTCTATAATTTTTATCATTGGAGTATTTTATATGATAGAGACAGAATATCAACCAAAAATCCAGAAAAAACACATGAATGAATGAATGAATGATTTGTAAAGCGCTGCAAATGCGAACTGAATCACCTCAAGGCGCCAATAAAACAATAAACAAATGCAATAAACATAAAACAAATGTTATAAATAGAGTTGCAGTTCAGTGAGTAAAAATAAGTATTTGATCCTCATATGACGTCCAGCAGGATAACATGCCGCCGCGCACCCGTGGGGCGCGCATCGCGGCGATCAGCGGAGGCTCTTTACCACGTGATCAGCCGTGTCCAATCACGGCTGATCATGATGTCAATAGGAAAAGCCGTTGATCGTAGAGTAGAGGAGAGCTGATCGGCGGCTCTACTGACAGGGGGGGTCTGCATTGATTGTTTATCAGCACAGCCCCCCTCGGATGCCCGCACTAGACCACCAGGGAAGCGGGCAACATGTGGATGGCCAGGTATGTAGCCCATGGCCATCCACATGTGCAAATTATGCCAGATCTGTGTCAATCAGTGCCCACAAATGGGCACTGACTGGCACCATTATATATCAGTGATGCCCAGCAATGCCACCCATTAGTCTCATCAGTGCCACCCATCATTGCCTAACGGTGCCACCTTCCAGTGCCCATCCGTGCCCATCTATCAGTGCCCATCTGTGCCACCCATCAGTGCCACCCATAAGTACCCATCAGTGCCACCCATAAGTACCCATCAATGCCACCTACGAGTGCCCATCAGTGCCACCTTTGAGTGCCCATCATTGCCGCATACCAGTGCTACCTATCAGTGCCCATCAGTGCCACCTATCAGTGCCCATAATCAGTGCCCATCAGTGCCACCTCATTGATGCCACCTCATCGCTGCCCATCAGTGCCTCCTTATCAGTGCCCGTCATTGAAGAAGAAAACGTACTTATTTACAAAAATTTTTAACAGAAACAAAGAAAAACTTTTCGGGCTTTTTTTATTTGTTGCGCAAAAAATAAAAACCACAGAGGTGATCAAATACCACCAAAAGAAAGCTCTATTTGTGGGAACAAAATGATAAAAAAATGTGTTTGGGTACAGCGTTGCATGACCGCGCAATTGGTCATTCAAATTGCGACAGCGCTGAAAGCTGAAAATTGGCCTGGGCAGGAAGATGTCTAAGTGCCCCCCGGTATTGAAGTGGTTAAGGTTTCTTGGCAACTCGAAGTTTTAGCTCCCTTCATAAATTATCTATAGGATTAAGGTCTGGAGACTGGCTAGGCTACTCTATTACCCTAATGTGCTTCTTCTTGAGCCACTCCTTTGTTTCCTTGGCAGTATGTTTTGGGTCATTGTCATGCTGAAGACCCATCCATGACCCATCTTCAGTGTTCTGGCTGAGGGAAGAAAGTTCTCATCCAAGATTTTACAAAACATGGCCCCGCCCATTGGCCCCTCAATGCGGAAAATTTCAGATCTACCCCTCAGATTTAAAGCGACTGTTCTTCCAAGTGCACTTGTAGTGCAACGTGTATTTGCCTTTCGTAAATAACCCCCTCTATGTTTTAGTTTTTGCTATAATAAATATCCCAATTTATTTATTTTTTTAAAATAATTTTTTCCTCAGTTTGGATCGATATATATTCTTCTACATATTTTTGGTAAATAAAAATCGCAATAAGCGTATATATTGATTGGTTTGCGTAAGAGTTATCGCGTCTACAAAATAGGGGATAGATTTATGGCATTTTTATTATTATTATTTTTTTTTTTTACTAATAATGGTGATGATCTTACGATTTTTAGCGGTACTGCGATATTGCGGCGGATAAATCGGACACTTTTGACACATTTTTTTGGGCCCGGTGACATTTATACAGCGATCAGTGCTATAAAAATACACTGATTATTGTGTAAATGTCACTGGCAGGGAAGGGGTTAACACTAGGGGGCGATCAAGGGGTTAACTGTGTTCCTTGACTATGTGTTCTAACTGTGGGGGGGGGGGGAGACTGACTAGGGGAGGAGACCGATCGGTATTCATACTTAGTATGAACACACGATCGGTCTCCTCTCCCCTGACAGAATCGGGATTCTCGCTCTGTCACAAGTGATTGCAGGGGCCTCGGCGGTCATTGCGCCCTCCGGTCACTCGCATCAGCTCCGGGGACATGCTGCGGGCACGCGTTTGCGCCTCCTACAGCGTCCTAAAGAACGTATAGCTACGACGGCTCGCCCAGGGGAGAACACCTGCCTCAGTATAACTGCGGCGGCTGGTCCGGAAGCAGTTAAGGTGCCACACAGACAAATTATTATAAAAGTAACAACATTTTATTGAAACATTTTAAAATCAATATTTCATAAAAACCACCATCATACAATATCCATGCAGTTCTGGTACAGATCCAGTGACTTCGGCTCTACATGTTTCGCCAAACTATGGCTTCCTCAGGAGTCTCTTATATGTACTGCATACATAATCACTAAAAGTTAAAGACAACAGTTTGGTCACAACAGAGACTGGCATTCATCAATCAAAAAGGTGCTAAGCAGCACACACACATATATATATATATATTTACGGAATAGATAAACAAATGATACATACATTCAATTTCTCAGAGATGCATACAATAGAAGCCCATCATGGAAGGTCCTCTTACCTTAATAATAATATCATTAAACCCCAAAAATAATAAAATAAATATAAAACTATTTTTTGGGTTTAATGATATCATTATTAAGGTAAGAGGGCTTTCCATGATGGGCTTCTATTGTATGCATCTCTGAGAAATTGAATGCATGTATCATTTGTTTATCGCTATGTTCTATTCCACATACATTGCCTTGAAAAAGTATTCACACCCCCTTGAAATTTTCCACATTTTGTCATGTTACAACCAAATATGTATATTATTGGGATTTTATGTGATAGACCAACACAAAGTGGCACATAATTGTGAAGTGGAAGGAAAATGATAAATGGTTTTCAAATTTGTATTCAGCCCCCTTTACTATGCTATAGGGGGTGTAGAGGGGTGAGAGATGAACATCACTGGTCTAATAGGAAGGTGGGCGCTATCCTCAACCAGTTCATCTCTCACCCCTCTACACCCCCTATAGACCAGAGCAATTGTTACATTTCTGCCCTGGTCCTATTGATTCAGCCATCACTATCTAAGATAAAACATTGATACATACTGTAGATTGTTTTCTAGGACAAACAAGGATTTCTGGTGGTCTTCCCAAAACAATTTCGTTTTTATGTAATCCTTGGACAAAAGAGGAAACTATTCTAAAAACATAATTTTTGTCTACTTTGATAGCTAAAAAAAAAAAAAAAAGTTTTACTGCAGATGAAAAGTATAAATGTGATTCTCTCTTTTGTCTCGTTTTAAAATGACACTAATGTTACAATTTCTGGTACAAAGAGCTGCAAAATGACTTACAAAATTACACATAATGGCTTTTCTTTTCAATTTGTTTTATGCAGCACTAAAGAATTAAAGAACATAATATTTATAAATGGAAAAAAGTTTGATTATTATTACTTAGAAAAATAGAAATAGAAAAAAAAATCATCAGGAAAATAATAGATAAGGGGCAGCAAACTTAGATAGGGCTGATTAGTGTAAGAGTTAATATGCGGGGGTCAAACACGAACAAATATCACTGTATTATTGAAAAAACAAAAAATGTATTTTTCTTTAACTGACATATATATATATATATAAATATAAACTCAGCTGTTTGATCTGCAGAGAATGAAACAGAGTGGATAGAATTGTAAAAATATTACTTCTGAGCAATATTTATAAACAATGTTACTTTGTATCTCTCCATCTCCTGTCTGATCAATGTTTATAAACAAAGTTACTTTGTATCTCTCTATCTCCCTTCCGAACAATGTTTATAAACAATGTTACTTTGTAGCTATGACTAAGCATCAGTAAGGGTGTGATAGGCGATAGCTGATTCTGTTTCGAGGTAACTGAAGCAGTGTACGGCTGTCCAGACTTTGTTTCCAAATGTTACTTTGTATCTCTCTATCTCCTGTCTGATGAATGTTTATAAACAATGTTACTTTGTATCTCTCTAGCTCCCTTCTAAACAATGTTTAAACTATTTTACTTTGTATCTCAAATATAAGTAAGTAACATTATTTATACTCAGAAGGGAGATAGAGAGATACAAAGTAACATTGTTTATAAACATTGATCAGACAGGAGATAGAGAGATACAAAGTAACACTGTTTATAAACATTGATCAGACTGGAGATAGAGAGATACAAAGTAACATTGTTTATAAACATCGATCAGACAGGAGATAGAGAGATACAAAGTAACATTGTTTATAAACATCGATCAGACAGGAGATAGAGAGATACAAAGTAACATTGTTTATAAACATCGATCAGACAGGAGATAGAGAGAAACAAAGTAACACTGTTTATAAACATTGATCAGACTGGAGATACAAAGTAACACTGTTTATAAACATTGATCAGACTGGAGATAGAGAGATACAAAGTAACACTGTTTATAAACATTGATCAGACTGGAGATAGAGAAATACAAAGTAACACTGTTTATAAACATTGATTAGATGGGAGATAGAGAGATACAAAGTAACACTGTTTATAAACATCGATCAGACGGGAGATAGAGAGATACAAAGTAACATTGTTTATAAACATTGATCAGACGGGAGATAGAGAGATACAGAGTAACATTGTTTATAAACATTGATCAAACAGCCTAATCAGCCCTAAATAACTGTGCTTCCCCTGAATTTTTTCTAAGTTTCTAAGCATTATTATATAAACTTATTTTTTTCATTTGTAATCATTATGTTCTTTAATTCCTTTCGTGTTGCAATAAAAAAAAAAAATTGAGAAGAAAAGCCTCATCTTGTAAATAACTTTGCTTTGTACCAGAATGATAACTTTAGTGACATTTTAAATGGGGCAAGAAGGTAGAATAAAATGTATACTTTATATCTACGGTAACACTTTTTTTTTTTTTTCAACTAACACTGATCAAAGTGTAGCGCTAACCCCGCAAGGGCTGCTGAGTCGTGTCCCAGATTCTTTTCCCTTTGTGTAGCAGCAGCCAAGCAAACAGCAACATTCCCTCCTCTGGCTCAGTAAACAGTCTGGGGGTTGCCTTTTATTAAAGTATATTTCAAAGTAACTTGGATGAGGCTTAAGGGAGCTATGAGATACTCTGGAACACTTGAACAGGAATGTGAGGACGCTCTTCCCTTTGGAGCTGCTTCTCAGAAGAGTCCCTTGAGCAGTAGGACATGAAGTGAAGAGCACCGGGACGCCATAAACAATGTTCCAGACCAGGCAATGTTCCAGACCAGGCAATGTTCCAGACCAGGCAATGTTCCAGACCAGACAATGTTCCAGACCAGGCAATGTTCCAGACCAGGCAATGTTCCAGACCAGGCAATGTTCCAGACCAGGCAATGTTCCAGACCACGCAATGTTCCAGACCAGGCAATGTTCCAGACCAGGCAAGCCTTACTGAGTGCATCAGCGGTTAACAGCAGCAACAGCCACTAGGATCCCTCTCTTGGGTTTGTACTCACAGTGCCCCTGAGACTTGTATGTCTCCCTCCAGATTCAGGCAGACTCCTCTGTGAGCCCCCAGATCACATTCCCAGTGAAAACCCTCTTTTAGCTCTCTAGGAACCCACAGCAGCATAGAGCCCCCCCCCCCCCAGCTCTGCACATCTGGGACCTTGATGAGACTACCAGGATCTTCAGATGAACTGCCAGAAAGGGCAGCAGCCCCTCCAGCTGGGGACCTCTCCTCCTGGGGAAGAACCCTGCTTTCCCAGGCTCCGGACTATTTATACACTCTCCCAGTCACCATCTGGGCACCTTCTCCCAAGAATTGGCTGCATACATATTCAGGCTGCTCATTTGATTCTCCCACCCACTACATTCTGGAAGCCTCCAGAAAACAGGAGGAAGCAAGCGAACTCACAGCCTGCAGAGACCAGAGCAGACCAAAGCAATCATATGCTACTCTGATGATTACAGCAGAGCTGCAAGAACTAAATGTGTCTAATCCAGTGTTTCTCAACTCCAGTCCTCAAGGCGCCCCAACAGGTCATGTTTTCAGGATATCCCTCAGATGAAACAGCTGTGGTAATTGCTAAGGCAGTGAAACTGATCAAATCACATGTGCAAAATAATGGAAGGCCTGAAAACATGACCCGTTGGGTCGCCTTGAGGACTGGAGTTGAGAAACACTGGTCTAATCCTTACTAGCAGCCTATCTAAGAGGTTACTACGAAAGTATAGAAACAGTGCGTTTTTGTAATTCTTGTTACTTTTTGTTTGTCTATGGATTAGGTAAAAAATTAAATATTTTTTCCAAGACAATATCATTATAAGAAAGCCTTGTTTGTCCTAAAAAAAACAATATATGTATCATTTTGTTATCTTACATAAAGTTATAAACCGGCCCATAGCAGAAATGTAAATATAGGGGTGTAGAAGGATGGGAGCTGAACTGGTTGAGGATAGTGCCTACAGAGTATCTGGAAAGTATTCACAGCGCTTCACTTTTTCCACATTTTGTAATGTTGCAACCTTATTCCAAAATAGATTAAATTCATTCATTTTCCTCAAAATTCTACAAACATCCCCCATAATAACAACGTGAAAGAAGTTTGTTTGAAATCTTTGCAAATTTATTAAAAATAAAAAATGAAAGCATCCCATGTACATAAGTATCACAGACTCCTCCCATGTACATAAGTATCACAGACTCCTCCCATGTACATAAGTTTTACAGGCTCCTCCAACGTACATAAGTATCACAGGCTCCTCCCATGTACATAAGTATCACAGGCTCCTCCCATGTACATAAGTATCACAGGCTCCTCCCATGTACATAAGTATCACAGACTCCTCCTATGTACATAAGTTTTACAGGCTCCTCCCATGTACATAAGTATCACAGGCTCCTCCCATGTACATAAGTATCACAGACTCCTCCTATGTACATAAGTTTTACAGGCTCCTCCAACGTACATAAGTATCACAGGCTCCTCTCATGTACATAAATATCACAGGCTCCTCCCATGTACATAAGTATCACAGGCTCCTCCCATGTACATAAGTATCACAGGCTCCTCCCATGTACATACGTATCACAGACTCCTCCTATGTACATAAGTATCACAGGCTCCTCCCATGTACATAAGTATCACAGACTCCTCCCATGTACATAAGTATCACAGGCTCCTCCCATGTACATAAGTATCACAGGCTCCTCCCATGTACATAAGTATCACAGGCTCCTCCCATGTACATAAGTATCACAGGCTCCTCCCATGTACATAAGTATCACAGGCTCCTTCCATGTACATAAGTATCACAGGCTCCTCCCATGTACATAAGTATCACAGGCTCCTCCCATGTACATAAGTATCACAGGCTCCTCCCATGTACATAAGTATCACAGACTCCTCCCATGTACATAAGTATCACAGACTCCTCCCATGTACATAAGTATCACAGACTCCTCCCATGTACATAAGTATCACAGACTCCTCCCATGTACATAAGTATCACAGACTCCTCCCATGTACATAAGTATCACAGACTCCTCCCATGTACATAAGCATCACAGACTTTGCCATGACACTCAATATTGAGCTCAGGTGCCTCCTGTTTCCACTGATCATCCTTGAGATCCTTGCTTGGAGTCCACCTGTGGTAATTCAGGTGATTGGACATGATTTGGAAAGGCACACACCTGTCTATAAAAGGTCCCACAGCTAACAGTGCATGTCAGAGCACAAACCAAGCCATGAAGTCCAAGGAGTTGTCTGTAGACCTCGGAGATAGGATTGTATGGAGGCACAGATCTCTGGAAGGGTACAGAAATATTTCTGCAGCATTGAAGGTCCCAATGAGCGCAGTGGCCTCTGTCATCCGTAAATGGAAGAAGTTTGGAACCACCAGGACTCTTCCTAGAGCAGGCCACCCGGGTGGGAGAAGGGCCTTAGTCACGGAGGTGACCAAGAACCCGATGGTCACTCTGACAGAGCTCCATCGTTTCTCTGTGGAGAGAGGAGAACCTTCCAGAAGAACAACCATCTCTGCAGCACTCCACCAATCAGGCCTGTATGGTAGAGTGGCCAGACGGAAGCTACTCCTCAGTAAAAGGCACATGACAGCCCGCCTGGAGTTTGCCAAAAGGCACCTGAAGGACTCTCAGACCATGAGAAACAAAATTCTCTGGTCTGATGAAACAAAGATTGAACTCTTTGGCCTGAATGGTAAGCGTCATGTCTGGAGGAAACCAGGCACCACTCATCACCTGACCAATATCATCCCTACAGTGAAGCATGGTGGTGGCAGCATCATGCTGTGAGGATGTTTTTTAGCAGCAGGAACTGGGAGACTAGTCAGGATGGAGGGAAAGATGAATGCAGCAATGTACAGAGACATCCTTGATTAAAACCTGCTCCAGAGCTCTCTGGACCTCAGACTGGGGCGAAGGTTCATCTTCCAACAGGACAACGACCCTAAGCACACAGCCAAGATAACAAAGGAGTGTCTATGGGACAACTCTGTGAATGTCCTTGAGTGGCCCAGCCAGAGCTCAGACTTGAACCCGATTGAACATCTCTGGAGAGATCTGAAAATGGCTGTGCACCGACGCTCCCCAACCAACCTGTTGGAGCTTGAGAGGTCCTACAAAGAAGAACGGGAGAAACTGCCCAAAAATAGGTGTGCCAAGCTTGTAGCATCATACTCAACAAGACTTGAGGCTGTAATTGGTGCCAAAGGAGCTTCACCAAAGTATTGAGCAAAGGCTGTGATACTTATGTACATGGGAGGGGTCTGTGATACTTCTGTACATGGGAGGAGCCTGTGATACTTATGTACATGGGAGGAGCCTGTGATACTTCTGTACATGGGAGGAGTCTGTGATACGTATGTACATGGGAGGAGCCTGTGATACTTATGTACATGGGAGGAGTCTGTGATATTTATGTACATGGGAGGAGCCTGTGATACTTATGTACATGGGAGGAGCCTGTGATACTTATGTACATGGGAGGAGCCTGTTATACTTCTGTACATGGGAGGAGTCTGTGATACGTATGTACATGGGAGGAGCCTGTGATACTTATGTACATGGGAGGAGTCTGTGATATTTATGTACATGGGAGGAGCCTGTGATACTTATGTACATGGGAGGAGCCTGTGATACTTATGTACATGGGAGGAGCCTGTGATACTTATGTACATTGGAGGAGCCTGTGAAACTTATGTACATGGGAGGACTCTGTGATACGTATGTACATGGGAGGAGTCTGTGATACTTCTGTACATGGGAGGAGCCTGTGATACTTATGTACATGGGAGGAGTCTGTGATACGTATGTACATGGGAGGAGCCTGTGATACTTATGTACATGGGAGGAGTCTGTGATATTTATGTACATGGGAGGAGCCTGTGATACTTATGTACATGGGAGGAGCCTGTGATACTTATGTACATGGGAGGAGCCTGTGATACTTCTGTACATGGGAGGAGTCTGTGATACGTATGTACATGGGAGGAGCCTGTGATACTTATGTACATGGGAGGAGTCTGTGATATTTATGTACATGGGAGGAGCCTGTGATACTTATGTACATGGGAGGAGCCTGTGATACTTATGTACATGGGAGGAGCCTGTGATACTTATGTACATGGGAGGAGCCGGTGAAACTTATGTACATGGGAGGAGTCTGTGATACGTATGTACATGGGAGGAGCCTGTGATACTTATGTACATGGGAGGAGTCTGTGATACGTATGTACATGGGAGGACTCTGTGATACTTCTGTACACGGGAGGAGCCTGTGATACTTATGTACATGGGAGGAGCCTGTGATACTTATGTACATGGGAGGAGCCTGTGATACTTATGTACATGGGAGGAGCCTGTGATACTTATGTACATGGGAGGGGTCTGTGATACTTATGTACATAAGAGGAGCCTGTGATACTTATGTACATGGGAGGAGCCTGTGATACTTATGTGCATGGGAGGAGTCTGTGATACTTATGTACATGGGAGGAGTCTGTGATACTTATGTACATGGGAGGAGCCTGTGAAACGTATGTACATGGGAGGAGCCTGTGATACTTATGTACATGGGAGGAGCCTGTGATACTTATGTGCATGGGAGGAGCCTGTGATACTTATGTGCATGGGAGGAGCCTGTGATACTTATGTACATGGGAGGAGCCTGTGATACTTATGTACATGGGAGGAGTCTGTGATACTTATGTACATGGGAGGGGTCTGTGATACTTATGTACATGGGAGGAGCCTGTGATACTTATGTACATGGGATTTTTTCCTTTTTTGTTTATAATAAATTTGCAAAGATTTCAAACAAAGGTTTTTCTCTTGTCATTATGGGGGATTGTTTGTAGAATTTTGAGGAAAATAATGAATTTAATCCATTTTGGAATAAGGCTGTAACATAACATAATGTGGAAAAAGTGAAGCCCTGTGAATACTTTCCGGATGGACCTTCCTATGGGGCCAATCATATCACAGGCGGTGGAGATTCTTGCCCCACTATATCCCGCTGGGTGCCCGGAGGACCATTGCACACTGTACTGGCAGTAAGTAAGGGCTCCTTTGGACCATCTCTTACCAGTTAATTTCTGTTTCTATACCCACCGATTGCTCATCCGTCATCATGACAAGACAATTAGCTGCATACAGGCAAACGTTTGTCTATGTCTGCCTCGGCACATACACAAGCTCAGCGTCCCTCAGATACAAATATATCCAGAAATAGACTCTGTGTCTGTTTACAGCAGTGTGAGCCCCATCTCTCTCTGAGCTGCGGGGGGCTTTGTGACGCGTGTAAAGTAAACCAAGACCTGAGGGCAGAAAGATTAGTAGCCTGATCTGTGATGTGTTCAGCCAAAGACATAAAAAGACACTTCCTGTTCTACTCTATTTTGTAGAGGGGCCAGACTGCAATGAAAACCAACCTGAGAAGAGATATTTTATATTGTGTACATTCTGTCATCACATCTACTCTACAAAGTAATATTGTTTATAAACATTATTCAGATAGGAGATAGAGAGATACAAAGTAACATTGTTTATAAACATTCTTCAGACAGGAGATAGAGAGATACAAAGTAACATTGTTTATAAACATTCTTCAGACAGGAGATAGAGAGATACAAAGTAACATTGTTTATAAACATTCTACAGACAGGAGATAGAGAGATACAAAGTAACATTGTTTATAAACATTCTTCAGACAGGAGAGAGAGATACAAAGTAATATTGTTTATAAACATTGATCAGATGGGAGATAAAGAGATACAAAGTAAGTTTGTTTATAAACATTGATCAGACAAGAGATGGAAAGATACAAAGTAACATTGTTTGTAAACATTGATCAGACATTAGATAGCGAGATATAAAGTAATATTGTTTATAAACATTGTTCAGACGAGAGATATAAAGTAGCATTGTTTGTAAACATTGATCAGACATTAGATAGCAAGATATAAAGTAATATTGTTTATAAACATTGTTCAGACAAGAGATAGAGAGATATAAAGTAACATTGTTTATAAAAAAATTTCAGATGGGAGATAGAGAGATCAAAGTACCATTGTTTATAAACATTGATCAAACAGGAGAAAGAAACAATGTTACTGTGTATCTCTCTCTCTCCAGTCTGATCAATGTTTATAAACAATGTTACTTTGTATCTCTCTCTCTCTTGTCTGATCAATGTTTATAAACAATGTTTATAAATATTTAGAAAATTACAAATAAAGGCTTTTCTTGAAAAAATTGTATTGCTACACTAAAGAATTAAAGAACATAATGAATACAAATTAAAAAAAATAAGTTTAAATAATAATGCTTAGAAACATAAAAATAGAAAAAGGGTAATAGGTTAGTTAAAACAAAGCTAATTACAGCTGATTAGTATAAGAGTCAGTAGGGGGTTAAATAGGAACAAACTTTAGTGTAATTTTTTTTTTTCAATTAAATAAAATCTGTTCCTATTTATCTTGTTTGGAGTACTCTGGTATATGTGAATAATGTCACTGAACTGAGTCAGATTAATCAATAATATCAGATATCTGGTGCCTCTTATGCATGTATCTAAGTTTTTATTTGCTGTCTGTGTCCCCGCTGGGTCGATCCGCGCTCACTTCCTGTCCCGGTGACACAACAGCAGGTGAAGGGAAATCTCCCAGCGTGGACACAGCAGTGAAAATCTCACTGAGATTGTAACTTTTTTATCCAGCCATCTACTCCAGAGACAAGTAAAGGGGTTGGACCCAGGCGCCGGAAGACCCCCAACTGGGAGGAAAATCTGTTACAATTACCATTTTAGTGACGCGTTTTCTATCAATGCTACAAATTGAGCGTCTGTCTCTCTATCATTACGCTGCCCACATACGACTCTCCAGAACATAAATAATTCTCTGATTGGTTGCTGTTAGTTATGTCTTTTCCTTAGTCTTTGTGTCTATAAACAGCCCCACATGTAATAGAACATTGCGGCGTCTCCCCGGGGACATGTACAGTCAGATAGGAACGCACTGATGTAGTCATTAAGGTGTTTACACTCTGCCTGATGAGTTTTGTATAATGAGTACCTAATTATGAAACCAATGAGATGTAAATGCTGCCGGGGGGGCCCATCAGAGACCGTCCGATGTGACACAGAAATTAAAGAGACGATGGAGTCATCTTTCAAAAAAATCTCCCAAGCTTTGAACATCTCACGGAGCTCAGTTCAATCCATCATTGGAAAATGGAAAGAGTATGGCACAACCGCAAACCTACCAAGACATGGCCGTCCACCTAAACTGACCGGCCGGGCAAGGAGAGCATTCATCAGAGAAGAGCCAAGAGGTCCATGGTAACTCTGGAGGAGCTGCAGAGATCCACAGCTCAGGTGGGAGAATCTGTCCACAGGACAACTATTAGTCGTGTTCTCCACAAATCTGCCCTTTATGGAAGAGTGACAAGAAGAAAGACATTGGTGAAAGAAAGTCATAAGAAGTCCTGTCTGCAGTTTTTGTGAAGCCATATGGAGGACACAGCAAACATGTGGAAGAAGGTGATCTGGTCAGATGAGACCAAAATTCAACTTTTTGACCTAAAAGTAAAATGCTATGTGTGGCAGAAAATGAACACGGCACATCACCCTGAACCCACCATCCCCACCGTGAAACATGGTGGCGGCAGCATCATGTGGTGGGGATGCTTTTCTTCAGCAGGGACAGGGAAGCTGGTCAGAGTTGATGGGAAGATGGATGGAGACAAATACAGGATAATCTTAGAAGAAATCCTGTTAGAGTCTGCAAAAGACTTGAGACTGGGGCAGAGGTTCACCTTCCAGCAGGACAACGACCCGAAACATCCAGCCAGAGCTACAATGGAATGGTTTAGATCAAAGCCTATTCATGTGTTAGAATGGCCCAGTCACAGTCCAGACCTAAATCCCATTGAGAATCTGTGGCAAAACTTGAAAATCGCTGTTCACAGATGCTCTCCATCCAATCTGACAGAGCTTGAGATATTTTACAAAGAAGAATGGGCAGAAATGTCCTCTCTAGATGTGCAAAGCTGGTAGAGACATCCCCAAAAAGACTTGTAGAGAAAGGGGGTTCTACAAAGTATTGACTCCGGGGGGGCGCCATACAAATGTACCCCCCACACTTTTCACATATTTATTTGTATCATTTATCACTTTCCTTTCACTTCACAATTATGTGACACTTTGTGTTGGTCTATCACATAAAATCCCAATAAAATACATTTACGTTTTTGGTTGTAACATGAAAAATGTGGGGAATATCAAGGGGTATGAATACTTTTTCAAGGCACTGTAGCACCATTGGTGGCCCTGGATTCTTCAGCGGCAGCCTCCCAATGACAAAAGGCTCAATGTGAGACATCACAGGTCACGAGGTCTCTATGCAATGTCCATCCTCCAAGCTCTTTTGAACATTCATTTGCATTGCAGACCATAAGCTGGTTATACTTCAGTCTAATGACGGCTTTTCTTTGGGAGGAAGTTGGTTTTATCCCTAATGAATTCTTATTTATTTTGCACAGTACGGAGTTCTGCCTTAGGGCCCATTGAAACTACCGGTGCTTTCTGAAAAGCGACCCATGCTCAGATTACTCGTCAGACAGCATTTGACAAAGTGACGAGGAGGCGTTTTATCGCCTCCTCGCTGCCTGCTTTAACCCCTTAATCCCCACACTAGTGTGCCGCAAGCCCATAGCGACAGGAGGTCCAGTTCTTGCTGGAACCGCAAAGCATAGCATCATGCAGTGGTACTTGTACACCCCCAGCTGCTGCCTTTGCCGCTAAAGGAGGTAGGCAGTGGTGGAACTATCAGGGTCTTGCGACTGGGCTCTGGCGTTCTGCCAATGTGGGATTGGGGGGCCCAAGATGGCAGGAAAGTCACTGCGGGAGTAAAGGGCCCGGCATCAGTGGGGGCTCCCCTGGTAGGATTGCTGAATACAGGACCTGCAGCACATTCAGCCTTTGCAGAGAACCTCAGCAGAGCCCCCCCCAGCTGTCCCTGATCTGTCCCTAGTGCAGACACAGGACCCCCAGACATCAGTCAGCCCCTCTCCCCTGCTTCTCCTCCCCCCAGACACAGGCTGGGAATTCTCCATGATTTAGTGAGGGCCCCTCACTAAAGCCAGATGCATCGCCTGTATGTGGGGGCAGAGGGGGGTCCCCAGTGTGTGTGTGGTGCACTTGAGGCAGTGGAGGCCCGTGCATTGTGGACGCATGGGCGCCACCCCCCCTGACACCTCCGCCGCCCTCTTTATTCACGTGCCCGGCCCCTTTCAGGACGCCGGACACGTGAATAACTATGGTGGGGATAGGCGGGGGGTGTATTTGAAGCACGTAATTAGAACCAGAGGCTCTAATAGGCTTCAAAATAGGGTGGGCTCGGGACACAGAGCACTGCGTCCCGATCCCACCTTGCTGTGTGGCATAGCAAATTTTTTTTCGATATTTTCACACTAATGTTCCTCCCTGCCAATCAGCAGGCAGGTCAGTGAGACCTGTCTCCCGATTGGCCAAAGCATTAGGCGATCCTATTGGATGCCTAACGCTTTGGCGGAAGAGGACACACGGCGGAGAAAGAGACCTGCCGAGCCGCCGAGCCGCCGAGCCTCCGAGCAAGAGAACAGCTGAGCCACCAAGGAGGAGAGCCACCGAGCCACCAAAGAGGAGAGCCGCCGAGCTGCCGAGCAAGAGAGCCACCGAGCCGCCAAGGAGAGCCCAGTTGTGCCCCATCGTGCCCCATGTCCCCCCCACATCCGGTTGCCCCTTCCATGGCTGCCCATATTATTGCCTCTTCATCTGCCCCACCCATTTCTTTCTATCCTCCTCATCTCATCCCTCTGCCACCCATGCCCTGACCCCCCTCTGACTAGCAGACCACCCCCCCAATTAACGCACCTCACCCCATCCTTTGTCATCACTTGGGGACCATGTTTGGGGTCACAGAGAATAAAGCACCTCACTGGCCATCAGACTGAGACGCTGGAGGCTCCGTATTCCTCCGGAGGGGGTTCATTCCTGCAATGGTTTCACTCCAAACATGCTGACATGTGAGGATTTGCATTGGGGAATTACATGCTTGCTGGCGTTATTGGCATCGGTGTTCCTGAGTTTTTGTGGATTGGTGATGAAGATGTAAATGTTGTGTCGCGTCTATGTGACCGACGATGCCTTCACAGCAGCCTTTTGTCTTGGAATGTAGCAAGGAGTGAAACATGTTTGTGTTGTGATATGGGATGCAGATCTCAGGATTGGCTTTGATTTCCTTAGTCATTGTGAGAGTGTCGAGTTCTAAAGTCCGCCTGTGGGAAGCGATCGATGGAGGTGAGCTCTGTGCGTGCGATCGGTGGAGGTGAGTGGCAGGACTACCATTGTCGAACTTGGGTCCTGGCGTTCCGGGAGGAAAGAGTTCTACTGCAGGACCAGAATAAAAGGGCCCCAAGACAGGAGTAAAGGGATCAGTAGGAAGGGCCCCACCCTTGGAGGGAAGGGCCCTGGGGTCAGTGGGCCAGGGGTGGCCTTCATGGGTTCTTGCACCTGGGCCCTGAAGGTTCTAGTAATGCCTCTGGAGGTAGCGGTTGGGGGGGAACGATAAAAGCACTCAACCATGGGGCTTTGCCGCCCCCCAGCCTGACGTGTGCACAAGCCCTTACATATCTTTCCCCAGATAATCCCAATGAATCTCTATTCCATCAAACAGTTTGGGATTATTGTATAATTGATACACTCACCGGCCACTTTATTAGGTACAACTGTTCATGTGGCAGCAACTCAATGCATTTAGGCATCTAGACGTGGTGAAGACGACTTGCTGAAGTTCAAACTGAGCATCGGAATGGGGAAGAAAGGGGGTTTAAGGGATTTTGAATGTGGCATGGTTGTCTGTGCCAGACGGGCTGGTTTGAGTATTTCTGTGATTTTCACACATAACCATCTCTCGGGTTTACAGAGAATGGTGGGAAAAAGAGAAAATATCCAGTGAGCGGCAGTTGTGTGGAGGAAAATGCCTTGTTGGTGTCAGAGGTCAGAGGAGAATGGGCAGATGATAGAAAGGCAACAGTAACTCAAATAACCACTCGTTACACCCAAGGTATGCAGAATACCATCTCTGAATGCACAACACATTCAACCTTGAGGCAGATGGGCTACAGCAGCAGAAGACCACACCGGGTGCAACTCCTGTCGGCTAAGAACAGGAAACTGAGGCTACAATTGGCACAGGATCATCAAAATTGGACAAGAGAAGATTGGAAAAACGTTGCCTGGTCTGATGAGTCTGGATTTCAGCTGCGACATTTAGATGGTGGGGTCAGAATTTGGGGCATGGATACATCCTGCCTTGTATCACCGGTTCAGGCTGGTGGTGGGGGTGTAATGGCGTTGAGGATCTTGCCACACTTTGGGCCCCTTAGTACCAATTGAGCATGGTTTAAACACCACGGCCTACCTGAGTATTGTTGCTGACCATGTCCATCCCTTTATGACTACAGTGTCCCCATCTTCTAATGGCTCCTTCCAGCAGGATAATGCACCATGTCACAAAGCTCCAATCATCTCACCACTGGACAATGAGGTCCCTGTCCTCCAATGGCCTCCACACTCACCACATCTCATCCAATAGAGCACCTTTGGAATGTGGTGGAATGGGAGATTGGCATCGTGGATGTGCAGCCAACAAATCTGCAGCAACTGCGTGATGTTATCATGTCACTATGGAGCAAAATCTCCGAGGAACGTTTCCAACACCTTGTTGTATCTATTCCACCAAGAATGAAGGCAAAAGGGGGTCCAACCCGCTACTAGCAAGGGGGACCTAATAAAGAGGCTAGTGAGTGGATATCGTGACCCATAAATCCGCAGGTTCTGGAAGGAGCGGATGATGTGCGGCGTATTTCATTGGTCGGTCTCATGATGGCTTACATTCCTCACGGCTCCGTATCCTGCACAGAGACGCCGTCCATGGAACACATCATTAATTCTGTGTATAAATGAGACAAGACGAGATTGCCGCCATCCCTTTCCTTGTCATCACCTCCCGTCCCTTAATTAATAAACTCAACGCTTCATCTATCAGTCAGACGTTACAGAAGTGTTTCATATTCTGAGCAAAGACTATTTTTGATATTAGTCCTATAACCTATGCAAGCTTCACCGAGCGCAATAAATGGCTGAAATAAAAAAAATATATATCACTTTTGACGGAAGCTCAACCCCATACAGACAGGGAATACACAACCAGAATCCAACAGTTTACCTGCCAATAATGTATAACTCTGATCAGCTATTCATGTCACTCCCCTGACCTGTGGACTCACATTTCTGCTATGCAGTTACCCAGCACTGCTTGGTCAACGACCTGCCTCTGAGCTCCATAAAATATTATAAAATTTATATGTTCCAGCAGAGATGGTGGGAACCCCTCATAATGGGCACAGCAGGTGTACAGACCCGGGAACTCAGCACAGGGATGGTGGGAACCCCTCATAATGGGCACAGCGGGTGTACAGACCTGGGAACTCAGCACAGGGATGGTAGGAACCCCTCATAATGGGCACAGAAGGTGTAGAGACCCGGGAACTCAGCACAGGGATGGTGGGAACACCTCATAATGGGCACAGCGGGTGTACAGACCTGGGAACTCAGCACAGGGATGGTAGGAACCCCTCATAATGGGCACAGCAGGTGTACAGACCCGGAAATTCAGCACAGGGATGGTGGGAACCCCTCATAATGGGCACAGCGGGTGTACAGACGAGGGAACTCACCACAGGGATGGTGAGAACCCCTCATAATGGGCACAGCGGGTGTACAGACCCGGGAACTCAGCACAGGGATGGTAGGAACACCTCATAATGGGCACAGCAGGTGTACAGACCTGGGAACTCAGCACAGGGATGGTTGGAACACCTCATAATGGGCACAGCAGGTGTACAGACCTGGGAACTCAGCACAGGGATGGTTGGAACACCTCATAATGGGCACAGCGGTTGTACAAACCTGGGAACTCAGCCCAGGGATGGTAGGAACCTCTCATAATGGGCACAGTAAGTGTAGAGACCTGGGAACGCAGCACAGGGATGGTGAGAACCCCTCATAATGGGCACAGCGGGTGTGCAGACGAGGGAACTCACCACAGGGATGTTGAGAACTCATCATATTGGGCACAGTGGGTGTACAGACCCGGGAACTCAGCACAGGGATGCTGGGAACCCCTCATAATGGGCACAGCAGGTGTACAGACCTGGGAACTCAGCACAGGGATGGTTGGAACACCTCATAATGGGCACAGCGGGTGTACAGACCTGGGAACTCAGCACAGTGATGCTGGGAACCCCTCATAATGGGCACAGCGGGTGTACAGACCTGGGAACTCAGCACAGGGATGGTGAGAACCCCTCATAATGGGCACAGCAGGTGTACAGACCCGGGAACTCAGCACAGGGATGGTGGGAACCCCTCATAATGGGCACAGCGGGTGTACAGACCTGGGAACTCACCACAGGGATGGTGGGAACCCCTCATAATGGGCACAGTAGGTGTACAGACCCGGGAACTCAGCACAGGAATGGTGGGAACACCTCATAATGGGCACAGCGGGTGTACAGACCCGGGAACTCATCACAGGGATGGTGGGAACCCCTCATAATGGGCACAGCGGGACTCAGCACAGGGATCTCCATGAAGACTGTCAGGGGTTAACTCTCCAATGTCCAGTAATAATTTTTTTCGGGTAGACACTTTAACATGCCTTAGCTGGCTGGCTTTGGAAAACTGTGATGTCATAGCTGATTAAATCCCTTTGATTTCAGTGTTCTGCACATGTACTGGTTGTTTCAATCTAGGAGTAGCAGACAGTGTAGTCCCGGGCTCAGGGTTGGTACTCCCGTGGATTGGAGTAGCTGCATCTTATTGTAGTCTATGTCTTCTGAATATATTTACATGTGTTTGCAATCAAGACTCCTGTTACTTAACCGTTATTAGGAGGTTCCTGGCGGGGCTCACACCTCGCGTTGTGACAATCTGAGCAGTTTTATGCATATTTATCTCAAACTATGAATACGATCTTCATACAATGACTGCGTTATAGAGCGGGAACCACTTAGGTATGAACATGGAGTCCTCCATGAACTTTCACAGATACAACGCATGATATGTAAAGTGCTACTTAAATTGTCAGCACTGTATAAATACATATAATGATGATAATAAGGAGCCCGTGAGCATGAACACTCCCTGTACAGGAAGAAGACATGGCCACCATGGAAACTGAGATTATATCGACAACGCAAGACCAAACTACTGTATATATTATATAAAAACGGTTCTTTATTTATACAGGATCCAATAAAAACATATTCTTAAAAGAGACCCCCTGTCTGTGCATTGTACAACACAGATATGTCACGGTGTGAAAATAACAGGTTAATATCAAACCAGAGTTCTCTCTTTGTCCTCCACCATACAAGTAGGAAACCAATAATTTTCCACTGGTGAGGAAAAAACAACGCATTTCTGAAAATTATTTTCCTTTTTCAGGGGTGCATAAAAAAGAGAGGTACGATCCAAAGTATAACAACTCAATTATTAATGCTAAACACAGCCGTGATATGGTTAAGAAAGAAGAGCTAATTTTATCCATCCATCACACTGGAGCCACCAGATCCACTGGTGAGGAAAGGCCAGAAAGGACCCACTGAGGCCAACTACTCGTCTAACAAGGAGAAAAGAGGGCCCAAATGTCCCAGGAGGACTTATTCAAACTTTCAGTGTTCACAAGACATGGCAGTCTCCCTCATGTAAGCCCAGGTTCAGATGGAGATGAGTTCAGAGGACACCTGAGCTCATCTCTAAACCTGGTATGTCACCATCCATAGTCATCAGTGAGCTCCAGCTGGGCAGCTTCTCCAGACCTCCTGGTAGGTGCAGAGATGTTGTCATCACTATATAAAATGTGCTGCACTCGTTCCTCACTATGACTTATGCACTATATTACCAAAAGTATTGGGACGCCTGCCTTTACACTAGGGTTGTCCCGATACCACTTTTTTAAGACAAGTACCGATCTTTTTTTCAAGTACTCGCTGATAGAGCTGCATGATTATGGCTAAAATGAGAATCACAATTTTTTTGCTTAGAAGATAGATCACGATTCTCACAGCGTAACATTTTTCACATTAAAACAAAAAAAATTGGGCTAACTTTACCGTTTCGTTTTTTTTTTTTAATTCATTGAAGTGAATTTTTTCCCAAGAAATTGTGTTTGAAAGACCGCTGGGCAAATACAGTGTGACATAAAATATTGCAGCAATTGACATTTTATTCCCCAGGGTCTCTGCTAAAATATATATACAATGTTTGGGGGTTCCAAGTAATTTTCTAGCAAAAAATATTGATTTTAACGTAAGAAAGAAGTGTCAGAAAAAGATTTAGACTTTAAGTGGTTAAACTTCCTGCATTTAGACGTTGTTTAAAAACTTGGCAGACTGCCCGGATTATTTCTTTTGACAGCTGAGTGAGCAGATAAGTCTTTCTACTTGTTATATGAAAGAATCAGCAAACTCTGCAATAGAGATGTCAGGGGGGTTGAATCGAGATCACGATTTTTTAACAAATAATTGTGCAGCTCTACTCGCTGATACCGATTGCCGTTCTTTTTTTTTTTTATGTCATGTGACACTAATATGCAGGACTGATGGGCACTAATATATTTTTTACAATGCTTCCTTTTTTGGGGGGTGGGAGGGGGGAGTGGACAGTCAGTGTCAGTGTTTATTTTATTTTTTATTATTTTTACAATTTTACTTTAGAATATGTATTCAATATGATGTTTCCTTTTTATTTTATTTTTTTAATTCAACCCTGTTGGGGGGTGGGGGGGCTTTGGTGAGATGTCAGGGGTCTCCCCTTTGAGACACGGAAGTGACCGAGGACACAGATTCTTCAGTCCCTTTCTCAGCAGCCTCAGCTGCACTGAAGATGAATGATCAGGAGACAGCGGCTCCTCTCCATTCAAAAACTGAAGCATCGTAAACACAGTTCACGATGCTCAGTTATGAATGGACAGACAGTGATCACGGATTCTGTGCATTCAGAAAAGGAAGGAGCCGGTAAATTACATATTTACCGTCTCCTTCCTCCGCTCTCCATTCTGAAAGATCTGGGACAGGGGGGGGGGGGCGGAGGAGGACGGGGGGGGGACAACCGGAGGAGGACACGAAGGGGGGGGAGAGAAGGACGGGTGAATCGGAGGAGCACACAGAGGGGGACCGGAGAAGGACGGGGGGGACCGGAGGAAGACGGGGGTGGGGGGGGACCGGAGGAGGACACGAAGGGGGAGCAGAGAAGGACGGGGGGATCGGAGAAGCACATAGAGGGGAACTGGAGAAGGACAGGGGGGGACTGGAGGAAGATGGGGGGGGGGGGGACCGGAGGAGCCTAGGGAGGAACATAGAGGAGGACACAGAGGGGAGCGCCAGAGGAGGATACAGGGGACACTCAGGAACAATCGATGAGGTGGCGGGGGGAAGTTATAATCACCGATCTCCCTGTGTGCTTCTCCTCCTCTCCCCTCTGCAGCTCTCAGCTGCTTTATTAAAGACACACAGGCAGGTCATTGATTATAACTTCCCCGCTGCTACACCGATTGTTCCTGAGTGTCCCCTGTATCCTCTTCCGGTCCCCCCCCGTCCTCCTCCGGTCCCCTCCTTCCTCCTCCGGTCCCTCCCTGTCCTTCTCCGGTCCCCCTCTGTGTGCTCTTCCAATCCCCCCCATCCTTCTCTGCTCCCCCCTTCCGTGTCCTCCTCCGGTCATCGTATCCAGGTATCGGACTAGGCATTCGGGAGCATTTGCAGGAGTACAAGTACTCCTGCAAATACTCGCTACTCAGTATCAGCACCGATACTAGTCTCAGAATCGGGACAACCCTACTTTACACACACATGAACTTTAATGGCATCCCAGTCTTAGTCCGTAGGGTTCAATATTGCGTTGGCCCACCCTTTGCAGCTATAACAGCTTCAACTCTTCTGGGAAGGCCGTCCACAAGGTTTAGGAGTGTGTCATGTTGGAAAAGGAAGGAGCCATCCCCAAACTGTTCCCACAAAGTTGGGAGCATGAAATTGTGCAAAATGTCTTGGTATGCTAAATAACCTAGAACAATAGGATAGGAACATTTGACCAGAAGAGAAAATAGCCTGAAACAATAGTCTAAGAACATTTAACCAGAAAAAAAGCCTAAAACAATAGCCTAAAAATACAAGACCAGAAGAGAAAATAACCGAAAACAATAGGATAGGATCATTTGACAAGAAGAGAAAATAACCTAAACCAATAGCCTAAGAATATTAGACCAGAAGAGAAAATAGCCTAAAGCAATAGTCTAGGAACATTTAACCAGAAAAAAAAGCCTAAAAATATAAGACCAGAATAGAAAATAACCTAAAACAATAGCCTAGGAAAATTTGACCATAAAAAAATAAAAATAAAACAAAAGCCTAAGAACATTTAACCTAAAAAAATTGCCGAAAACAATAGCCTAAAAATATTGCACCAGAAGAAAAAAATAACCTAAAACAATAGCCTAGGAACATTTGACCAGAAAAAAAAATTGCCCTAATCACTTCAACTCTGGAAGAATTGGCTGCTCAATGACCAGGCCATTTTTTGCAATACGGCACTGCGTCACTTTAACTAACAATTGCGCGGTTGTGCGACGTTGTACCCAAACATAATTGACATCCTTTTTTTCCCACAAATAGAGATTTCTTTTGGTGGTATTTGATCACTTCTGCGGTTTTTATTTTTTGCGCTATAAACAAAAAAAAAAATGCCAATTTTGAAAAACACACAATATTTTGTACTTTTTGCCGTAATAAATAGCTGCAATTTTTTTAAAAAAAGCGAATTTTTTCCTCAGTTTAGGCCAATATGTATTCTTCCACATATTTTTGGTAATAAAAATCGCAATAAGAGTATATTGATTGGTCTGCGCAAAAGTTATAGCGTCTACAAAATAGGGGATAGATTAATGGCATTTTTATTATTTTAATTTTTTTACAAGTAATGACAGTGATCTGCGACATTATGGCGGACACATCGGACACTTTTGACACATTTTTGGGACGATTGACAATTATACAGCGATCAGTACTATAAAAATGCACTGATTACCGTGTAAATGTCACTGGCAGGGAAGGGGTTAACAGTAGGGGGCGATCAAGGGGTTAACTGTGTTCCCTAGTGTGTGTTCTAATTGTAGGGGGAGGGGACTGACTATAGGAAATGACGGATTGTGGTTCCTACCTATTAGGAACTCACAACCTGTCTCTCCTCACAGAACAGAACAGGAATTTGTGTTTTTACACTCACACCTGTTCTGCCTCTTGTGCCTGCGATTGCGCATGGCCGGCGGTGATCACGAACGCCAGCCATGAGAATCGGCACCCCCACAGTGCAGCACACGAGTGCCTGCTAGCCCGCTTACAGGAGCCGATGTACAGCTACGACGGCTCGAAGAATCGTGAAGACCCGCCGCAGTATAATGTCGGCGGCTGGTTGGCAAGCGGTTAAACAATAGCCTAAGAACATTTAACCAGAAAATAAAATAGCCTAAAACAATATCCTAAAAATAAAACAATAGCCTAAAAATAGCAATTCAGCCAGAAGAGAAATAGCCTAAAGCGGAGTTCCACTCGTTTTTCTGTTTATTAAAAGTCAGCAGATACAAAAACTGTATCTGCTGACTTTTAATAAACAGACACTCGCCTGGTCCAGTGACGCGGCCGCCCGAAGCCTCGCTCCTCTACCTCGCCTCCCCGCGGCGCCGGCATTGCAAGTGTGGGGCATCCGGCTGTTACAGCTTGCGGCTGCACCGCCGGGTGCGCACTGCGCATGCGCGAGTCACGCTGCGCGTTCTGAATGGCCGAGCAAACTTCTGGGATTTGTGACGTGTCCCAGAAGATTGCAGGGAGGGGGAGAGGGGGAGTCGCCTAGGGGGTGAGAGCGGAAGTGGGAGCTGGGAGCTGGGTACCTGTGAAAACTAGGTACCCACTCCACCGCCCCCCCCCAATAAAAAATGACATGCCAAATGTGGCATTTCTGGGGGAGTTCTTATAGCGGAATTTCCACTTTTGGGTGGAAGTCCGCTTTAACAACATTTGATCAAAACTAATCAAAAACAATAGCCTAAGATTATGCCATTCGGCCAGAGGAGAGAACTGTAAGAGAGACAGCCTAAGAGCATTCAACCAAAAAAAAAAAAAAAAACGCAAAAAAACAATAGCCTAAGGACATTCCACTAGAAGAGGACAATAGACAATTCAATCAGAAAACAGACTTAAACATCAGCCATTAAAGCCTTGAACACACGATCGGATTTTCAGATGGGTAATGTTCGATGACGGGCTGTTGTCGGTAAATCCCACCATGTGTACGCTCCATCGGACAATTGTTGTCGGATTTTCCGCAAACAAATGTCGGATGGCAGGTTTTTAAAATTTTCCACGGACAAATGTCTGTTTTCGGATTTTCCGAGCGTGTGTACACAAGTCCATCAGACAAAAGTCCAAAGTACAAACATGCATGCTCGGAAGAAAGGACGAGCCGGAAGCGGCCGGTCTTGTAAACTAGCGATCATAATGGAGACTTAACATTCGTGACGCGGCAAATTGTGAAATCTGGAAATGCAGCGCACAATTCTCTTCTTCTTTAATGGGATAATAATGAAGCTGCTTTGCTGGTGATATGATGGAGTTATTGCAAATTAATTTTCAAAGGCTTTTTTTTCTACAACTATGTTGGTGTCTCTTGTTAATTTTACTTTGTATCTTTTTAAAATGTAACTGCCGACTCCCAAACTGTCATTTATAGTAAAACACAAAGCCAAGTATTATTCTACACAATTTATTTATTGTGCATTAAAAAAAGAAAACAAATAAAATTAGACATGTTATCTGCCAATAGAACTTAACCTAAAAGTGCATTCTATGCATCCAAAAATGTAGAAAATATAACAAATCAAATCATTATTATTCAACTAAAAAATAATGTCAAAGCAATAACTCCAAGACCAATAATAAATATCACGTTATTTCCTCCCATTCCACAACATGTCTGGTTGACGAACGGCCGTTCAGAAATAAACAGAAAAGCGCAAAATGAAAAGTGCGAAATGAAAAGCGCAAATCAACACTCACCAAACTTCTACTAAGATGAAATTAGCAGAAGGAGCCCAAAGGGTGGCGCTAAAGAGCTGAAAAACCACGTAGTACCTCACTACGTTCGTAATTGTTGGCCAACAATTGTGTGGCCGTGTGTATGCAAGACAAGTTTGGGGCCAACGCCCTTCGGACAAAATTTCACGGTTTTGTTGGCCAACAATCCGATCGTGTGTACGGGGCTTAAGATAAAGCACCCAGAAGAGAAAGAGAAGAAAACATACCTTAATCACTTTAGCCCCGGAAGGTTTTACCACCCCCCTTAAAGACCAGGCCATTTTTTGTGATACGGCACTGCATTGCTTTAACTGATAATGGCGCGGTCGTGCGACGCTGTACCCAAATAAAATCAATGTCCTTTTTTTCCTCCACCAATAAAGCTTTCTTTTGGTGGCATTTGATCACCTCTGTGTTTTTTATTTATAAACAAAAAAAGACCGACATTTTTGAGAAAAAAAAAAAAATTTACTTTCTGCTATAAAACACATCTAATAAAAATGTTTAAAAAATCACATTTCTTCATAAATTTAGGCTAATATGTATTCTGCTACACATTGCCACTTCATAAAACTCTGGTCCGGCCGCATCTGGAGTATTCCATCCAGTTCTGGTCACCAGGAAGGATGTGCTGGAGAGAGTCCAGAGAAGGGCAACAAAACAAATAAAGGGGATTGGAGGACCTCAATTAGGAGGAACAACTACAAGCACTACATTTATTCTTGCTGGAGAAGAGATGCTTGAGAGGGGGAAGGATATCGAGTTACAAATACCTCAATGGGGATCCCAGCATAGGAAAAAAAAACAAAAAACATTCAGTCCCAGGGAGTGTAAGAGGACACAGGGCCACACAATGAGAATAACTAGAGTTTAACCCTAAATTGTAAGCCTTCGTTTTTTTTTAATTTAAAATAACAAACATGTCATACTTATCTCCACTGTACAGCTCGTTTTGCACAGAGTGGCCCCGATCCTCCTCTTCTGGGGTCTCTCGGCGGCTTTCGTGGCTCCTCCCCACATCAGATGACCCCCTAGGAGAAGCGCTCTCCGGGGGGGGGGGGTTACCTTGCGGGCACGCTCCCGAGTCCAGCATTTGGCGTCCATAGACACGAATGCCGGTCTCGGCCCCACCCTCCGGGCGCCCCCGCGTCATTGGATTTGATTGACAGCAGCTGGAGCCAATGGCTGCGCTGCTATCAATCTATACAATCAAGAGCCGAGAACCCCAGGCAGACAGCGCATCTCCGCCGAGGGAAAAACGGGGCTCAGGTAAGTAAAACGGGGGGGGGGGGGGGGCTGGGGGGCCAGTCACTGCCAGAAGTTTTTTCACCTTAATCCATCCTATGCATTAAGGTGAAAAAAGCATCCCCCCGCACCTCTGGCCACATACAGTACTGCATACACCAGGGTCCCCACACCTCTGGCCACATACAGTACTGCATACACTAGAGCCCCCACACCTCTGGCCATATACAGTACTGAATACACCAGCGCCCCTGCACCTCTGGCCACATACAGTACTGCATACACCAGCGCCCCTGCACCTCTGGCCACATACAGTACTGCATACACCAGCGCCCCTGCACCTCTGGCCACATACAGTACTGCATACACCAGCGCCCCCGCACCTCTGGCCACATACAGTACTGCATACACCAGCGCCCCCGCACCTCTGGCCACATACAGTACTGCATACACCAGCGCCCCGCACCTCTGGCCACATACAGTACTGCAAACACCAGCGCCCCTGCACCTCTGGCCACATACAGTACTGCATACACCAGCGCCCCTGCACCTCTGGCCACATACAGTACTGCATACACCAGCGCCCCCGCACCTCTGGCCACATACAGTACTGCATACACCAGCGCCCCCGCACCTCTGTCCACATACAGTACTGCATACACCAGCGCCCCCGCACCTCTGGCCACATACAGTACTGCATACACCAGCGCCCCCGCACCTCTGGCCACATACAGTACTGCATACACCAGTGCCCCCGCACCTCTGTCCACATACAGTACTGCATACACCAGCGCCCTCGCACCTCTGGCCACATACAGTACTGAATACACCAGCGCCCCTGCACCTCTGGCCACATACAGTACTGCATACACCAGCGCCCCCGCACCTCTGGCCACATACAGTACTGCATACACCAGCGCCCCTGCACCTCTGGCCACATACAGTACTGCATACACCAGCGCCCCTGCACCTCTGGCCACATACAGTACTGCATACACCAGCGCCCCTGCACCTCTGGCCACATACAGTACTGCATACACCAGCGCCCCTGCACCTCTGGCCACATACAGTACTGCATACACCAGCGCCCCCGCACCTCTGGCCACATACAGTACTGCATACACCAGCGCCCCCGCACCTCTGGCCACATACAGTACTGCATACACCAGCGCCCCGCACCTCTGGCCACATACAGTACTGCATACACCAGCGCCCCTGCACCTCTGGCCACATACAGTACTGCATACACCAGCGCCCCCGCACCTCTGGCCACATACAGTACTGCATACACCAGCGGCCCCGCACCTCTGGCCACATACAGTACTGCATACACCAGTGCCCCCGCACCTCTGTCCACATACAGTACTGCATACACCAGCGCCCCCGCACCTCTGGCCACATGCAGTACTGCATACACCAGCGCCCCCGCACCTCTGGCCACATACAGTACTGCATACACCAGGGTCCCCGCACCTCTGGCCACATACAGTACTGCATACACCAGCGCCCCCGCACCTCTGGCCACATACAGTACTGCATACACCAGCGCCCCCGCACCTCTGGCCACATACAGTACTGCATACACTAGTGCCCCCGCACCTCTGGCCACATACAGTACTGCATACACTAGTGCCCCCCGCACCTCTGGCCACATACAGTACTGCATACACCAGCACCCCTGCACCTCTGGCCACATACAGTACTGCATACACAAGAGCCTCCGCACCTCTGGCCACATACAGTACTGCATACACCAGCGCCCCCACACCTCTGGCCACATACAGTACTGCATACACCAGCGCCCCTGCACCTCTGGCCACATACAGTACTGCATACACCAGCGCCCCCGCACCTCTGGCCACATACAGTACTGCATACACCAGCAGTGGTTGTGGAACGAATCATCTGAGTTTCCATTATTTCTTATGGAAAAGCTTGCTTTGATATACGAGTGCTTTGGATTACAAGCATGCTTCTGTAACGAATTATGCTCGCAATCCAAGGTATTACTGTATATTGATTGGTTTGTGCAAAAGTTATATAATCTACTAACTATGGGATATATTTATGGAATTTTTATTTATTATTTTTTTTTATACTAGTAATGGCGGGGATCAGTGACTTAGTGGGACTGCCACATTGCAGCGGACAAATCGGATACTAACTGACACTTTTTGGGGGCCAGTGACACTAATACAGTGATCATCAGTCCTAATAATATGCACTGTCACTCTACTAATGACACTGGCTGGGAAGGGGTTAACATCAGGGGCGATCAAAGGGTTAACCTTGTGCCTAACAGGTGCTTGGTTTTTATGGGGGAGGTGCTTTTACTAGGGGAATGCAGAGATCTGTGTCTCTGCTTTGCAGAAACAAAGGATCACTACCTTCCCTTCTGACAGAACGGCAGTCTGCCTTGGGTTACGTAGACAGACCGCCGTTCTGCTTGTGCCCCCAACGATCTGTAGGTCCCGGCGGACATCGGGTCCACCGGACACGCTGATTGGTTCCCGCTGTGTCCAATCACAGCAGGAGTGGGCCGTCATCGGCGTGTGCGTGCGCCCCAGACCCGGCAGTACAGGATCACGTAGCAGTAGGTGAACCTGCGCAGGAGAGCCCCCCTTGCCGCCATATGTGTACAGTATATGGTTAGCAAGCAGTTAAGAATATTATGATTTCGCTCCATTCGCACAACAGCCACAGCTTTATACATTGTGCAAAAAATCCCCAAATGAATGAGGGAATGCTGGTTAATTCACATAGAACGAATGTATGTGGAGTTTTACTGAATGAATAACAATGCAAAATGTTTATAAATAGACCCCTAAAAGTAGCATTGCGCTGATTTCCATCCACCCCGCAGTACTCCGTGATTAAGCCTTGGCTTTTTAGGGGGAACAGTGAAGCCGCCATTGGCTGAATATAAATGTATCAGTGGCGGAACCCCTGGGGACTCCTCCTGGAATCCTAGGGTTCTGTGGAAGACAACCGGATCCAAAAGAATTTCAAATGTCCCACAGCTTACACCTGTCCTTGTTTCGGACCCGCAGTTTTTACTGTGAACTTTATTGCTATCACATAGGAGGCCAATAGCCCTTAACCGCTTGCCAGGGTCCCCGCACCTCTGGCCACATATAGTATTGCAAACACCAGTGCCCCCGCACCTCTGGCCACATACAGTACTGCATACACAAGCACCCCCCGCACCTCTGGCCACATACAGTACTGCATACACAAGCACCCCCCGCACCTCTAGCCACATACAGTACTGCATACACAAGCACCCCCCGCACCTCTGGCCACATACAGTACTGCAAACACCAGGGTCCCCGCACCTCTGGCCACATACAGTATTGCAAACACCAGGGTCCCCCGCACCTCTGGCCACATACAGTACTGCAAACACCAGGGTCCCTGCACCTCTGGCCACATACAGTACTGCATACACCAGCACCCCGCACCTCTGGCCACATACAGTACTGCATACACCAGCGACCCGCACCTCTGGCCACATACAGTACTGCATACACAAGCACCCCCCGCACCTCTAGCCACATACAGTACTGCATACACAAGCACCCCCCGCACCTCTGGCCACATACAGTACTGCATACACAAGCGCCCCGCACCTCTGGCCACATACAGTACTGCAAACACCAGGGTCCCCGCACCTCTGGCCACATACAGTATTGCAAACACCAGGGTCCCCCGCACCTCTGGCCACATACAGTACTGCAAACACCAGGGTCCCTGCACCTCTGGCCACATACAGTACTGCATACACCAGCGCCCCGCACCTCTGGCCACATACAGTACTGCATACACCTAGGATACACATAGGAGGCCAATAGCCCTTAACCGCTTGCCGCCCGCCCACCATCAAATGACGGCGGGGTGGTGCGGCTCTCGACCTGGGACAGCGTTCATATGACGGCGTCCCAGAAAGGCCGCTCTGCGGTGGCACGCAGAGCAGCGATCGCAGCTGCACCGTGTTGCTAGGACAACGCTGCGGCTCTTTAACAATGTGATCGGCTGTGTCCAATCACAGCTGGTCACATGTAAACACGGAAATGCCGGTAATCGGCTTTCATCGACTTACACTGACAGAGAGTGTGACGAGGAGAGCCAATCAGTGGCATCTCCTTTGCAGGGGACATCGTGACATGTAATCAGTGCCCTGATTACAATAAAGCGCCACCAGTGCCAGCAATCAGTGCCCACAAGTGCCAGCAATTAGTGCCCACCAGTGCCAGCAATTAGTGCCCACCAGTGCCAGCAATCAGTGCCCACAAGTGCCAGCAATCAGTGCTGGCTATCAGTGCCGCCTATCTGTGCTGCCCATCAATGCCCATCATTGCTGCCCATCAATGCCCATCAGTGCCACCCATTAATGCCCATCAGTGCTGGCTATCAGTGCCGCCTATCTGTGCTGCCCATCAATGCGCATCATTGCTGCCCATCAATGCCCATCAGTGCCACCCATCAATGCCCATCATTGCTGCCCATCAATGCCCATCAGTGCCACCCATCAATGCCCATCAGTGCTGCCTATCCGTGCCATCTATCAGTGCCTACCAGTGCCGCCTATCAGTGCCCATCAGTGCCACCCATCAGTGCCCATCAGTGCAGCCTATCAGTGCCCATCAGTGCAGCCTATCAGTGCCCATCGGTGCCGCCTCATTAGTACACATCAGTGAAGAAGAAAAATTACTTATTTACAAAATTTACTTTTTTTTTTCTTTTCAAAATTTTCGGTCTTTTTTTTTTTTTTTTGTAAAAAATAAAAAACCCAGCAGTGATTAAATACCACCAAAAGAAAGCTCTATTTGTGTGAAGAAAATGATACAAATGTCATATGTGTACAGTGTTGCATGACCGCGCAATTGTCATTCAAAGTGCGACAGCGCTGAAAGCTGAAAATTGGCCTGGGCAAGAAAGAGGTGAAAGTGCCCGGTAGGCAAGTGATTAAATAAGTTAATCAGTTTATGAAGCACAGATCCTGCTCCATTAGCTATGAGACAGCTATGATTAAGGCTACTTGCCAAAACGCGTAGGCTGCAAATGCGCTCACATTTGGTAGATGCATGGGGGGGTGCCATTAATAATAACGGCACCTGGGTTCATCTGCAGAGAGCAGCACATAACCACGTGGTGCAGGAAAACGCTCACTTTCTGGCATTCTGGCACATCAAGTGGTGGGAACCGCTCCACTATCTGATTTTTGGTGGAAGAGGGTCTCACTCTCCCACAGACGCCATGTCTATACTCCATTGGGGGGGGGGCACGGCGCTGGCACGGCATGTTTTCTTCCTTGTTTAATCAAAGCCCGGAGCTCAGAGAACATAACGAGTAAATGTTAGGAGAGCGACAGCCGAGGGAGACGCTACAAGAGCCCCACAGCCCATGAATAAAAGAACAGGTGAGCCGGCGCAGGATGGATGATATTTACCTAAGTGCTTCACAAATCAAATATGAATTCTGTGCAATGATAAAGAGCAGCAACAAAGGGAATGCCGAGCGGGAAGGAGCCGAGACGGAGAATGGCTCTGGGATTCTTCGCAACGGGGAACCGTACACACACTGCCAACAACACACACCGCCAACAACACACACCGCCAACAACACACACCGCAAACAACACACACCGCCAACAACACACACCGCCAACAACACACACCACCAACAACACACACCACCAACAAAACACACCGCAAACAACACACACCGCCAACAACACACACCGCAAACAACACCAACCGCAAACAACACCAACCGCAAACAACACACACCGCCAACAACACACACCGCAAACAACACACTGCCAACAACACACACCGCCAACAACACACACCGCAAACAACACACACCGCCAACAACACACACCGCAAACAACACACACCGCCAACAACACACACCGCCAACAACACACACCACCAACAACACACACCACCAACAAAACACACCGCAAACAACACACACCGCCAACAACACACACCGCCAACAACACACACCGCCAACAACACACACCGCAAACAACACCAACCGCAAACAACACCAACCGCAAACAACACACACCGCCAACAACACACACCGCAAACAACACACTGCCAACAACACACACCGCCAACAACACACACCGCAAACAACACACACCGCCAACAACACACACCGCAAACAACACACTGCCAACAACACACACCGCCAACAACACACACCGCCAACAACACACACCGCCAACAACACACACCACCAACAACACACACCGCCAACAACACGCACCGACAACAACACGCACTGACAACAACACGCACCATCAACAACACGCACCGCAAACAACAAACACCACCAACAACATGCACCGCAAACAACACACACTACCAACAACACACACTACCAACAACACACACTGCCAACAACACACACCACCAACAACACACACCGCCAACAACACGCACCGCCAACAACACGCACCGCCAACAACACGCACCGCAAACAACACACACTATCAACAACACACACTGCCAACAACACGCACCGCCAACAACACGCACCGCCAACAACACGCACCGCCAACAACACGCACCGCCAACAACACACACCGCCAACAACACGCACCGCCAACAACACGCACCGCAAACAACACACACTACCAACAACACACACTGCCATAAAAAGGTATAAAAGGTCAATGAGTTTCTGGACTCCTGACAGACCCTTGCATCTTTCATCCAGTGCTGCACTGACGTTTCTGGATTCTGAGTCATGGGGGAAGCAAAAGAATTATCAAAGGATCTGCGGGAAAAGGTAGTTGAACTGCATAAAAAAAACAGGAAAGGGATATCAAAAGATATCCAAGGAATTGAGAATGCCAATCAGCACTGTTCAAACTCTAATCAAGAAGTGGAAAATGAGGGGTTCTGTTGAAACCAAACCACGGTCAGGAAGACCAACTAAAATTTCAGCCACAACTGCCAGGAAAATTGTTCGGGATGCAAAGAAAAACCCACAAATAACTTCAGGTGAAATACAGGACTCTCTGAAAACATGTGGTGTGGCTGTTTCAAGATGCACAATAAGGAGGCACTTAAAGAAAGATGGGCTGCATGGTCGAGTCGTCAGAAGAAAACCATTACTACACAAATGCCACAAAGTATCCCGCTTACAATACGCCAAGCAGCACAGAGACAAGCCTCAAACCTTCTGGCACAAAGTCATTTGGAGTGATGAGATCAAAATTTAGCTTTTTGGCCACAACCATAAACACTGGAGAGGAGTCAACAAGGCCTATGATGAAAGGTCCACCATCCCTACTGTGAAACACGGAGGTGGATCGCTGATGTTTTGGGGATGTGTGAGCTACAAAGGCACAGGAAATTTGGTCAAAATAAGATGAATGCAGTATGTTATCAAAAAATCCTGGAGGAACATTTGCATTCATCAGCCAGGAAGCTGCTCATGGGACGTACTTGGACATTCCAACATGACAATGATCCAAAACACAAGGCCAAGTCAACCTGTCATTGGCTACAGCGGACTAAAGTGAAGGATCTGGAGTGGCCATCTCAGTCTCCTGACCTCAATATCTGGGGAGATCTCAAACGTGCCGTTCATGCAAGACAGCCCAAGAATTTACAGGAACTGGAGGCTTTTTGCCAAGAAGAATGGGCAGCTTTACCATCTGAGAAGATAAAGAGCCTCATCCACAAATACCACAAAAGACTTCAAGCTGTCATTGATGTTAAAGGGGGCAATACACGGTATTAGGAACTGGGGTATCTAAACTTTTGGAAAGGAGTCGTGGATTTCTTACTGCATTTCTAATGTGTAGGACAGCCCTCTTGAAATGAATGGGGGGAACGTGCGAAAAATGTGCGAAATCGCACCTGCCCTTTGGTTACTTCAGTAGGTATGAACCAAGCCAAGTCCACAATCGTTGTCCCATCTATGGCCACGCATGGAGTATTGTTTTTTTTTTTTGATTGGAAAACCAACTTTATTGAGAAAATATATGCTTGGTACATAAAATAACATAAGCCAACATGGCCAAATCAGTAATATATACATGAGCACAATAAGTCATCTACATACTATAGGATAACATATCCATCGGACATGAAACCGGTACATAATAGAGAAGAAGGGGGAAAGAAAAAAAAAAAGGGGGGGGGGGGAGGAGAGAAGAAGATAAGAGATGAACATGACAACATTTCAAGTACATGTTTCACCGTCCTCCAACTATCTGTTCCGGACCTGCTCGTATTTAAGCGGGCATCCTCTATGTACATAAATCAGCTTCTTATATGGGAGAGTGTCATTGATTTCTTTTTTCCAACACTGGATTGTAGGGGGTAGGGCCTGCATCCAATTACGGGCAATTGCTTTCCTCGCCAAAAATAGCGTTTCATGTAAAAAGGTACGGAGGGGTTTGTCAGCATCTAAGTCAGGTAGCAGACCAAGTAGACACATCTTAGGATCTAGGGTAGCCGGGGAGCCCATTTGATCATGTAGGAAGCGTATTACTTGTATCCAATACGCTTGAATATTTGGGCAGGACCGTATAAGGTGATAGAAGGAGCCCGGGGTGTAGTCGCATAGTCAGCATCCTGGATTATACATGGGTTTGAAACGCACTAACCTCTGAGGAGTCAGATATGTCCTATGTATAATATATAACTGTGTCAGGCGGTCCGACAGTTTAGGGGAAACTTTTTTCACGTCTTCCAAGATCTCATCCCAATCCTCATCCTCAATCAGTCCAACGTCCGCCTCCCATCTAGTCTTAGCACTATAGGCCAAAGCTACGGAGTTGGGAAGACGGATGGCGGAGTAGAGAGTAGATATTAGTTTGGCTGGCTCGGCACCTGTAATCGTGTCAACTATGGAGGGGACTATAAGGGATGGGTTAGAACCAGCAAACTGAGTTTGTATAGCATGGCGGAGTTGTAAGTACCTGAAAAGGAGGTGATTGGGAAGTGAGAATTCGTCTTTTAGTGTTTGGAATGTTTTAAGTCCCGTGGTGGTCACGATCTGGTGTATATACAAGATCCCGTTGCGTATCCAAACCTTGGGGTCTGGGATAGACAACAGCTCAGGCAGGCGTGTGTTGAACCAAAGGGGGGTGTGGGAATGAATCAGCGGAGTCCCGAGTTTTTGTAGTGCCAACCGCCACACCCTCCGATGATGTGTCAACATGCCTGCTTTGTATTAGGGCTATGTCCTGTCGATGGGGCCCTTAGGACTGACAGAATTGGGGTATGAGCAGGGTTATTAGGGTGTTCACAGATTAGTAGCTGGTATTTTGGTAGCTCGTTCTTGTCAAAATGATAGAAGTGGGATAATTGGGAGGCAAGATAATAGTCTTGAAAATCTGGAAGAGCAACTCCTCCCAATGTCACTGGGTTCTTAAGTATTTTCCAGGATAATTTATGTCTGCTGTGTCCGCATATAAACGAATTAAGAATAGATTCAATTGTCTTGAAATTTTTTTGTGGTATATACAGGGGAGAATGCCACACCAGATAGAGTATTTTTGGGAGAAGTATTATTTTGACTAGACTGATGCGTCCCATGACACCCAGGGGTAGTCGAGCCCAATTTTGTGTCTTAGTCTTGATCAGAGTGTACAAGGGTTCAATATTCAGGAGTGTGTAATCTGTAAGCGATCTAGTAACCTGCACACTGAGGTACTTAATTACAGAGACCGTGGGGAGCGTCAGAGGGGGGGATGTGAGTGCGGGGGGAAATGGTCAATCGGAAGGATCTGGGATTTAGACCATTTTATGCTTAGGCCCGAGTGACTGCCAATTTGCTCTATGGAGTGGAGGGCTGCTACGAGGGAGGGACCCGAGTCGGCCAAGTAGAGGAGCGTATCATCTGCATACATCCCAATCTTTTCTTCCAGATTCCCTATCCTGAGGCCTCGAATATTGGTGTCCGCACGAACCATAATGGCCAAGGGCTCCACAGCCAATGCATACAGCATGGGGGAAAGGGGGCAGCCTTGTCGGGTCCCTCTCTCCAATGGGAATTGATCGGAGAGCCAGCCATTTACAAACACCTTAGCCTTCGGGGATTGATACAGGAGCTGGACCCAGCGGACAAAGTTGGGGCCAAGTCCAAATCTTGAGAGGCACTCCCATAGGTAGTTCCACTCCACGGAATCGAAGGCCTTGGCGGCGTCCAGAGCCACCACGACCCTCGAGCCGACTTCATCGTGGGACCCCTGAATATTCATAAATAGACGGCGAATATTCATAGCAGTGTTCTTCCCTGGCATAAAGCCTGTCTGATCGGGGTGGATCAGGGAAAGAATGACCTGGTTAAGGCGGGAGGCTGGAATCTTGGCAAGTATTTTAATGTCTACCTGTAGTAAGGAGATGGGTCTATAAGACTCCGGGTATTTGGGGTCCTTACCAGGCTTAGGGATTACCACAATTTGAGCTTCTCTCATAGAGGGGGGTAGGAATCCCGTATCAAATATGGATTTGTATAGATCATGAAGTTTAGGGATTAAAATTTCAGAGTAGGTGGCATAAAATTCAAGTGGTAGGCCGTCTGAACCTGGAGCCTTAGATGTAGCCAGACAGGAGATGGCCTCAGAGATATCTTCCTTAGTAATGGGAGCTTCTAAAAGTTCACGTTGGGCATCAGTCAATCTAGGGAATTTAATTCTCGCTAAATAGTCTTTGGTATCTTGGGGAGTGTGAGTGACCCGGGAGGTGTAAAGTGCACGGTAGAATCTCGCAAATTTCTCCGCTACTTGTTGCGGATCAGTGACTTCATTCCCCTGGGGGTCAGTCAACGACACCACCACCGGGGGACGTGAATCTAAGCGAGCAAGATATGCAAGGAGTTTGCCCGGAGTATTGTTTTTAATGGAGGCCTGAGAATAAACTTCTCCTCCGCTGCGTTTTCGAATATCACTCTTTTTTTTATTTCCTGATCGTGACTTTCCGTACTGAGCGTTTATAAATTGTAGAAAACTTGTTGAAGGTAAGACGGGTGGAAGTGTTTTGTTATCCGTCATCTTCACAAGCAGAAAATGTTTCCGCATTATCTGCCGCACGTTCTGCGTTCACCTCCCGCGTCTTCCTGCGCCCGATGTCAGTTCAAACACAACGCAATGTGATTCTTATTTTGTCTCTGGAAAATGACAAAGCCGAAGCGTTAGACCAGATTACTGGGGCAGACTTTGTTGGAGGCTCTCTGTTAGGGTTGCACTGATACCACTTTTTTAAGACCGAGTACAAGTACCGATACTTTTTTTCAAGTACTCGCCAATACCGATTACCGATACTTTTTTTTTTTATGTCATGTGACAGTGGCACATGTCAGTAGTTTTTATTTTTTTTTTACAATTTTTTATTTTTTATTATTTTTTACAATTTTATATTTTTTTGTTATTTTTTTTTTTACAATGCTTTCTTTTACAATTTAACTTTGAAATATTTATTACAATGTTTTCTTTTTTTTATCATTATTTTTGTTTTATCAGCCCTGTTGGGGGGGCTTTGGTGAGACTTTATTGGAGACTCTCTGTTAGGTTTGCACCGATACCACTTTTCTAAGACTGAGTACAAGTACCGATACTTTTTTTCAAGTACTCGCCGATACCGATTACCGATTTTTTTTTTTTTTTTTTGTCATGTGACAGTGGCACATGTGTCAGTAGTTTTTAAAAAAATCATATATACACATTATTCAGTGTTGTACTGATGGGCGAATCACCATCAATGTACGTCGGCCGGTTTAAGAGCTCTAGGAACTGATGTGCGTGGCCGGCGGCCACCCACGATCACTCCTGAGAGAGACAGAAAGACCTGTCAATGTAAACAGATAGATCCTTGTTCTGTCAGGGGAGGAGAGACCCATCCGCTGTTCCTAGTGATCAGGAGCAGCGATCTCTCTCCTTCTCCAGTCAGTCCCCTCCCCCCCACAGTTGGAGACACCTCCCAGGGAACACTTAACCCCTTGATCGCCCCCTAGTGTTAACCCCTTCCCTGCTAGTGACATTTATACAGTAATCAGTGGCTTTTTTTAGCTCTGATCGATGTATAATTGTCAATGGTCCCAAAAAAGTGTCAAAAGTGTTTGATCTGTCCGCCGCAATGTCGCAGTCCCGCTAAAAATCAGAGATCACCACCATTACTAGTAAAAAAAAAAAAAAAAAGAATAAAAATGCCATAAATCTGTCCCCTATTTTGTAGACGATATAACTTTTGCACAAACCAATCAATATACACTTATTGCAATTTTTTTTTACCAAAAATATGTAGAAGAATACGTATCGGCCTAAACTGATTTTTTTTTACATTTTTTTTTGTTATATTTATTTTAGCAAAAAGTAAAAAATATTGTTTTTTTTTTTTCAAAATTGTCGTTCTTTTTTTGTTTTGTAGCTATTTGTGGGGAAAAAAAGGACATACGTTTTGTTTGAGTACATCGTTGCACGACCGCGCAATTGTCAGTTAGAGTGACGCAGTGCCGTATCGCAAAAACAAAAAAAAGGCCTGGTCATTAAGGGGGAAAGATCCTTCCATTCCTTAACTAGTTAAAGTGTTTTATTTCCCCCAAAAAAATTGCAACAGCTGCCATTTTATTCTCTAGGGTCTCTGCTAAAAAATGTATATATATAATGTGTGGGGGGTTCTGAGTAATTTTCAAAAAATAAAAAAATAAAATATGATTTTTACATGTAGGAGAGGAATGCCAGAATTGGCCTAGGCTGGAAATGGTTAAAAATTCCGTAAAGCTCGTGGCTCCAATAGGGAATAGCAGCTTCTTTTGGGCAACAAACAGGCACAGGCCATTGAAGTCAATGGGCTGCCCTACGTGTGACACAAGGAATCGTGAAAATCTGCCACACGCTACATGAAGTGTGAATGGGGCCTAAAAGACAGCTTTAAAAAAAAAGAAAGCGAATGCGGCTATCACATCTTAGATTTGGTAAACCGTCTCACTTAGAAGTATGGCGGCAAAGCAGCCTCACTGCGCTGGATCACCTATCTGATACATGATCCAGCACTCCCTGGCAAGGTGGGGGCGTCCACGTGCACCCGACACCCCTGCTGTGCTGTGATTAAACACAGCACAAGCCAATCAGTGGGTTCCGGCCAATGATTGACCGCTGACACCCGCTGAACGGCTCTGTCATTCACGCTCGGTTCACACCTATGCATTTCTTGCGAGGCGCGTTTGCACAGGCACGTGCAAATGAATGGGCTTCCGTGCCTGCGTCCCCCCCCCCCCCAAAAAAAAGGTGCATGCACCTTTGCAAAAATGCAGCCGCAGGAAAATCTTTTGATTGCCCTGCAGGCTCCTGCACATGCATTGGCATTTTACATGGGACGTCCTCACCCACCCCTCCCCCCCTCTCAGCTTGCCCGTGCGATCAGGGAGCCAGGGAATAAATCTGCCGGCAGTGGCGGTTTACCATAGAGCTGGCCGTGGACCAGATGATCCCCGGCCATCTCTATGACCACCAGAGGCCCAAAGCCTCGCACGTTTCCGCAAAGCAGTGCGTTTTCACGGTGGTGCGGGAATTGCTGCGATTCCGGAACGTGCAGCCACACGCAGAAGTCTGAACCTAGCCTCAGGGAACAGAGCTCTGTGTCGTAAATAACACAGAGCTCCAAATAGTGACGGGGGATCTTGCTGTTTTATTATTCCCTGCAAAGCGGCAAAAAACAAAAAAAACCCCAGCAAGATTGCTTAGTAAAAGCAGCACACTTTGCACATTGTTTGCTCCTAGATGTTAAGCCGTTCGCAACCAGTGTCATGAGTACAGTGACAGTGTATAGTATTATCACTGATTACTGTGTTAGTGTCACTATTGAGGTCAGTGCCAGTTAGTCAGTTAGTGTACCCCCCCCCCCCAGCCAGTGACAGTTAGTGTCAGGTTGTCCATCGCACTATCACAGTCCCATTACAAGTCGCTAATCACCACTATTACTAGTTAAATAAATAATAATTCCTGTATTTATACCAGACGCTATACCATTCGCGATAACCAAGTAATTTACACTTATTGGGATTTTTTTTTTTTTTTTACCAAAGGCATGTAGCGGAATACATTTTGTCCTAAATTCAAAAAAAAAACGTATTTTTTTTTAAAATTATTGGATATGTTTTATAGCAGAAATGTATATATTTGATAGATATATATATATATATATATATATATATATATATATATATATATATATATATATATATATATATATATATATATATATATATATATATAGATAATTTATATAATAATTGATATATATATATATATATATAGATAGATATAGATATAGATATATATCTATATCTATAGATATATATCTATATCTGTAGATATATATCTATATCTATAGATATATATCTATATCTGTAGATATATATCTATATCTATAGATATATATCTATATCTATATATATATAGATATATATATATATATATATATAGATATATATATATATATATATATATATATATCTATCTATATATATATATATATATATATATATATATATATATATCAATTATTATATAAATTATCTATATATATATATATATATATATATATATATATATATATATATATATATCAAATATATACATTTCTGCTATAAAACATATCCAATAATTTAAAATCTATATTCAAAATATTGCATTCTTTTTCATTTATATTGCAAAAAAAAAAAACCCAGTGGTGATCAAATACCACCATATGAAAGATCTATTTTTGTAAAGAAAAAAAAATGATATAAATTTCATTTGGGTATGACTGCGCTACTGCCAGTTAAAGTTGCGCAGTGCTGAATAGCAAAAAATGCCCTGGCCATGAAGGGGGGGGGGTAAAATCTTCCAGGGATGAAGTGGTTAATAAATGATCTCAGACTAGAACACGCCGTCCCCTCTTATATCTAATCATGGAACGTCTCCTCTTTATTAAATAATGATACGGAATTGTTACATAATTATTATTTTCGTGTTCCGGTCTATTTACTTGTTACTAAACCTAAACAAATAATTGCCAATTCTCAGCCGCTGTGATCGTGAAAACGCGTCGGTAGGCGCGCGGTAAACATTTCTATACGGGTTATAATTGGAATTGGGTGAAGGTTCAGAGGATTGTGATTCAGACGTGGATAAGCTCCCCTGATGAACTTTGTTCTGTTGGTTTATAATAAGGTCAGCCGGAGACGCGACCCCTGACACAATATGTCTGCAACGTGGAATAATAACCGATCGCTGCCACTTTATTTTTTTATGGCATTTTAAGGACTCGGCGGGGGCGCCCTGAGAACACTCTGTAAATGTCTCAGGGTATTTTGGCAAATACAAACCTAGAAGATTGTATTCTCTTATAATGAAATCTGAAAAATAAAATGTTCTTTTCTGATGTTCAATGACTTAGAACAATACGGGGTGTTAAGTGCGTCGGTGAATGGAGGGAAGATGAATTGTCCTTCGTCTGCTTCTATGGTTGTTTTTCTCATGGAGAAGTTCATTAGTGAACAGTAAATGACTATCCTCTATTATTTCATCTCCAAGCCAATTACTTACCTTCCACAGAATAAATGTGTTACATCATTCCGCGGGGAACAGGGGGGGAAGGATTTACAAAGCAACTCCTCCGAAAAAAACACATATCTCTGTCTCAGCTAAAAAAATAAAAAAAAATCAGAACTCCAGAAAAAAAGATAAAGTAATATTAACCGCTTGAGCTCCGGAAAATGTTACCCCCTATATGACACAGTAACATTGTTTATAAACATTGGTCACACAGCAGATAGAAAAAGATACAAAGTAACATTGTTTATAAACATTGATCAGAGGGGAGATAGAGAGATAGAAAGTAACATTGTTTATAAACATTGATCAGACAGGAGATAGAGAGATAGAAAGTAACATTGTTTATAAACATTGATCAGACAGGAGATAGAGAGATAGAAAGTAACATTGTTTATAAACATTGATCAGACAGGAGATAACCACTTCAGAAGTAATGCAAAAGTGGTCCTCATTTTATTTTTCTTATTAAAGAGGTTGTAGAGCAAAGAGGGAAGACACATTAAGGAGAGATATCAATGCTGCTCACCCCAATATGGACAAGAAAAATGGAAAAAAGTCCCCCAAGCAGGGTTTTTAGGCAGCTAGCTATAGATATGAGCAAGGCATTAAGTAAAATATTAAAATTCTTTATTGGAGGGTAATGAATAAATGTAACAACATATAAATATAAATTGGGAGCTCAAGTGGGAAAATACCCATACCAAATACATATAATAGCAAACATAGGTTATACACAGCATGTGATAAGGCTATTGCATAACAATACTGACGCGTTTCGACCCATGAATTAAAGAGGTTGTAAACCTCAAAAAAAAACAAAAAAACAATGAAATGAATATGAAATACTTACCTTAGAACGAAGCTGTTGCAGCGCTCCCCGCACACCGCTGTCACGGCCGACATCTTTCCCAGAGCTTCTTCCGAGGTTCATGGGCTCCGGCTGTGATAGGCTGGAGCCGCGGAGCCACCGCTCACGATACGGGCTCGGAAGGAATGCCACCTGTGATGTCATTGGCTGCATGCATTGTAAATATCTCCAAACTGTACAGGTTTAGCAGATATTTTCACTACTTCTAGGTAAGCCTCATTATAGTAAAAATTTGCAGAGGAAGTTTACTTCCTCTTTAAGATAGATTGTTCATATTTCACATGTTGGTAGAGTTACACTAAAGCCTCGTACAGACGATTGGACTTTCCGACGGGAATTGCGTGATGTCAGGCTGTTGTCGGCAAATCGTGTACGCTCCATTGGACAATTGTTGTCGGACTTTCCGCCAACAAATGTTGGATGGCAGGTTCTCAAATTTACCGCGGACAAGTGTGTGTTGTCGGATTGTCCGAGCGTGTGTACACAAGTTCATCGGACAAAAGTCCAAAGCACAATCACGCATGCTCGGAAGCAGAAGCAGTCGGTCTTGTAAACTAGCGTTCGTAATGGAGAATTAACATTCGTGACGCGGCAAATTACAAAATCTGGAAATGCAGCGCACAATTCTCTTCTTCTTTAATGGGATAATAATGAAGCTGCTTTGCTGGTGATACTGAGGGAGTTATTGAAAACAGATTTTCAAAGGCTTTTTTTTCTAGTGATATCAAGAATAATATTATTATGCTTTTTTTTTTTTATTTGGGCAAGTTACCACAACACCATTATCCCGTAGTTTTTAAGATCAAAGATACAACTATGTTGGTCTCCCTTGTTAATTTTACATTGTATTTTTTAAATGTAACTGCCGACTCCCAAACTGTCATTTGAAGTAAAACACAAAGCCAAGTATTATTCTCCACAGTTTTTTTTATTGTGCATTAAAAAAAAAGAAAACAAATAAAATTAGACATGTTATCTGCCACTAGAACTTAACCAAAAAGTGCATTCTATGTATCCAAAAATATAGAAAATATAACAAATCAAATCATTATTATTCAACCAAAAAAATAATGTCAAAGCAATAACTCCAAGGCCAATAATAAATAACATGTTATCTCCCCCGATTCCGCTGGTTGACGAACTACCATTCAAAAACGAACTAAAAAGCACAAAATGAAAAGCGCAAACTGAAAAGCGCTAAATGAAAAACGCGAAAAGCGCGAATCAACACTCACCAAACTTCTACTAACACGAAATTAGCAGAAGGAGCCCAAAGGGTGGCGCTAAAGAGCTGAAAAGCCACGTAGTACGTCTAGTACAAATAACTGTTGGTATTCAAGTTAAAATAATCCGCCCCTTACTTAAATTCCCACCACTGCGCCTCGGACAGAAAATGTTATTGAAAATGAAGCTGCCACTTTAGCGATTACGGAATATAAGTGGTGTTTTATCCTTATATTAATAATGACTAAAGGAAAAAACAGTGGCGCTAAACTACAACAACACTGAAGTACATACAGTCTAGTACGTCACTACGTTCCTAATTGTTGGCCAACAATTGTGTGCCGTGTGTATGCAAGACAAGTTTGGGCCAACACCCTTCGGACAAAAGTCCACGGTTTTGTTGGCGGAAAGTCCGATCGTGTGTATGAGGCATTATTTAATAGTAACTCTTCTTCTTTTTTAATGCAAGCAGATACAATGTGCCCTCATTGAGTCCCTGATGAAGGAGGGGTGCAGGCTGCCCGACATCCACAAAAGGCTACAGAATGTTTACGGAGCTGACACCATTGATAAGAGCCACCAATGATAAGACATCGCTCTTTTCAATGGTGTCATCTCTGTTCTGCAGCCTTCTGTGGATGTTGGACAGCCTGCATCAGGAACTCAATAACAGCACATTGCTGCATCTTGGAATCCATTATTTACCTGCAAATGATAAGGAAGTTACTATAGACCAGGGTTTTCTCAGACAGGGTCCCATGGAACCCTAGGGTTCCTCCACAGGTTGCTAGGGGTTCCTTGATCAATGAGAAATTTCTGCCTCTCAGAGAAGTCCCCACTGACACCATTGATATTTTTAGCTATCTGTAAGGGGGGATTTCTTCCCAATGACCACAAGTGTAAGGAGCGTTCTTCCCACTGACCACCACACTAATGTATCATGAGTTGTAGAGTAATTTTTATCAGGGGTTCATTGAGACCAGAACGTTGTTTCAAGGGTTCCTCAGTGCTGAAAGGGTTGAGAAAGGCTGCTACAGAGGAAGAGTTAGTCCGACCATAGACGGTTCGAATCTCAGCCGGTTGACCAGGACGTGGCCAAGATTTGAACCTTTATGGGCAGGCTGAATGTATCCAGGTTTATTGATCAATCCACTTGGGTGCAACCAGCCTGTCAGATTTTACATGCGATTATCGCTAGTAGATGTTATAAGCCAGGGATCCTCAAACTACAGCCCTCCAGCTGTTGCAGAACTACACATCCCATGAGGCATTGTAAAACTCTGGCATTCACAGACATGACTAGGCATGATGGGAATTGTAGTTCCTGAACACCTGGAGGGCCGCAGTTTGAAGACCCCTGTTATAAGCACTAGCGATAATCACTGCGTTCTTAATGACTTAGTGGGAGGGATTCCTCCATTCACACTGACTGTGTTGATGAGGGAATTAAGCAATCTTTTATTTTTTTTTGCCACCTGTGGTTGAAAAGAAAATCAGTCCGTCTATGGCCGGCCTTACTCTACCAACATGTGAAATCTGAACAACCTATATAAATTAATAAAGAAAAGTTATGCCCATTTTTTCCTTTACTTTTGGTACATCCCTCATAGTTATTGTATAATCAAAAGGATATTGTTTTGTAAATATTGTTTCTTTTATGTTGCAAATTGTCTCTTATGTTGTACATTGGGTGGTTACATAGTATAAAGGCTGCACTTATTTGATTACGAATAAAACTAAACTTGTGCACAAAAAACCATCATGATACTTGAGCGACTGACTAGAATCTTCATCAGATCTCCCATGATCCTCCAGCCGAAAGTCCCGGTTCTCTGTCGCAGACTCGGGAACCCTAATCTGTATGTTTGGAGAATCAGCGTGTGCCGCTTACATATGCAGAGTCTCATTCCTAATTCCCAACTCACGGAGCTTGAAGTCAATTTCTCAGGCCGCGGCGCTCGGAAAGCAACAAAATCACCATTATTTATGTATGAATGATAAATAGAATGTCCTGACCGTGCCAATTATTTTATGCAAATGAGCCCCGTTCCTGTTGTTTCCTCAATAATCGGGTAATCACAAAGCGAATGTTGCCGTACGTTTTTTTTTAAGTGGTAGAATACGCCAATGAATAATATTAGGGGGATGAAAAGAAAGCAAGAAAACGGAAAATGTCATTAGCGCAGCAGCAGGAGCTGATCACCTCCAAATCACAAAAGTTAAATGAGATGAATTGGGGGAACTTGGGGATCCCATAAATAAATCTGGTAGGTGGAACCGAGAAATACACGTGTGATTGAATCTTGATGACAATGTATCTTCGTGTAGATGAGAGGTCAATGTCTCCAGGGGAGGATGTTTGGGCTCTTGTTTGTATGTACAGATATGGTGCAGTTGTGGGGTTTGGGGGGTGTTTTTTTCTGATTCGGGGGAAGCCTTGGACTTTCAGGCAAACATATTTGGCAAGCAAGATACATAGATGAGTTAGGTAGCCTTAAAGAAGGTGCACTCGTATTGTGTTCAACATATACGGTACCTCACAAAAGTGGGTACACCCCTCACATTTGTGTAAATCTTTTCTCCTATCTTTTCATGTGACAACACTGAAGAAATGACACTTTGCTACAATGTAAAGTAGTGAGTGTACAGCTTGTATAACAGTGTAAATTTGCCGTCCCCTCAAAATAACTCAACACACAGCCATTAATGTCTAAAGCGCTGGCAACAAAAGTAAGTACACCCCTAAGTGAAAATGTTCAAATTGGGCCCAAAGTGTCAATATTTTGTGTGGCCACCATTATTTTCCAGCACTGCCTTAACCCTCTTGGGCATGGAGGTCGCCAGAGCTTCACAGGTTGCCACTGGAGTCCTCTTCCACTCCAAAATGATGACATCACAGAGCTGGTGGATCTTAGAGACCTTGTGCTTCTCCACCTTCTGTTTGAGGATGTCCCACAGATGATCAATAGGGTTGAGGTCTGGAGACATGCTTGGCCAGCCCATGACCTTTACTACCCTGCAACCCAGTCTCTGAAGGGAGGGGATCATGCTCTGCTTCAGTATGTCACAGTACATGTTGGCATTCATGGTTCCCTCAATGATCTGTAGCTCCCCAGTTCCGGCAGCACTCATGCAGCCCCAGACTATGACACTCCCACCACCATGCTTGACTGTAGACAAGACACACTTATCTTTGTCCTCCTCACCTGGTTGCCACCACATATGCCTGACACCATCTGAACCAAATACATTTATCTTGGTCTCATCAGACCACAGGACATGGTTCCAGTAATCCATGTCCTTAGTCTGCTTGTCTTCAGCAAACTGTTTGTGGGCTTTCTTGTGCATCATCTTTAGAAGAGGCTTCCTTCTGGGACGACAGCCATGCAGACCAATTTGATGCAGTGTGCGGCGTATGGTCTGAGCACTGACAGGCTGACCCCCCCACCCCTACAACCTCTGCAGCAATGCTGGCAGCACTCATACGTCTATTTCCCAAAGACAACCTCTAGATATGACGCTGAGCACGTGACCTGAACTTCTTTGGTGGACCATGGTGAGGCTTGTTCTGAGTGGAACCTGTCCTGTTATACCGCTGTATGGTCTTGGCCACCATGCTGCAGCTCAGTTTCAGGGTCTTGGCAATCTTCTTATAGCCTAGGCCATCTTTATGTAGAGCAACAATTCTTTTTTTCAGATCCTCGGAGAGTTCTTTGCCATGAGGTGCCATGTTGAACTTCCAGTGACCAGTATGAGAGAGTGAGAGCGATAACACCAAATTTAACACACCTGCTTCCCATTCACACCTGAGACCTTGTAACACTAACGAGTCACATGACACCGGGGAGGGAAAATGGCTAATTTTGGCCCAATTTGGACATTTTCACTTAGGGGTGTACTGACTTTTGTTGCCAGCGGTTTAGACATTAATGGCTGTGTGTTGAGTTATTTTGAGGGACGGCAAATTTACACTGTTATACAAGCTGTACACTCACTACTTTACATTGTAGCAAAGTGTCATTTCTTCAGTGTTGTCACATGAAAAGATAGAAGAAAAGATTTACAAAAATGTGAGGGGCGTACTCACTTTTGTGAAATACTGTACTTATGTAGGAATAGTTTTGCCTGCTGTAGAGTTTGTAGAATTGTTCAGCCAGTTTAATGATTTATGCAAGCTAGGCAGGTGACGTCACTATTTCCTGTTTTAGCTTTTTTGGCTTTTGTGTCACATGCCTGTTCATTGGACAATCCATCTGCATCATGCTGATTCAGAAGCAGGGGAAGACCGACAGACCCACAAGCCACCACCGTGACTTATCCAGCTCAGCCATCCAGCACTCCCCGACTCGGACAGGGGAGAGAGGAGGAGGGGAGATCGATCGGAGTCCGGGCAGGACATCTGCCTCCTAAGGTCTGTCTCCCATGGCAGCGCGGGGGGGGGGGGTGTTCCCGGTGCTCCCTGTGTTCATGTCCATTCCCGCTGAGGGGGGGTAGCATTGGTTTGCCGCCCCCCCAAATTATCGAGCACCAGCTGCCACTGGTCAAAATGCGCTTGTAAATATATTATCCACTGGTTCCCAGCTGTCTTCATGTCCCCACCGATCACTCCAATCCTCTCTCCTCTCCTCCAAATGGACCATGCAGTTGAAATCAAAAGAAGGAATCTCCCATAGTGTTATACCTATTTTTTAAAATTCATAAACCATATAAAATGCAGCATATATAGAGCAATGACACTTTAAGAAAACTAAGTCTGGGACCATCCTGCATTCCACAAACCCAAAAACGATGAAACAGGACGTGACGCCGTTAGCTCCGTCCAATGCGCTTTGTCGTCATGACGTCATCAGAAAGTGTTTGTTATTTTAGAAAAAATGCATTTACGACTGCTTTAATGCAAACTCTATTAAAGTCAATTACTAAGCTCTGGGGGGGGGTGGGGAGTGAAATGCCTTGGGGGTTTGACCCGGCAGGAGTCCAGGCTGAGGTTACCACTCTATTCCCTATTCCAGGAAAGAGTGGATGTGTGACTTTAAAAGGGGCTCCTCCTTTTTTTCCTTGCATTTACACAGGAGCCAGGATGGGTTCCATCCCCTGTCAGCACTCCAGCAGCAGTTGCGGAAGTATCGACCACATACCCACCTCACCACCGAGCTTGAGCGGCACACACACATTCCCTAGGTCCTATTGAAGTATTTCAAATCTTAAAAATGAGTTCTCTCCGTTTCCAAGGCAACGGATTGTCAGAAAAGGGCACAGGGAGCTGGGCACTCCAGGTGGTGACCATAAAATAAGATTGCAGATTTTCTAGGTGGAAAACAATTACATGGGATGCCTCTGCTGCCCGCAGTGCAGTATGATGTATCGCAGCAAGAAGAGACCTCAGAGTACAGCCGCTACTCCACTCAACCAATAACAGTCCCTCGTTCCTAATGAACATTTGTACATCAAGGCCATGGTCTCAGCTGATCCCCACTCCCTTCACTACTGCTTACATTTGGCAACTATTACACTGCACTTCTCGCAAGCAAATCCCAGAAAGCACAAAAGGTAAGTAATGGGTGCTCAACCCGAGGCCGTGCTGCACCTACCATATGAGGCAAAATCTCTTTCTGCTACAAAATACTGTATACTGTATTACTGACTTGACCACAAGATCAAGTGGATCCTGAAGAAGCCCAATCTGGGCGAAACACGTCAATCTCATCATCGCCTTTGGCTCTATTTGGTTGTATAACAAATTTGACTACACTGTCCACATGATTTTAGATTGTTCCTTCCGATTTTAAACTATGTATAATACATCTTTACTTATCTAATTTTAATTCAGTCACTATACAAGGCAGGAGGCTGGGGAGGGGTAGCCGGGCACCCAGGAGAGCCAGCTGTAGACTTCCTGAACCTTATGGAGGTTGGGCCCCAGCAAATTTCAAAAGGCCTTTTAGGCCAGGCCAAGAGTTCCCTGTGTGAGGTTATTCCCCTGGAGGTAGGGTTGCCACCTGTCCGGGATTTACCCGGACAGCCTGGGTTTTGAATCATGTGTCCGGGTTTCAGGTGGACTGAAACCCGGTCACGTTATTCAGACGAGGCTGTGGCTCCTCGAGTAACCATGATAGTCAGACACAATTCTGTTGCCACCCGGGAGCTGCGGGCGGCTGTATGAGGGCAGCTTCGGCATCTCTGGGGGGCAGGGCGATTATGTCAGCAAGAGCAATTTGGCCACACCCACTGTTCGCCGCATTACTACTCTCCTTGGGGCACCCAAAGGTGTGCCAGGCCGCTAAAGTGTTCGGGGTTGGCTTGAAAAAAAGGTGGCAAGCCTACCTAATCTGCATACTTACTCCCTAAGAATAAATTCCCCCTCCTCCCAGGACAAATCCACTTCCCTGCTGAAATTGCCCCTCCTAGCACAAATCTTTGCCTTCCGATCCCCCCTCCCAGCTCAAATCCTCTCTCTTCTCACATGCCCCCCCCTCCAAAGAAATCACTCCTCCTAGCACAAATCTTCTACCCCTCAAATTTCCCCTCTGAGTACACCACCCCCACTTCAAATCCCTCCTCCAAGCACAAACCCACCCCTCCTAGCATAAATACCCCCCAATCCTCCCCACAAGCACAAATCCCCCCCCTCATAAAAATTTCCTCTCTTAGCAGCAATCCCCTACCCCCTCTATCATATCACCTCTTCTAGCACAAATCCCGCCCCCCCCCCGCCCAACACAAATTCTCCCAAATTACCTCTCCTAGTATACCCCCCAATTTCCCATCTTAGAACAATCCTTACTTCCTGCTGTAACCAAAATTCCCCCACCCAACACAAATACCCTCCCCCCTCTCATTGTGGTGCCCTCCCCCCACCCTCACATGATGCCATAGTGCTCAGGGCAGCCGTCCCTCCTGCCCACCCCTTGTCCCAGCCCTGGTGACAACGCTGTGTCTCTGCCTCCCAATGGCGCTCCTTCGTTGTCACCAGCGGCGGCTGGAGGTATATTTTTTTTGGTCGGTCACCAGCCCTGCACTTACCTCTTCTAGGTTCTCGGGCGACGGGCGGCGGCTTCCCCTGCGTCTCCTCCTCCTTGGCATCACTGCGGCTTCCGCCGCGTGTCTCCTCCTTCTTCCTCCTAGGCGGCCAATAGGATCGCTTCTCCTCTCCGCTTCTCCTCCTCTGCCAATCGGGTGACGGGTCTCAGGGCCCGCTTCCTGATTGGCCCGGGAGGAGAATCGGGAAGAAAATAGCGAATATTAATTCACTATTGTCACACAACTGGGTGGGCTCAGAGCGCAATGCTCTGCACCCCCGAGCCCACCCTTTTTTTAAGCCTATTAAAGCCTCAGGCTCTAATCACGTGCTTCAAAAAAAATAAAAAACCTATTGGAATCCATGCGTCCGGCGCCCTGCATGTAGATTAGGGAGGCGCCCTGCATTACTGGCCGCCACTGGTTGTCACCCCGTCATGTGCGCCCCCCTGGTGGAGACTATAAGTGACCACACTAACACACATTACACAAACATGACACCAGCAGCAGGCCGGTCCGGAGCTGACGCCGGAGGGAACGCATGTAGACAGGAAGTGGCCTGAAAGTGGGTTGCTGGAGATCAGCAGCACTGAGATGGGGAAATGTAAAAAAACAAGAAAAAACAATTTTTTTATGGTGCACAAACGAAATGCCTTCCAGTTAGGGATTAGATGTATTTAATAAATAGCTGCATGCAAGATTGTATTATTGGAAGTTATTAATCCTCATCATGGAACAGTAATTATGCCATGACAATGTTTCATATTGAACGATGGAGCCTTCGGACCTGGCTAAAAAAAAAAGAAGGAAGGAACGCACTGGTCGCGCTGTGGGGACCGCCTTCCTTGTAGAGTATGTGGCTCTGTGGGGAGAATGGTCCTCTTTACATATAACCAATGTAATCATTATTAATAGTCGTCCTTCATCAGGTTAATGATGTCTGGGCCCCCTGATGAAGATGAATGTAGACGTGTTGGACATTTATATACGGGCTCCTGGTATATATATATATAACTCGGCCCGTGTTATCGCTCTCTCCTCTTCATTATTATGCTCTCCGGGTATGCGGCTGGCTAATGCCGGCGTGTTATATGTCAATAGGCAGATATTGACGCGGCTCGGGATTAAGAGCTAAACGACTTTTCTCATTTCCGAAAATTCTTAAACAAGTACGTGACGGCTGACACGTTTTGTTCCGGCGGTTCCCAATTTCTCCATTTTTTTTTCTTTGATGTCACGAGATAATGTTCGGACTTTTCGAGGTCATATTGAGTCACCGTTTTCTATTCATCCCTCCAAATGGCCCAAAATTATGATTATTAGAGATGAAGAGGCCACAAGAACACCTTGTGACAACACAAGAGACGCCGGGCTGGGGAAAGGAGGTAGAGAAGAAACCCGCATGGTGCCGGATGAGGGAAATTGTATGTGCCGGGGAGCGGAGGAGATGATGGCGGGAAAAAGATACATACACCATCGTACCGCCATTTATCCGCCGGTGAAATATTCCGCTTTGTGGGAGGAGCTGAGTGTGTGTAGAAGGAGAATGTTGTGATAATCCGACCAGCAACCAAAAAAGTGGGGATGAGAGAGCCTGGCCGGGTTCACCAATGTAAATCGAACGCCAATCATCAATCACATCATCCAATTATTATAAATCCATAATCAATCACATCATCCAATTATTATAAATCCATAATCAATTACATCATCCAATTATTATAAATCCGTCAATAATCACATCATCCAATTATTATAAATCCATCAATAATCACACCATCCGGGGATGTAAATCCCGATCAATCACAACAACCTGCCACTTGATGATTTTTACCTGCAATGATGAATTTCTGCCCCTGCAAAGTTTTCTATTCCTCCCACTGACACCAATGATGGGGCACTATTCCTCCCACTGATACCAATGATGGGGCACTATTCCTCCCACTGACACCAATGATGGGGCACTATTCCTCCCACTGATACCAGTGATGGGGCACTATTCCTCCCACTGACACCAATGATGGGGCACTATTCCTCCCACTGATACCAATGATGGGGCACTATTCCTCCCACTGATACCAATGATGGGGCACTATTCCTCCCACTGATACCAATGATGGGGCACTATTCCTCCCACTGATACCAATGATGGGACACTATTCCTCCCACTGACACCAATGATGGGGCACTATTCCTCCCACTGATACCAGTGATGGGGCACTATTCCCCCCACTGACACCAATGATGGGGCACTATTCCTCCCACTGACACCAATGATGGGACACTATTCCTCCCACTGACACCAATGATGGGGCACTATTCCTCCCACTGACACCAATGATGGGGCACTATTCCTCCCACTGATACCAATGATGGGACACTGTTCCTCCCACTGACACCAATGATGGGGCACTGTTCCTCCCACTGACACCAATGATGGGGCACTATTCCTCCCACTGACACCAATGATGGGGTACTATTCCTCCCACTGACACCAATGACTGGACACTATTCCTCCCACTGATACCAATGATGGGACACTATTCCTCCCACTGACACCAATGATGGGGCACTATTCTTCCCACTGACACCAATGATGGGGCACTATTCCTCCCACTGACACCAATGATGGGACACTATACCTCCCACTGACACCAACGATGGGGCACTATTCCTCCCAATGATACCAACAATGGGGCACTATTCTTCCCACTGACACCAACAATGGGGCATAATTCCTGTCACTCAGCCCAAACATGGGGCACTTTTCCTTCCCGCTGACAGCAACAATAGGCCAATATTTCTTCCCCTGACTCCAATGATGGGGCATTATTTTTTCTTCTGATACCAACAATGAGGCAATAATCCTACCAGTAATACCAAAGAAAGTGCATTTTAATCCCCATTGGCACCAGGGCATTTTCTACTCACACTGCCCCTTAGGCTAGGTTCACACTAGAACATGCAGCGGCTCACAGTGGGGGGGGGGGGGTCTGGTGCGTCTTCATTCACTCTTTCAGGTCCCATTTCAACCAGAATTTTGGGCTGAATTCGGACCTGAAACAGACCAAAAGCCTCAAAGGACCCCGCTGTGCAATTTGCTCCGGAGCCGATGCAGACAGGGTCGGACTGGCCTACTGGGATCCCGGTAGGCCGCCTGCCCTGGGGCCGCTTTGAGCTGTGGATGTGTTTGCAGTGCTCCCCTCCTTCCTCCCCCACTTGTTTACATGTCACACACATCGGTCTCCCCGCTGTGTCACCGAGCTGAGTCTGAAATGTACTTCTGAAAGGTCCCGCCTCCTCCTAGACCAGCTCGTGTGATAGGCAGAACACGGCGTCAGTTTCCTGCCATTAGATCAGTGTTCTGCCTATCACACGAGCTGGTCTAGGAGGAGGCGGGACCTTTGTCACAGCGTTGTCAAAGTACATTTCAGACCCAGCTCTGTGACACAGCGGGGAGACCACTGTGTGCAATACAGGTACTGACTGGTGAGGCCTATTGATGGGCACAGTGAGACTTATTAATGGGCACAGTAAAGCTGCATGAATGGGCACAGTAAAGCTGCATGGACAGGCACGGTAAGGCTGCACAGATGGGCACAGTGAGGCTACATGGACGGTACAGTGAGGCTGCATGGATGGGTACAGTAAAGCTGCATAGATGGGCACAGTGAGGCTACATGGACGGTACAGTGAGTCTGCATAGATGGGTACAGTAAAGCTGCATGGATGGGCACAGTGAGGCTGCATAGACAGGCACAGTCAGGTAGGCTGCATTGATGGGCACAGTGCTTGCTCCATTGATGGGCAAAGTGAGGCTGCATGGACAGGCACAGTGAGGCTGCTTTGACGGGCACAGTGAGGCCTATTGATGGGCACAGTGAGGCTGCATGGACAGGCACAGTGAGGCCTATTGATGGGCACAGTGAGGCTGCATTGAAGGGCACAGTGAGGCTGAATTTGATGGGCACAGTGAGGCTGCATTGATGGGCACAGCGAGGCTGCATTTGATGGGCACAGCGAGGCTGCATTTGATGGGCACAGCGAGGCTGCATTTGATGGGCACAGTGAGGCTGCATTGATGGGCACAGTGAGGCTGCATTTGATGGGCACTGATGAGGCTGCATTGATGGGCACAGTGAGGTTGCATTTGATGGGCACAGTGAGGCTGCATTGATGGGCACGGTGAGGCTGCATTTGATGGGCACTGATGAGGCTGCATTGATGGGCACAGTGAGGCTGCATTGATGGGCACAGTGAGGCTGCATTTGATGGGCACAGTAAGGCTGCATTGATGGGCACAGTGAGGCTGCATTTGATGGGCACAGTGAGGCTGAATTTGATGGGCACAGTGAGGCTGCATTGTTGGGCACAGTGAGGCTGCATTGATGGGCACAGTGAGGCTGCATTTGATGGGCACAGTGAGGCTGCATTGATGGGCACAGTGAGGCTGCATTTGATGGGCACTGATGAGGCTGCATTGATCTCTTGTATCATGCCCACAGCCTCTGACATCTCCTGTATCATGTCTACAACCTCTGACCATCTCTTGTCTTGTATCATGTCTGCAGTCTCTGAGGGAGTCTGGAGAGGAGTCAAGAGTGAGAGTGCCGCCAGGATGGGGGTCATGGGAGAAGTCAGATGTGTGTGAACTGTGGAGAGGAGACTATAGGAAAACCAGAGCCACCAAGCTGGAGCCGAGTGAATAATCCCTGCATGGTGCACCTGAGAGGAGGTCAGTGACAGCTCCGCCAGGCCAGCCTGGGGGGGGGTCACTGATGTAAGTGGGGAGAAGAAGAGGAGCTGGAAATGCTACTGGGGGAGGGGCGAATGGGGGTTCTAGGGAGCCACACAGGGGGCCCAGGCAGCAGAAGGAGGGGAACCTTGATAGGAGGGGCAACAGGGGCAGCATTTACTGGAACTGATCCCCTGTATTTACCTCCTATAGCAGCTGAATGCTGGCAGGAGGGAGAGGAAGAGAAGCCGGAAATGTGCTGCGAGAGGTAGGGGGACCAGGGAAGGACACAGGGGACCCAGGCAACAACAGAAGGGGGAACCTTGATAGGCGGGGCAACAGGGGCAGCATTTACTAGAACTGATCTCCTGTATTCTCCTCCTATATCAGCTGAAATCCGGCGGGAAGGAGAGGAAAAGAAGCCGCCAGTGCTGTGAGAGGTAGAGGGACCAGGGAAGCACACAGGGGGGCCCCAGGCAGCAGGAGGGGAATCTTAATAGGGGGGCAGCAGGGAACTAGAACTGATCCTCTGTATCTTGCTCCTATAGCAGCTAAATGCTGGCAGGAGGGAGAGGAGGAGAAGCCGGCTTTCAGCTGCTGTAGAAGGAAAATACAGGAGATTGGTTCCAGTAAATGGCGACCCCCGCTCCTATCCAGGTTCCTGGAGGTCGGCAAGGAAGCGACGCAATCTACCCATCCCGTCAGCTGCCTGCGATCGACGGGTTGCCGACACCCGATCTAAAGCATATTGTAAGGTCAGATTGTAACTTGTGGTGAGCTTAATGAGGAGGTCAAGTGATTGCAGTCAATACAAATGCTTGCAGGGAGAATCTACAAATTTCTAATCTTGGGTCTTACAAATAATACGGTACAGCAACAACATTACAACCATGACCCAATATATGTGCAATGAGTATTCTAAAGTCTCATTCAATGACTGACATATTCTGCATAATATAAAGCGGATCTTCACTGCATTCTGAGCACCAAAAACCCTATTTATCTAATTTCGTATATTCAAAGCAAACTTCCCCATCCCCAATCCATCCATCCATGTCTCCATCCATCCATCCACTCCCCATCCATCCATCCATCCATGTCTCCATCCATCACATCCACGTCTCCATCCATCCATCCATGTCTTCCATCCATCCTCCATCCTTCCACTCCCCCCATCCATCCTTCCACTCCCCCCATCCATCCATGTCTCCATCCATCCATCCTTTCCACTCGCCCTCCTCCCATGTCCCTCCATCCATCCTTCCACTCCCCATCCATCCATGTCTCCATCCATCCATCCATCCATCCATCCATCCTTCCACTCCCCCATCCTTCCACTCCCCCATCCTCCCATGTCTCCATCCATCCATCCTTCCACTCCCCATCCATCCATGCCTCCATCCATCCATCCATCCATCATCCATCCATCCTTCCACTCCCCCATCCATCCATGTCTCCATCCATCCTCTCACACCCCCATCCATCCATCCACCTTCCACCACACCCCCATCCATCCTCTACCCCATCCATGTCTCCATCCATCCATCCATCCATCCATCCATGTCTCCATCCATCTTACCCACAACCCATTCATCCATCCATCCATCCTTCCACACCCCCATCCATCCTTCCACTCCCCCATCCTTCCACTCCCCATCCATCCATGTCTCCATCCATCCATCCTTCCACTCCCCCATCCTTCCACTCCCCCATCCTCCCATGTCTCCATCCATCCATCCTTCCACTCCCCATCCATCCATGTCTCCATCCATCCATCCATCCATCCTTCCACCCCCCATCCATCCATGTCTCCATCCATCTTTCCACACCCCCATCCATGTCTCCATCCATCCATCCATCCATCCATCCATCCTTCCACACCCCCCATCCATCCTTCCTCTACCCCATCCATGTCTCCATCCATCCATCCATCCATCCATCCATCCATGTCTCCATCCATCCTTCCACACCCCCATTCATCCATCCATCCATCCTTCCACACCCCCATCCATCCTTCCACTCCCCCATCCTTCCACTCCCCATCCATCCATGTCTCCATCCATCCATCCTTCCACTCCCCCATCCTTCCACTCCCCCATCCTCCCATGTCTCCATCCATCCATCCTTCCACTCCCCATCCATCCATGTCTCCATCCATCCATCCATCCATCCATCCTTCCACTCCCCCATCCATCCATGTCTCCATCCATCCATCCATCCATCCATCCTTCCACTCCCCCATCCATCCATGTCTCCATCCATCTTTCCACACCCCCATCCATGTCTCCATCCATCCATCCATCCATCCATCCATCCATCCTTCCACTCCCCTATCCATCCATGTCTCCATCCATCCATCCATCCATCCATGTCTCCATCCATCCTTCCACTCCCCTATCCATCCATGTCTCCATCCATCCTTCCACTCCCCCATCCATCCATCCATCCTTCCACACCCCCCATCCATCCTTCCACTCCCCCATCCATGTCTCCATCCATCCATCCATCCATCCATCCATGTCTCCATCCATGTCTCCATCCATCCTTCCACTTCCCTATCCATCCATCCATGTCTCCATCCATCCTTTTACACCCCCATTCATCCATCCATTCATCCATCCATCCTTCCACACCCCCATCCATCCTTCCACTCCCCCATCCATCCATGTCTCCATCCATCCATCCATCCATCCATCCTTCCACTCCCCCATCCATCCATGTCTCCATCCATCCATCCATCCTTTCACTCCCCCATCCTTCAATGTCTCCATCCATCCATCCATCCATCCATCCATCCATCTATCCATCCTTCCACTCCCCCATCCTTCCATGTCTCCATCCATCCATCCTTCCACTCCCCATCCATCCATGTCTCCATCCATCCATCCTTCCACTCCCCATCCATCCTTCCACTCCCCCATCCTTCCATGTCTCCATCCATCCATCCATCCTTCCACTCCCCCATCCTTCCATGTCTCCATCCATCCATCCATCCTTTCACCCCCCCATCCATTCATGTCTCCATCCATCCTTCCACTCCCCATCCATCCATGTCTCTATCCATCCATCCTTCCACTCCCCATCCATCCATGTCTCCATCCATCCATCCATCCTTCCACTCCCCCATCCATCCGAGTCTCAATGTTTTATTTTGTTGAAAAATCACTTTGAAAAAACAACCCCCCCCTACAATTTATTGCCATAGCCACCTTGAGAAAGGGCAAACGATTCATGTAGCATTTACTTCCTGGAATCCATCTGCCCTTAGCTCAGGCATACAGGCAGCAGAGTGTGCTTAGCTGAGAAAACCTCTCCTGAAGACTCCTGGGATGGATGACATCATTTTCCTAGGCAAGAAACCAGGAAGTAACTGAAGAAACGTTAGAAAAAAAAAGTTTAAAACAAATAAATATGATCTACTTTCCTATCTATTTACTAATGCCAGCCACATGAGGATTACAAATAATCGATGTTGGTCGGGAGAGCGAAGTTCCACTTTAGGAAATATGTGCCAAGGTAGCATGTGGGCTGAAAATCCAACTGGAAAACTTACCAGCATTATGGATCTGGATCCCAGGGCACTATTCACCCCGCCACAGTCCGTAATACACACACACTTTTCACAGATTTATTTGTATCACTTTCCTTCCACTTCACAATTATGTGCCACTTTGTGTTGGTCTATCACATAAAATCTCAATAAAATACATTTATGTTTTTGGTTGTAACATGACAAAATGTGGGAAATTTCAAGGGGTATGAATACTTTTTCAAGGCACTGTATAAAGGCGGGGTCTGTCGTATGGTGGGGATGAAGTGGGAGTGATTTGGACACGCCCATCTGGAATGTGGGCATATGAAATACGGACTGTGGCGGGGTGAATAGTGCCCTGGGACCCAGATCCATAATGTCACATTTTTGGTTGTAACCTGATAAAATGTGGAAAATTTCAAGGGGTGTGAATACTTTTTCAACGTAATGTATATATGTGATTCTACTTTTTTTGGGTAGGGGGTGCGCGCGCACTGCCAACGCACCCGTTACGCTGTGATTAGACACAGTGGGCGCCAGCCAAGCGCTGACTACCGGCGCCCGCTGATCGGCGAGGAGGATGACGGGACCGAGCTTTGTGTATGTAAACAATGCAGAGCTCCGTCCTGTCAGCGGGGATGTGCCGGTTTTGTTTCCCTGAAAAAATCACATCCTTTAGTAAAAGCAGTACACTCTGTACACAAAAACTCTGGCTAGACTCACATTTAGCCCTTTGATCGCCCATGATGACTCCTTCCCTGCCAGTGTCATTAGTACAGTGACAGTGCATATTTTTAGTACTGATAAATTAAATGATGTGTTGTAAATGTAATAAATAGATCAATCCGTGGTACATAAAAAATAAAAAATTGCTACAAGGTAAAACACACCTCACTAGGTCCACTCACATAAGCCTAGGAAGTTTCAGCCTGGATGAAAAAGCAATCAGCCGATTGGGGAGCGGTGGGTCTCTCATCACTTCCAACGATACTGTTACCAGCCTCAATGCTTGACATCACTGACTCCTCCTCCCTGAAAAAGTCACGTGTCGGGTGACGCAACGCGTAGGTGGAGTCAGTGGCGTCAAGCACTAAGGCTGGTAACAGTATCGTTACAAGCGGTTTGATCTATTTATTATATTGTGCACTGGTTGTTAGTCTGACTGGAAGGTTAATAATAGCGCAACACATCATTTAATTTATTTGTCACTTTATACAGGGCCGGATTAACATAGGGGCTGATGGAGCTGCAGCTCCAGGCCCCTGCCTTAAAATCGGCCCTCACAGCTAGTAATATAAGCCCGACTTTCTCCTGTCCATAAACGTCTATGGGACAGGAGAAGCTGTGTGTAAATGTAGGGGTGTCTGGCTGCATCTGTGTTGGCTTACTGTGGTTATTAGTGTCACAGTGCACAGTTCCCCCCCTACACAAATGGCTCTGCCTTCCCCCTCCCCTCTCTCCTCTCTCTCTGTGTGCAGTGAAGGAGCCGTGTGGGTTGGGAAATTATGAACAGAGCAGCTGCAGCCGGCAGATAGAAGGTGAACTGAACAGATATGTGAGTGATGAGCTTCCGACCATCCAAGTGTGAGCTCAGTGACTGGACTCTTATCTCCCTTCTCTCCCCCTCTTTTACTTTTATCTTCAGCAATGGCTGTTATAACTGCAGTCAATATGTAGACTCGGCTCCTTGTGCTTTTAGGTGGGTTCACACTGCTTTGCTGTGTTTTGGCCATTGCTGGTGTATCCGCAGTTTTCCTGCGTTTTACCCACAGTCCTATTGATTTCTATTAGGTTGCATGTTTGTTCTGAAAGCGCACCAAAATCAATAGGACTGCAAGCTAAAACTGCAGATACACAAGCAGTGCGCCCAAACTGCAGCACACCAGTGTGAGCCCAAAGGCTGTACACACCCCCCTCTATAGAACTTGGTCTGATCAATACTGCTGGCATTCATTTTACACACAGCCATACCATCCCAGATGAGGAGGGGTGGGGGCTCCAGGGATTTGTTTGACTATGCTGGCCCTGTCCCTTCTACCCGTCCTGGAGGGAGTGGCAGGCTGCTGGTGGCAAGTGACACACTTTATCTGGTGGCAGGCTGCTGGTGGCAAGTGACACGCTGTATCTGGTGACAGGCTGTCAGTGGCAAGTGGCACACTGTATCTGGTGGCAAGTAGCACACTGTATCTGGTGGCAGGCTGCTGGTGGCAAGTGGCACACTGTATCTGGTGGCAGGCTGCTGGTGGCAAGTGACACGCTGTATCTGGTGACAGGCTGTCAGTGGCAAGTGGCACACTGTATCTGGTGACAGGCTGCTGGTGGCAAGTGGCACACTGTATCTGGTGACAGGCTGCAGGTGACAAGTGGCACACTGTATCTGGTGGCAGGCTGCTAGTGGCAAGTGGCACACTGTATCTGGTGGCAGGCTGCTGGTGGCAAGTGGCACACTGTATCTGGTGGCAGGCTGCTGGTGGCAAGTGGCATACTGTATCTGGTGGTAGGCTGTGGTTGGCAAGTGGCACAATGTATCTGGTGGTAGGCTGCTGGTGGCAAGTGGCACACTGTATCTGATGGCAGGCTGCTGGTGGCAAGTGGCACACTATCTGGTGGAAGGCTGCTGGTGGTAAGTGACACACTGTATCTGGTGGTAGGCTGTGGTTGGCAAGTGGCACACTGTATCTGATGGAAGGCTGCTGGTGGCAAGTGGCACACTGTATCTGGTGGCAGGGAGCTGGTGGCAAGTGGCACACTGTATCTGGTGGCAAGTGGCACAATGTATCTGGTGGCAGGCTGCTGGTGGCAAGTGGCACACTGTATCTGGTGGCAAGTGGCACAATGTATCTGGTGACAGGCTGCTGGTGGCAAGTGACACACTGTATCTGGTGGCAGGCTGCTGGTGGCAAGTGGCACACTGTATCTGGTGGCAAGTGGCACAATGTATCTGGTGGCAAGTGGCACACTGTATCTAGTGGCAGGCTGCTGGTGGCAAGTGGCACACTGTATCTGGTGACAGGCTGCTGGTGGCAAGTGGCACACTGTATCTGGTGGCAAGTGGCACAATGTATCTGGTGGCAAGTGGCACACTGTATCTAGTGGCAGGCTGCTGGTGGCAAGTGGCACACTGTATCTGGTGACAGGCTGTCGGTAGCAAGTGGCACACTGTATCTGGTGAAAGGCTGCTGTTGGCAAGTGGCACACTGTATCTGGTGGCAGGCTGCTGGTGGCAATTGGCACATTGTATCTGGTGGCAGGCTGTGGGTAGCAAGTGGCACACTGTATCTGGTTGTAAGTGGCACACTGTATCTGGTGGCAGGCTGCTGGTGGCAAGTGACATGCTGTATCTGGTGACAGGCTGTCAGTGGCAAGTGGCACACTGTATCTGGTGACAGGCTGCTGGTGGCAAGTGGCACACTGTATCTGGTGACAGGCTGCAGGTGACAAGTGGCACACTGTATCTGGTGGCAGGCTGCTAGTGGCAAGTGGCACACTGTATCTGGTGGCAGGCTGCTGGTGGCAAGTGGCACACTTTATCTGGTGGTAGGCTGTGGTTGGCAAGTGGCACACTGTATCTGGTGGCAGGCTGCTGGTGGCAAGTGGCACACTGTATCTGGTGGCAGGCTGCCAGTGGCAAGTGGCACACTGTATCTGGTGGTTGGCAAGTGGCACACTATATCTGGTGGCAGGCTGCTGGTGGCAAATGGCACACTGTATCTGGTGGCAAGCTGCTGGTGGCAAGTGGCACACTATCTGGTGGAAGGCTGCTGGTGGTAAGTGACACACTGTATCTGGTGGTAGGCTGTGGTTGGCAAGTGGCACACTGTATCTTGTGGCAGGCTGCTGGTGGCAAGTGGCACACTGTATCTGGTGGCAGGCTGCTGGTGGCAAGTGGCATACTGTATCTGGTGGTAGGCTGTGGTTGGCAAGTGGCACAATGTATCTGGTGGTAGGCTGCTGGTGGCAAGTGGCACACTGTATCTGATGGCAGGCTGCTGGTGGCAAGTGGCACACTATCTGGTGGAAGGCTGCTGGTGGTAAGTGACACACTGTATCTGGTGGTAGGCTGTGGTTGGCAAGTGGCACACTGTATCTGATGGAAGGCTGCTGGTGGCAAGTGGCACACTGTATCTGGTGGCAGGGAGCTGGTGGCAAGTGGCACACTGTATCTGGTGGCAAGTGGCACAATGTATCTGGTGGCAGGCTGCTGGTGGCAAGTGGCACACTGTATCTGGTGGCAAGTGGCACAATGTATCTGGTGGCAGGCTGCTGGTGGCAAGTGGCACACTGTATCTGGTGGCAAGTGGCACAATGTATCTGGTGGCAAGTGGCACACTGTATCTAGGGGCAGGCTGCTGGTGGCAAGTGGCACACTGTATCTGGTGACAGGCTGCTGGTGGCAAGTGGCACACTGTATCTGGTGGCAAGTGGCACAATGTATCTGGTGGCAAGTGGCACACTGTATCTAGTGGCAGGCTGCTGGTGGCAAGTGGCACACTGTATCTGGTGACAGGCTGTCGGTAGCAAGTGGCACACTGTATCTGGTGAAAGGCTGCTGTTGGCAAGTGGCACACTGTATCTGGTGAAAGGCTGCTGTTGGCAAGTGGCACACTGTATCTGGTGGCAGGCTGTGGGTAGCAAGTGGCACACTGTATCTGGTTGTAAGTGGCACACTGTATCTGGTGGCAGGCTGCTGGTGGCAAGTGACATGCTGCATCTAGTGGCAGGCAACTGTGGAAAGTGATACGCTACATTTGGTGGCAGGCTATGGGTGGCAAGTGACAAGCTGCATCTGGTGGCAAGTGACAAGCTCAGGTCCCACTGATTCTGCACGATGGGGAGTTGAACTATTTCACTATATATTACAATGTAGTAACTGAAATAATGGAATTTGATCATCCTGACACCATATCAAGCATGGTGTCAGGATGATTGATTTTAAGTACTAACACCAGCCATTTGCCTGACAAATCACCTCCACCACTGATTTCCCTGCCAACCCCGAGACTACATCCCCACCCTCATCTTTTTTTGGGAAGAGGGGGTTGTCTCTGAATGACAGTTTGGAAATGTGGTCTCCCTATGTTGCTGCTGGTGAGAGACCGCATAGCAGGTGGTATTGGTGGTATTGCTGCTGCTCAGAGGCTGCACAGCTGGTATTACTGGTGAGAGTATATTTAATTCGTTTTAGCGAAAAATTGTTTGCATTTTCATTTTGTTTCCATAAAAAGGCCCACCGAAATTCTCAGCACCAGGCCCATGATGCTCTTAATCTGGCCCTGACTTTATAGTGGTGTCTGAACACTTTTTAGCTTGCAGCTTTTTATTATTTGGGTTTCTCCCAGTCACTAATTAGAATCCTATTTTTTGTCAATAATTTAGTTTTCACTCCATATCAGCGCTTTAGTATATTTTTGTATTTTGCATATTTTTTAGCACTGACCACTCTATTAGTGTCTCTGGTTCCCACGAAGTGTCAAAAGAGTCAGTTTGGTGTCCGATTTGTCCACCGCAATATCGCAGTCCCGCTATAAGTCGCAGATCGCCGTCATTACTAGTATTAAAAAAAAAAAAAATAATTCCAGTATATCCCATAGTTTGTAGCAGCATTGATATTGGCCCAAATATATTATTTTTATTTTATTTTATTTTTTTATTGAATATGTTTTGTAGCAGAAAGTAAAAAAATATTGTTTTTTTTTTTTTTTTGTTTTTGTTTTTTTGCACTATAAATGAAAAAAGACCAAACATTTTTCAAAATTTTTGGTCTTTTTTCATTTATAGTGCAAAAAAAAAAAAAAACCAGTGGTGATCAAAAAGCACCAAAAGAATACCCTATTTTTTTTGGGGAAAAAAAAATGATTTGGGTACAGCGTTGCATGATGACCGTGCGGTTTACCAGTTAAAATAACGCAGTGCCAAAAAGCAAAAAAAAAAATAAAAAATGGCATGGTCTTGAAGGGGGGTAATTTTTCCGGAGGTGAAGTGGATATACTTGCCATGAAGTCAGGCTGTGTTATTTTAACTGTTAAACTGCACGGTCGTGCAACGCTGTACCCGAATAAAAAAAAATTCCCCCAAAAAATAAGGCTTTCTTTTGGTGGTTTTTGATCACCGCTGGGTTTTTTGAAACTTTTTTTTTTTTTGCGCTATAAATGAATAAAGACCAAAAATTAAAAAAAAAAAAAACATTTTTTACTTTCAGCTACAAAACATATCCAATGAAATTTAAAAAATCAAAAATCAATTTTCATAAATTCGGGCCAATATTTATGCTGCTACATATTTTTGGTAAAATAAAAAAATCTCTATAATTTTTACTTTCTGCTACAAAACATATCCAATGAAATTAAAATAAATAAATTTACATAAATTTGGGCCAATATTTATGCTGCTACATATTTTTGGTAAAATAAAAAAATCCCAATATTTTTTACTTTCTGCTACAAAACATATCCAATGAAATTTAAAAAATCAAAAATCAATTTTCATAAATTCGGGCCAATATTTATGCTGCTACATATTTTTGGTAAAATAAAAAAATCCCAATATTTTTTACTTTCTGCTACAAAACATATCCAATGAAATTTAAAAAAGAAAAATACATTTTCATAAATTTGGGCCAATATTTATGCTGCTACATATTTTTGGTAAAAAAAAAATAAAATCCCAATAAGCGTATGACCTACAATAAGTATACAGCTCAGGAGTTGTGCCTTCACTGGCTGCATGCTTGTTCTGTGTCCGGGGACATGGTGTGCTGTAGCTGGGGACGGCCGGGGGTATTTATAGAAGGGGTCGGCGGTGGCGGGCTGCGTATATTTCCTTCGAATCGCTCCGAGTGTTTCCCGGATTTAATCAGCAACATTGAGAAATCCGCTCGGTGATGCTTTCAAGGAGAAGAGTTGTTTGGAAATGCGTCCTCGATGTATTTATTGAGTGTTTTCCCGGAGCGCTCGGTGAGTTCACAACGTGTTCCTACCAATGTAGACAGAAAAACAAACAGGATTAAAGGGGGACTCCGGGCTCACGCCAACACTGCCTACCAACAACCTACAGCCTGCACAAGGGGGCTTAAAAGGGACCTTCTTGCAGACAGTAACACACAGCTAACCATGGGGTGCTCAACCTGCGGTCCTCCAGCTGTTGCGGAACTACAAGTCCCATCACGCCCCTGCCTTTGGGAGTCATATTTGTAACTGTCAGCCTTGCAATGCTTCGTGGGACTTGTAGTTCCGCAACAGCTGGAGGACCGCAGGTTGAGCACACCTCCCAACTTTGGAACTTGAGCACGAGGGGACACTCATGGCCCGTACACGCCATCCGAAAAAAAAAAAAACGACAAAAAAATACCGCTTTCGGCGCGATCATACGATAATCGGATTGTCAGTACAGAGCTTTTTCGAGAGCCGATCATGACAATTCATCTGATATTATTCGACCGGACAAGCACAAAAAATTTCCGAAACCGGATCGTACGATTTTTCGTTTAGTCAGTACAGTTGTCACCCGAAAATACAATACAAACATATTACATTACAGACAGTCTATTGACTGGAATGGTACCAGCGGATTGGAGAAAAGCCAATGTAGCACCAATATTTAAAAAGGGCCCAAAAAACATCCCTGGGAATTACAGACCAGTTAGCCTAACATCAATAGTATGTAAACTCTTGGAGGGGACGATAAGGGACTATATACAAGATTTTAGTAATAAGAATGATATCATTAGCAGTAATCAGCATGGATTCATGAAGAATCTATCTTGCCAAACCAATCTATTAACCTTCTATGAGGAGGTGAGTTGCCATCTAGATAAAGGAAGGCCCGTAGACGTGATGTATCTGGATTTTGCAAAAGCATTTGACACAGTTCCCCATAAACGTTTACTATACAAAATAAGGTGCGTTGGCATGGACCATAGGGTGAGTACATGGATTGAAGACTGGCTACAAGGGCGAGTTCAGAGGGTGGTGATAAATGGGGAGTACTCGGAATGGTCAGGGGTGGGTAGTGGGGTCCCCCAGGGTTCTGTGCTGGGACCAATCCTATTTAATTTGTTCATAAATGACCTGGAGGATGGGATAAACAGTTCAATCTCTGTATTTGCAGACGATACTAAGCAAAGCAGGGCAATAACTTCTCCGCAGGATGTGGAAACCTTGCAAAAAGACCTGAACAAATTAATGGGGGAGGGGCGACTACATGGCAAATGAGGTTCAATGTAGAAAAATGTAAATTAATGCATTTGGGTGGCAAAAATATGAATGCAATCTATACACTGGGGGGAGAACCTCTGGGGGAATCTAGGATGGAAAAGGACCTGGGGGTCCTAGTAGATGATAGGCTCAGCAATGCCAAGCTGCTGCTAATAAGCAAACAGAATATTGGCATTAAAAAGGGGATCAACTCCAGAGATAAAACGATAATTCTCCCGCTCTACAAGACTCTGGTCCGGCCGCACCTGGAGTATGCTGTCCAGTTCTGGGCACCAGTCCTCAGGAAGGACGTACTGGAAATGGAGCGAGTACAAAGAAGGGCAACAAAGCTAATAAAGGGTCTGGAGGATCTTAGTTATGAGGAAAGGTTGCGAGCTCTGAACTTATTCTCTCTGGAGAAGAGACGCTTGAGAGGGGATATGATTTCAATTTACAAATAACGGACTGGTGACCCCACAATAGAAATAAAACTTTTTTGTGGAAGGGAGTTTAACAAGACTTGTGGCCCCTCATTAAAATGCAATAGCACTCTGCAAGGACAGTTGCTCCGGGGGTTAGTAAATGAGGTAAAGCTTCAATTTGCAAATAATACCCAATCACATGCAAGGAAAATAAAAAAAAAAACAGCAGTTTTGCTTGCACATGATTGGATGATGGAAGTCGGCAGAGCTTCTGCTCATTTATTAAGCTCTGGAGCAACTGCTCTTACAGAGTGCGGCTGCACTTTGCAAAGTGCGCAGTCTATTTGCCTTTAGTAAATCAACCCCCAGTGTCCTTATATAAATCAAACTGTCTGACAGTGGCGGCCCGTCCATTAGGGGCGGCCAGGTACCGCCCCCTCGTTCCACGCCACCCTTCCATGGCCGCGGTGGCCACCCCCTATTCATGCGCCCGATCCCCGCTGTTGTAACACTGATCCTCAATCTGGCCAATCAGAAACAGGTCTGAGACCCGTTCTCCAATTAGCCGAAAAGAGAAGACTCCCGATTGGCCGCCGAGGAGGAGGGAGGAAACGCAAGCCGCCGATGCCCGTGTTGAGCAGAGGAAGGAAAAGCCATCGCCGCCGCCGCTGAGCAAGGGAAGCCGCTGGGGAAGCGCTGCATAGATGGGGTAAATGCACCAGACCCGCCCGCTGACCGACGATGGGGGAAGGGGGTTTACTGTTTGTTGCCCCCCCTCCCTCCTGAAAAAAATTACCACTGGCCGCCACTGCTGTCTGATGTGCAATAAAGTGCACAGATTATTCACGCAGCATCCTTATATAAATTAAATCTTATATAGTCAAATTATATAAATTAAATCAATAAAGAAAACAGCGTGTCAGTCCATTTTGTGAATATTGAAAACAGTTAAATGAAACGGCCTCTCCACACTCATCCATCTCTGTGTATATACTCAAAATCCTCGTGCTCCCTCCACCGGTTGTGCCCTCACCTTATAGGCTATATAAATGTGCCTTTGGGAATAATCAATCCTCTGAGGTGCTCCTTCTGATATTCCTCCTTCTTATAAACTGATAAAACAGTTATAAAGCAATCAGATCTTGCAATAGTGCTTTACCGTTTTAAAATGTATTCAAAATCATTATACAACAAATACAAACTCACATTTAAAATGACTAAAACAGGCCTTTGTGTATATGCCAACGGCGCTAGGACGAATGCATCACCTCTCAACCGGCTCTGCAGCCCCGGCCGTCAGTGCTCCCTCCGTCCGTTACACACTGAGTATCCCTTCCTGGTTCCACGTTCGTCATCCTCTCAGGCCCCCCCTACTAGTTTCGTCACTCCTCGTGACTTCCTCAGGCTGTTTCCAGCCCATGATAAGACAATAGTGAATATATAGAGCGTCTAATTATTGAGCTGGCATCTTCTGTCCAATGAAGGGCTTCTAAGGTCACCTTGGATTGTGGTAGAGCTAAATGAACATAAAATTAAAGCACCACTTGATATCCAGTCTGAATACAAATATATTCCAGTGACAGATTGTTTGCATACTCAGCGTTTCGGGAGATGTAACTCTGCCCCCTTCATCAGAGCCTAAAATAATGGAACAAAGATTCCATTTAGGTGGACTCCATGACAGTTGATGTCACATTGGAATGAATTTGTATTTGGACGTGGCTATCATGGCATGGTTCTATATTCACATTTACACTATATTGTCAAAAGTATTGGGACACCTGCCTTTTCACACACATGAACTTTAATAACATCCCAGTCTTAGTCCGTAGGGTTCAATATTGAGTTGGCTCTGCCCTTTGCAGCTATAGCAGCTTCAACTCTTCTGGGAAGGCCGTCCACAAGGTTTAGGAGTGTTTTTATGAGAATGTTTGACCATTCTTCCAGAAGTGCATTTGTGAGGTCAGGTACTGATGTTGGGCGAGAAGTCCTGTCTCGCAGTTTCTACTCTAATTTATCCCAAAGATGTTCTATCGGGTTGAGGTCAGGACTCTGTGCAGGCCAGTCAAGGTGCTCCACCCCAAACTCGCTCATCCATGTCTTTTTGGACCTTGCTTTGTGCACTGTTTTTGGTGGAGGGGGGATTATGGTGTGGGGGGAAGGGGGATTATGGTGTGGGGGTTGTTTTTCGGGTGTTGGGTTTGGCCCCTTAATTCCAGTGAAGGGAACTCTTAAGGCGTCAGCATGCCAAGACAGTTTGGACAATTTCATGCTCCCAACTTTGTGAGAACAGTTTGGGGACGGCCTCTTCCTGTTCCAACATGACTGCACACCAGTGCACAAAGCAAGGTCCATAAAGACATGGATGAGCGAGTTTGGGGTGGAGGAACTTGACTGGCCTGCACAGAGTCCTGACCTCAAGCCGATAGAACACCTTTGGGATGAATTAGAGCGGAGACCGCGAGCCAGGCCTTCTCGTCCAACATCAGTGCCTGACCTCACCAATGCGCTTCTGGAAGAATGATCAAACATTCCCATAGACACCCTCCTAAACCTTGTGGACGGCCTTCCCAGAAGAGTTGAAGCTGTTATAGCTGCAAAGGGCAACACAACTCAATATTGAACCCTACGGACTAAGACTGGGATATCATTAAAGTTCATGTGTGTGTAAATGCAAGCGTCCCAATACTTTTGGCAATATCGTGTATTTTTATGTAATCTCTAATGTCCCACAATATTGTTATTTTCTTAAAGGCATGTCGGCAGCAACATAGAAATTGCAGATCTGCACAAGCGGTAATTGAGATCAAAATCGCAACCCCAACTGAATTGTACTCCATCTCTCTTCAGAATGTCACCAATCCATATCATTTTATTGTCTGTTTGTATGAAAGTCTTAAAGGACACACAAAATTGTTCAGATGTAACCATGTGCTCAGAGCTGACATCGGTGACGCCGGGAGATCCCGGTGTTCTGCCGAGAAAGTTCCGCTCGGCGGATTAGTTCCCCCCTCTACTGCGCATGCGCAGTAGAAGCCGGCGGAAATAGCCGAAGCGGAACAGCTGAAAATCAGCTGTACACGGCGCCTGTAAGAGGGCCCCTCGCTTCGCTCGCCACGCTTCGGGCACGCCCTCGCTGCGCTCGGCACTTTTAGATTCCCCCTCTAGGTCCACTTGGATAGTGGGGAAGGAACCTGGACCCAGAGCGCAGGCGCCGTGTACAGCTGATGGAAGCGTTTGAGCTTCGGCTATCTCCGGCGGCCAACAGTAGTACGTACTGCGCAGGCGCTGCGCCTGCGCAGTACAGGGGGGGAACCTATCCGCCGAAGGAACTTATTCGGCAAGACACCGGCACCGGAGAATCTCAACGCGTGACACGTCCGTGAAAAACTGGGGACGCTCACAAAGCTCCGGAATACGGGATTCTGAGACTGAGACCGCCGGGTCTATTTATGATTCAAGAGCTGAGATTTCATCAGAGATTACTGGAGGGTGGAGGATGATTTATAAATATTAATAAAGATGTCGGCGGGGGGGGAGAAGGGACGGGACTGACTGGTTGGTTAGACCCAATAGCGCCAATTCACAAAAACCGCAGGTGTTTTTTTTACACATCTTCAGTTTTTTGTTTTTTTTTGTCTCATTGTCATCTTCTCATCCAAAGGTTCAGTTCAGAAATATAAATATTGTATTGGTGTGAAATTGAAGCTTTCCATGTGAAATGAAGACATAAGATAGCCATGAACCCAATCACAGAATTCTCCTGCAGAGTTTTAACACGTTACGGTTATTTCAAAAGTTTTCAACATTTTGGAATCTGCAGCTTTCATCAGAATAATCCTTGGCGATCCCACCATGAAGATCCTTGATTAGGGACTTCCTGTAATAGGGTGACAACGCTTTGTCCCTGTCTCCCAATTGTGACCCTGTGTTGTCACCCTTCGCATGGAGACTACAACGGGCCTTTTTAAAGTGACATTAAAGTTTTTTAAAATAATAAACTTGTTATACGTACCTCCTCTATGTAGTTGGTTTTGCACAGAGCAGCCCCGATCCTCCTCTTCTCGGGTTCCATGCCAGTGCTCCTGGCCCCTCCTTCCTGTTTAGCCCCCCAAAGCTCACTCCTGAGCCTCTGCTCTGTGTGTCTATTCACAACACGATGCACGGCTTGGCCCCTGCTCTCCACTCATTGGCTCACTGGCTGTGATTAACAGTACCGGGAGCCAATGGCTACCGCTGCTGTCTTAGCCAATGGGGAAGAAGAGACCCGGGAGAGCCGAGGCTCTCATGCACATCGCTGGGTCAAGATGGGGCTCAGGTAAGTATTGGGGGGAAGGTAAAAAAACTAGAGCCTTAAAAACCACTTGAACACATATTACATGGCATGGCCTATTGTTGTCATTATCAGAGAAATGCCATGCAGTGACTGCTGGAGTGCAAGAACATGAGGGGACATACGACATAAAGTGGGTGCAGCAAAAATAAGGATTTTATAAAAAAAAAAAAAAAAAAAAGTAACTGTTTATGATACACAGCGCTTTAGCATTGCTGGGAGGGGAAGCAGAGGGAGCTGCTGAGTCACTGTTGGGAGAGGAAAGCATTGGGAGGTGAGGTGTTGAGAGGGAGAAGCAAAGGAAGCTGAGCTGCTGAATCACTGCTGGGAGTGGAAGCAGGGGGAGCTGAGCTGCTGAGTCGCTGCTGGGAGTGGAAGCAGGGGGAGCTGAGCTGCTGAGTCGCTGCTGGGAGTGGAAGCAGGGGGAGCTGAGCTGATGAATCATTGTTAGGAGGGGGAGGCATAAAATGCTAAGCTGAACAGTCACTGTTGGGATAGAGAAGCAAGATGAGCTGAGATGAGAGCTGAGAAAGCAGGAGAGCAGGGCTCCAGAGTCACCTCTGAGAGAAGAAAGCAGGAGAGCAGGGCTCCAGAGTCACCTCTGAGAGAAGAAAGCAGGAGAGCAGGGCTCCAGAGTCACTATTGAGAGAAGAAAGCAGGAGAGCTGGGCTCCAGAGTCACTGTTGAGAGAAGAAAGCAGGAGAGCAGGGCTCCAGAGTCACTGTTGAGAGAAGAAAGCAGGAGAGCTGGGCTCCTTAGTCACTGTTGAGAGAAGAAAGCAGGAGAGCTGGGCTCCTTAGTCACTGTTGAGAGAAGAAAGCAGGAGAGCAGGGCTCCAGAGTCACTATTGAGAGAAGAAAGCAGGAGAGCAGTACTCCCTAGTCACTGTTGAGAGAATAAAGCAGGAGAACAGGGCTCCAGAGTCACTGTTGAGAGAAGAAAGCAGTAGAGCAGGGCTCCAGAGTCACTATTGAGAGAAGAAAGCAGGAGAGCAGGACTCCTTAGTCACTGTTGAGAGAATAAAGCAGGAGAGCTGGGCTCCAGAGTCACTGTTGAGAGAAGAAAGCAGGAGAGCAGTACTCCTTAGTCACTGTTGAGAGAATAAAGCAGGAGAGCTGGGCTCCAGAGTCACTGTTGAGAGAATAAAGCAGGAGAGCAGTACTCCTTAGTCACTGTTGAGAGAATAAAGCAGGAGAGCTGGGCTCCAGAGTCACTGTCGAGAGAAGAAAGCAGGAGAACAGGGCTCCAGAGTCACTGTCGAGAGAAGAAAGCAAGAGAGCTGTGCTCCAGAGTCACCTCTGAGAGAAGAAAGCAGGAGAGCAGGGCACCAGAGTCACTATTGAGAGAAGAAAGCAGGAGAGCAGGACTCCTTAGTCACTGTTGAGAGAATAAAGCAGGAGAGCAGGGCTTCTGAGTCACTGTTGAGAGAAGGAAGCAGGAGAGCAGGGCTCCAGAGTCACTGTTGAGAGAAGGAAGCAGGAGAGCAGGGATCCAGAGTCACTGTTGAGAGAAGAAAGCAGGAGAGCTAGGCTCCAGAGTCACCACTGAGAGAAGGAAGCAGGAGAGCAGGGCTCCAGAGTCACCGCTGAGAGAAGGAAGAAGGAGAGCTGGGCTCCAGAGTCACTGTTGAGAGAAGAAAGCAGGAGAGCTGGGCTCCAGATTCACCACTGAGAGAAGAAAGCAGGAGAGCAGGGCTACAGAGTCACTGTTGAGAGAAGGAAGAAGAAGAGCAGGGCTCCAGAGTCACTGTTCAGAGAAGAAAGCAGGAGAGCTGGGCTCCAGATTCACCGCTGAGAGAAGGAAGCAGGAGAACAGGGCTACAGAGTCACTGTTGAGAGAAGAAAGCAGGAGAGCTGGACTCCAGAGTCACTGTTGAGAGAAGAAAGCAGGAGAGCAGGGCTCCAGAGTCACTGTTGAGAGAAGAAAGCAGGAGAGCTGGGCTCCAGAGTCACCACTGAGAGAAGGAAGAAGGAGAGCAGGGCTCCAGAGTCACAGCTGAGAGAAGAAAGCAGGAGAGCAGGGCTCCTGAGTCACCGCTGAGAGAAGAAAGCAGGAGAGCAGGGCTACAGAGTCACCGCTGAGAGAAGGAAGCAGGAGAGCAGGGCTCCAGAGTCACTGTTAAGAGAAGAAATCAGGAGAACTGGGCTCCAGAGTCACTGTTGAGAGAAGAAAGCAGGAGAGCAGGGCTCCAGAGTCACCTCTGAGAGAAGAAAGCAGGAGAGCAGGGCTCCAGAGTCACTGTTGAGAGAAGAAATCAGGAGAGCAGGGCTCCAGAGTCACCGCTGAGAGAAGGAAGCAGAAGAGCTGGGCTGCTAAGTCATTGTTGAGAGAAGAAAGCAGGAGAGCTGGGCTCCAGAGTCACTGTTGAGAGAAGGAAGCAGGAGAGCAGGGCTCCAGAGTCACCGCTGAGAGAAGGAAGCAGGAGAGCAGGGCTCCAGAGTCACCGCTGAGAGAAGGAAGCAGAAGAGCTGGGCTGCTAAGTCACTGTTGAGAGAAGAAAGCAGGAGAGCTGGGCTCTAGAGTCACTGTTGAGAGAAGGAAGCAGGAGAGCAGGGCTCCAGAGTCACCGCTGAGAGAAGGAAGCAGGAGAGCTGGGCTCCAGAGTCACCGCTGAGAGAAGGAAGCAGAAGAGCTTGGCTGCTAAGTCACAGAACAGCAGTGGGGAGCTGAGCTGCTGAGATGCTGTTGGGAAGAGGAGAATGGGGAGCTGCTGAAATGCTGCTGAGAAGGGGTGCTGTGCTGCTGAAAAAACAGCAAGAACCAAAATCAGTTCATCTGCTATTAACTTTATGAACTTTGAGATTAATTTGCCCCACAGTGCCTGCAGCTACAGAGGTCAATGAGGGCTGTTTTTTTTTTGTAATTCTTTATTAAGACATTGTGCATTTTCTAAAAGTTTGCCCCAGTACTACAATACACAACACATGTGAACAGGATCTCCACAAAAAAACAAGAGGAGCTTGCAAGAGCACAACCAAGCAGTGAAATTTACCTTCTCCCTATGTAAAACATTAAAAAGGGATATGCCTTGTTCATATTTCATGTCTAAAGGTTTACAAACACTTTAAATATATACAGCGTAATGCAGTATATATGATACATAGAAAAAAACAATGTAATCCATGATAAATAGACACAGTGTAATCCATATTAATCACTGAACATTGCTATACACAGATGACTCAAACAAAATGTAAAAGGCAACTCCACCCAAAACTGATTTTTCCTTTTCCTGTCTTGTCACCTACCCATATTACTATTTTCCACCCAAAAGTGATATTTTAGCTTGCAGTAATAATTGGCGTGCTGAATCAAGTGCTGGATATTACATTTCTCCATCATTGTCACACCACTGCAATGGCAAAGCAATGGAGTCACTCTCCCCAAAGGGATTCATCAGAGCGTACTTTAACACCTAGATTGTGGGCGGGGCAGAGGCACCAAACGCTGAAGTCCCAGAAAGAAGGATTTTGGATCAGCTTACTTTTATAAAGATTTGCAAATTGTTTTGTCTCCTTTTCTAATCTACTGTAGATCACCCCAGAGAAGTTCAGAGCGGCCCCGGGCACTCTTATTTCTCCTTGCGCCCAGAGCCAGATTTAGACCTTGGGGGGGCCCCGGGGGGGGGGGGGGGGGCTTCAGGTTTGGGGAGGGGCCCTTATACACAAAGCTGGTTTACAATCTCAATGACAGTCACACATTTTTAACCACTTGCCCACTGCACACTTATACCCCCTTCCTGCCCAGGACAACTTTCAGCTTTCAGCTATCAGCGCTGTCGCACAATGATGAGGCTGTACTGATGGGCACTGATGGTCACTCATGAGACAACACTGATGGGCACTGATAAGCGGCACTGATGAAAAGGCACTGTTGCGGTGGAGCTGATGGTCACTGATGAGGCAACACTGATGGGCACCGATAAGCAGCACTGATGAAGAGGCACTGATGAGGCGGCACTGATGGGCACCGATAAGCAGCACTGATGAAGAGGCACTGATGAAGCGGCACTGATGGTCCCTGATGAGGCAGCACTGATGGGCACCAATAAGCGGTACTGATGAAGAGGCACTGATGAGGTGGCACTGATGGTCACTGATGAGGCAGCACTGATGGGAACTGATATTCAGCACTAATGGGCACTGGGAGCTATGGACACAGTGCACCACGATCGCCGCGCTGCGTGCCCCCGCAGCCGCACATGCATGGCAAGACTGGGGGGGGGGCTGTCATATGACGTCCTTCCAGAACAAGAGCGCCCCCAGCTGTCATTTTACTATATAGCGGACGGGAAATAAAACGCATGACACAACGTTACTCTGAGGTCACACGTGCCCCCACACACACACGCACACACATGCACACGCACACGCACACACACGCACACGCGTGCAGTCATGTGTGAGATTTGCTTGACCTGCCACCATTTATTGTTGAAAAACAATACGACATTCCAGTCCAGAGTTTTACAGATCATGGTCAGCAAAATAATACTTCCCAAGATACATTTAATAAAAGAAAGTACATTTTTTTTAATTATATGTTTTATATTTTATTATTATTTATTTTGTTTCATTTTATATATCATTTATTTATACTGTTTTATATAATTTTTGTATAGGAGGGGGGGACCCCTTCTGGCAATTGCCACTTTTCCCCACTTAATCCAGCCCCCCGCTTGTGCCTGTTCGTTCGGTAAAACAATGACAAGATTAATTATCTCTGCCGATTGGAGGCTTTGTTTCTGTTTGTGACGTACGGAGGGCTATATTGTGTCCCATCAAGACATTAAAAAAAAAAAAAAAAGAAAACAAATGGGATGCTGATGCTGTTGCCGGGCAACGGTGTACGAGGGTCTGCATCTCTCTCCCGCGCGCGCGCGCTCTCATTCCACGTGCGTCTCTCACTATAAATCAGCGGAGAGTTGTCATTTCACTCCAGTTCTGAGCAGAGGCAGAGAATGTAAGTCCGAGCTCTGCCGGGGGTGGGGGGAAGCATGTTCTCCGATAGACACCAGCCAACGAGCACCGACCAATCCCTGACCTTCCTGGAGGATAGGTGATCGATCTGGTTCTTTGGCGTCGCGGCAGTGAAGCGGAAGTCTGCCTATTTCTACCACCATGGCGGCTTTCTTTTGACTTTTTGAAAATCTTTTTCTAAGAGGAAGAAGGATTATACGGCGTAGCGGTTGTGATCCAACGTTTCTTGATTTTTTTTTTTTTTTACCTTATTTTTGGGTCTTCGTTGATGGCGCTGGGCGAGGGGATGCTGGACGAGATGCTAAACCTTTCCTGGGAATACGTGAACGGCAGCTTTTTGGGGAATGCGAGCAGAATCAACGAATCTCTGGTGAACCGGACTGAGACCGGGCCGCCGCCGTTTCTCACCGACGCCTGGCTGGTGCCCCTCTTCTTCGCCTTGATCATGTTGGTGGGGCTGATTGGGAACTCTCTGGTCATCTATGTCATCTCCAAGCACAGGCAGATGCGCACGGCGACCAACTTCTACATCGGTGAGTATCTGGAAGGGCTGTGGGCATAAATGTTTTATCAAAGGATGAGTCCACCGAAAGTGACATTTTATTTATTTATTTATTTATTTTAGGTACTTCTATAGCGCCATCAATTTATGCACTTTACATATATATTGCTTTACATCAGTCCCTGCCCTCAAGGAGCTTACAATCTAGGGTCCCATACACATATTAGGGCCAATTTAGACAGGAGCCAATTAACCTACCAGCATGTCTTTGGAGTGTCGGAGGAAACCGGAGTACCCGGAGGAAACCCACGCAGGCGCAGGGAGAACATGCAAACTTTAGGCAGGTTGTACCGTGGTTGTTTTTGCTACATGTGGAGCCTGGTGGGCTAAACCACCCCTTGGTTTCATTTAAGTCTTGGTGGCTCCAGCAGTGAGATCTCCCTCCCAAACTATATTCCTCTGCTCTTCTTATAATGGGCACAGGAGGTGTACAAACCCAGGAACTTAGCGCAAGGATGGTGGACTACTACTAGTACTACTACTAATATTAATAATAATAATACAAATAATAATAAATATAAATAATAATAATAATAATAATAATTATTATTATTATTATCATTATATATTTGATATTATTGTTGTTGTTATTTTTTTTTATTGGAATATTATTATTAATAATAATAATCTCATTATTGTTATTATTATTATTAAGAATATTTCAATCATAATAATAATAATACCAATAATAACATCAAATATATGATTATTATAAGAAAATAATCATAATAATATTTTAATAGTAATAATAATAATGACAATAATGTTATTATTCTAAAATTATTAGAGGAATATCAATAATAATAATTATTATTTTTATTATATATTGCTATATAAATATTATAATAATAAACTCAGCAACTCAGCACAGGGATGGTGGGAACCCCTCATAATGGGCACAGCGGGTGTACAAACCCGGGAACTCAGCACAGAAATGGTGGGAACCCCTCATAATGGGCACAGCGGGTGTACAGACCTGGGAACTCAGCACAGGGATGGTGGGAACCCCTCATAATGGGCACAGCGGGTGTACAGACCCGGGAACTCAGCACAGGGATGGTGGTAACCTCTCATAATGGGCACAGCGGGTGTACAGACCTGGGAACTCGGCAAAGGGATGGTGGGAACCCCTCATAATGGGCACAGCGGGTGTACAGACCCGGGAACTCAGCACAGGGATGGTGGGAACCCATAATAATGGGTACTGTAGGTGTACAGACCCGGGAGCTCAGCACAGGGATGGTGGGAACCCCTCATAGTGGGCACAGCGGGTGTACAGATCCGGGAACTCAGCACAGGGATGGTGGGAACCCCTCATAATGGGCACAGCGGGTGTACAGATCCGGGAACTCAGCACAGGGATGGTGGGAACCCCTCATAGTGGGCACATCAGGTGTACAGATCCGGGAACTCAACAGTATCTTTTCAAAGAGATTGTTGGAGGGTTTAAGCCTCTAGCATCATCCAAACAGTGAAATATCAGTTTTGCGTAGAGTGGCCCTTTAAGGCACCCACACAAAGGTTCAAAAAGATCTCTAATGCTTATCCCTTTGTTGTTAGATGTGACAAGCTCATTATTGTATCATTGTACTGAGGAAATACAATGACAGGCGTTATTAAACTTCATTTGAAAATGCCAATTTCCTGGCCGTGTCTGACGTCCAGCACTGTGGGCAGTTGATCCAAAGCAAATGCGCTGATTAGGAAAGTCAGAGGAAAGTTGAAGCTCCTGAACTCGTTATGCATTTCTGAAGTCAACTACTTAACATTTAAAACTACCGGATCACCACGACAGCCAGGAAATTAGCATTTTTAGAAAAAAAGGGCAGCCAAGATATTACTTCATTACAGGTTTCCTATCAATCCATGGATGAGCAGACAGCTGCAGATAATGATTGCTGTGTGAAGGTCCGTGCTACAATTATCAGCAACGTAATTTTTCTTCAAAGTATTTGGGCAGAAAATGATTTTAAGGGATGTTACTGTTTTGCCCGATTGATGGGATGTACCATACAATTCCGATTAGCAGAGCTCTGACCTGGTGAGGGCGCCGTAAGCCAATTCAGAGAAGAATGTATCTCAAATAACATTTGCATGGTAAATACTTGTCGGTGACAACTCAGCTTGTGCATCTTGTGTGTCCCTGGGGTATACAGAGCGCTGAATTCTATAAGGATGTGAAAAGTGCAGTAACCCATAGCAACCAGATACAGGCATCTCTTGCTGATCTGGATGCAGTTAATTTCCCCTTGTCTGGTTGCTACGGGTTACTGCACATTGTGCTGTCATTGCCCATTGTTCTGCTTTGTAAGATGCAACTGCAGGTGACCCCCTTCCCTTCAGCCTTACTCAGTGCTTTGTCTCTGCTGTGTGTATCCAATTCATACATTTCCATTCTGTTGGTAATAACAGTACATTGTTCTTTTCCTTAACCCAATACATAATGAACAAATGTTGCTTAATATGAACCCTAAGATGTAGCCTAACACAAGCACCTAAAGCCCCAGCTTAACCTGAGATCCAAACCCCTAATCGTCCTTCTAACTATAACTTTATACCCTTAACCCTGACTCTAACCATACCCTAAACCCCTATCCCTGACCCCAACCATACCCTAAATCCCTATCCCTGACCCCAACCATACCCTAAACCCCTATCCCTGACCCCAACCATACCCTAAACCCCTGACCCTGACCCCAACCATACCCTAAATCCCTATCCCTGACCCCAACCATACCCTAAATCCCTATCCCTGACCCCAACCACACCCTAAACCCCTATCCCTGACCCTAACCACACCCTAAACCCCTATCCCTGACACCAACTGTACCCTAAACCCCTATCCCTGTCCCTAACCATACCCTAAATCCCTATCCCTGACCCCAACCATACCCTAAACCCCTATCCCTGACCCCAACCATACCCTAAACCCCTGACCCTGACCCCAACCATACCCTAAACCACTATCCCTGACCCCAACCATACCCTAAACCCCTATCCCTGACCCCAACCATACCCTAAACCCCTATCCCTGACCCCAACCTTACCATAAGCCCCTATCCTTGTCCCCAACCATACCCTAAATCCCTATCCCTGACCCCAACCATACCCTAAACCATTATCCCTGACCCCAACCATACCCTAAACCCCTATCCCTGACCCCAACCATACCCTAAACCCCTGACCCTGACCCCAACCATACCCTAAACCCCTATCCCTGACCCCAACCATACCCTAAACCCCTGACCCCAGCCATACACTAAACCCCTATCCCCGACCCCAACTATACATTAAAAACCCCTATCCCTGACCCCAACCATACCCTAAACCACTATCCCTGACCCCAACCATACCCTAAACCCCTATCCCTGACCCCAACCATACCCTAAACCCTTATCCCTCTCCCTAACCATACCCTAAACCTCTGACCCTAACCATACCCTAAACCCCTATCCCTGTCCCTAACCATACCCTAAACCCCTATCCCTGCCCCTAACCATAGCCTAAACCCCTGACCCTAACCATACCCTAAACTCCTAACACTGGCCCTAAACACAACCTTAAAACCCTGACCCTAACCATGCCATAAACCCACATCCCTGACCCCAACCATACCCTAAACCCTATCCCTGTCCCCAACAATACCCTAAACCCCTATCCCTGACCATACCCTAAACTCCTATCCCTGACCCCAATCACACCCTAAAATCCCTACCCCTCTCCCTAACCATACCCTAAACCCCTATCCCTGACCCTAACCATACCCTAAACTCCTTTCCCTGACCCCCCACAATACCCTAAACCCCTATCCCTGACCCTAACCATACCCTAAACTCCTAACACTGGCCCTAAACACAACCTTAAAACCCTGACCCTAACCATACCATAAACCCATATCCCTGACCCCAACCATACCCTAAACCCTATCCCTGTCCCTAACCATACCCTAAACCACTATCCCTGACCATACCCTAAACCCCTATCCCTGACCCCAACCATACCCTAAACCACTATCCCTGACCATACCCTAAACTCCTATCCCTGACCCCAATCACACCCTAAACCCCTACCCCTGTCCCTAACCATACCCTAAACCCCTAAATCCTAACCATACCCTAAACTCCTAACACTGGCCATAAACACAACCCTAAACCCCTGACCCTAACCATATCTTAAATCCCTATCCCTGACCATACCCTAAACTCCTATCCCTGATCCTAACCATATCCCAAACACCTGACCCTAACCATACCCTAAACCCCTATCCCTATCCCTGACCATACCCTAAACTCCTATCCCTGACCCCAATCACACCCTAAACCCCTATCCCTGTCCCTAACCATACCCTAAACCCCTGACCCTAACCATACCCTAAGCCCCTATCCCTGACCCCAACTATGCCTTAAACCCCTATCCCTGTCCCTAATCATACCCTAAACCCCTGACCCTAACCATACCCTAAACTCCTGACCCTAACCATACCCTAAACTCCTATACCTTACCCCAACCATACCCTAAACCCCTATCCCTGTCCCTAACCATATCCCAAACCCCTAACCCTAACCATTCTCTAAACCCCTATCCCTGACCATACCCTAAACTCCTATCCCTGACCCCAACCACACCCTAAACCCCTATCCCTGTCCCTAAACATACCCTAAACCCCTATCCCTGTCCCTAACCCTAAACCCCTATCCCTGACTATAAGTGAAAAAAGAATGCACTGATGATTTCTTCATCTAGTTAGGGTGTAGCTGCTATAATTACATTTTATCTCAACACATTTTGGAATCTTTTTATATTTTTATCCCTGACCATACCCTAAACTCCTATCCCTGTCCCTAACCATACCCTAAACACCTAAATCCTAACCATACCCTAAACTCCTAGCACTGGCCCTAAACACAACCCTAAATCCCATCTATAGATGAAATAATCTACCATGGTGAAGCCCTCTTGCATATGCTGTGGGGTCACTTATTACATTTCTGAACTTGGGTGAATGTCCTCTTCTAGGGGAGGGATCGGAGAACGGGGGTGGGGGTGGGGTGGGGGGGTCTGCCGAATACAGAAAGTAATTGGCCTCAAGCAAGTCTGGGAACCCGAAATTACCAAAAATAAGACTGAGATCAGATTCAGTTCAGGACATCTGTTTGAATGTAACGCCGCCTGAATTTTTCGTGATCATCTCTCGGGGGTGACATTTTGTCAGCTTTAGAACATTCCGCTGCCCTGTATTTGAAATTTAGCAAAATACAGTGCCAAGCGGAGTACCAAAAAATCCAAATGTCACAGCAAACAAATCTCAGCCGGGGGTTGTCTGGGCTCAGAGCGCCTCTCGGAGAAGCGGAATGGTGGCTGTGCTTTGAAGGACGAGTATTCGGCTCTAATGGATGTCAACTGTCATTCTCCCACAGCTACGTACAACAGTTGGGATCGGTTTGGATACGGAGACACGCTAAGTGAATTTGCTTTCATTCCGGGGTTCAGGAGACACTATTAGAACACTAAGTACTGTGAGATGCAGTCAAGCAAAAACAAACAAAGTATACCGCTAACAAGCGGCGGCGGCGGGTCGATGGACTCAGAAGGGGACTCTACAGAAAACAGGTTTATATCATTTAATTGTAGCGATATAATTCTTGCTCTGCGACGTAAATAACCAAACAACCAACATCAACAATCGGTAGAAATGCCCCACCTTGACCTGTCAGATCCATTAAGCAGATTCATCGCAAAAAAATTTCCACTTATCTGGAATGCAGGAAATATTATTTATAGATCAACCGCACCATAAATACATGTCCTAACGCGTTTCACACAGGCTGCCGCGCTTTATCAAAGAGGATAAAAGCTAAATTATGGAGCATGATTCAGCATGGTTAGAGAATTAGTCAAGGCAGCGGAAATTGCACTTCAATGCTTCTAAATGTAAAATATCGCACTTAGTGAAAGAGATGCTTCTCATAGAGTACAATGTGGGGGGGGGGGGGAGGGGCAGTGCTCATCAACTACAGAAGAATTAGATCTGGGGTGCTCATATCAGAGGATTGTTGCAAAATAAGCAAACAGTGTGGCCAGGCATCATTAGAGGGCAGTGCCAGAACAAGGTCACCTAGCGCCCAGGGAGATCATGCCAAACTGCACCGCAAACCAAGATCCCCCACCACACAGATATGTGTCAGCAAAATTTCCCCCCCCCTCCCCCCAACAAAAAAAATGGGCAATTATCTGTATGATTACCCCTAAGTATAAATTCCCCCTCCTCCCAGTACAAATCAGCCCCTCCCCGCTAAAATCCCCCCTCGCTGCACAAATCTCTGCCCCCTCCATCCCCCCAGCACAAATGCCCTCCCTCGAAAAAAAAAAGTCACCCCTTTTAGCACATATCCACCACCCTTTTACACATACTCTTCTCCCTATTCCAAATCCCCCTCCTATCACAACCCCCCCCCCCCCCAATCATCCCTACTATCACAAATATTCCCCCTCCTAGCACAAACACCTCCAAGTCATCTCTAACCCCCTCCACCCCCAAAAAAAATTCCTTCTAGCACAAATATCCTCCCCCTCTCTACCATATCACTTCTAGCACAAACCGCCAAAATCAGCTCTCCTAGCAAAAATCCTCTTCACCCATCCCCCTCCCAACACAAATCCCACTGAATCACCCCCACCCCCCCCCCAATTTCCCCTCCCAGAACAATTTTTACCCCTCCTCCCAACTCCTAAAACAAATACCTTCTCCCCTCAATCTCCTTGCGGTGTCCCCACCTCACGTGGTACCACAGTGCCCAGGGCACTGCCGCTCCTCCTGCCCACCCCTTGTCCGGGACCTGCTAGAGGGGTCACCAGCAAGAGGAAGGAGGTCCTGATTCCTCTATATAGATCTTTATATCACTAGAGGGATCACCAGGAGAAGGAAGGAGGTCCTGATTCCTCTATATAGATCTTTATATCACTAGAGGGGTCACCAGGAGAAGGAAGGAGGTCCTGATTCCTCTATATAGATCTTTATATCACTAGAGGGGTCACCAGGAGAAGGAAGGAGGTCCTGATTCCTCTATATAGATCTTTATATCACTAGAGGGATCACCAGGAGAAGGAAGGAGGTCCTGATTCCTCTATATAGATCTTTATATCACTAGAGGGGTCACCAGGAGAAGGAAGGAGGTCCTGATTCCTCTATATAGATCTTTATATCACTAGAGGGATCACCAGCAGGAGGAAGGAGGTCCTGATTCCTCTATATAGATCTTTATATCACTAGAGGGGTCACCAGGAGAAGGAAGGAGGTCCTGATTCCTCTATATAGATCTTTATATCACTAGAGGGGTCACCAGCGGGAGGAAGGAGGTCCTGATTCCTCTATATAGATCTTTATATCACTAGAGGGGTCACCAGCAGGAGGAAGGAGGTCCTGATTCCTCTATATAGATCTTTATATCACTAGAGGGATCACCAGCGGGAGGAAGGAGGTCCTGATTCCTCTATATAGATCTTTATATCACTAGAGGGGTCTCCAGCGGGAGGAAGGAGGTCCTGATCCCTCTATATAGATCTTTATATCACTAGAGGGGTCTCCAGCAGGAGGAAGGAGGTCCTGATTCCTCTATATAGATCTTTATATCACTAGAGGAATCACCAGCAGGAGGAAGGAGGTCCTGATCCCTCTATATAGATCTTTATATCACTAGAGGGGTCTCCAGCGGGAGGAAGGAGGTCCTGATTCCTCTATATAGACCTTTATATCACTAGAGGGATCATCGGCAGGAGGAAGGAGGTCCTGATTCCTCTATATAGATCTTTATATCACTAGAGGGATCACCAGCAAGAGGAAGGAGGTCCTGATTCCTCTATATAGATCTTTATATCACTAGAGGAATCACCAGCAGGAGGAAGGAGGTCCTGATTCCTCTATATAGACCTTTATATCACTAGAGGGATCATCGGCAGGAGGAAGGAGGTCCTGATTCCTCTATATAGACCTTTATATCACTAGAGGGATCACCAGCAGGAGGAAGGAGGTCCTGATTCCTCTATATGGATCTTTATATCACTAGAGGGGTCACCAGCAGGAGGAAGGAGGTCCTGATTCCTCTATATGGATCTTTATATCACTAGTGGGATCACCAGCAGGAGGAAGGAGGTCCTGATTCCTCCATATATATGTATTTGGCAGTAACATTTGTAGGACATATAATGTTGGGCATGGCAAATAATCAGATCTATAAACATAAAGCGAGGGTACAGTTATCTACCCCAAACCTAATACCCGATATCCCCCCCTAATATCTTAAAGCCGTATTAAACCCATTACAAAAAATTTCAAATATCGCAGCTTAGCAATTATTAGATGTGGTGGCTTCATTAGTTTTCTTTCTTTGGCTTTTTCCCCTTCTGTTTTCACCCGGTGATCTGCCCAGCAACACACCTCCTGTATTGGAGCGCCCCCACTCTGGATGAAGGAGCACAGGGGGCACCTTTGGACAGCAGCATTGTCAGTCTGGGAGGAGGAGAGTGTTAGATGGACTAGCAGATTTAAAAACACTAACAAATTGTAGTCAGACTCCAGTTCACACATTATAAGTAGTTACACAAGCAGTTTTTTGTTCCCCTTTTGGGATAAAGGTAAATAAAAGCAGATCATTGTAAGCACCCCTGTCAGTAGTAAATGGTTTGTCTGATCCCTGTAACTGATACATCTGCTGGAGAGCTTATTCTTTTGAAAAACAACAGACTTATTGGCTGGATCACCAGGGGAAAATAGAAGAAAGAAAGACTAAAAAAGAAAACTAACACAGCCACCACATCTTAGAATTGGTAATCTGCACTATAATAAATATTTGCTTTATGATTTTTATATGTTTTCTTAGCCCCACCCCTAATTTTCAACCTAACCTTCTCAGCAATGGCTGTCAACCTAACTCTCCATTAGCCATGATAATAACACCGACGCTACCTATTTACTCGGTGTAACGGCATCTTTTATATTTCACCAAATATTTGGGTATTAAATTGTGTTTTTTTTTTGTGCATTAAAATTCATTAAAGTGTATTTTTCCCAAAATATTGCGTTTGAAAAACCACTGCGCAATTACCGTGTGACATAAAAAATTGCAAGACCCGCCGTTTTATTTTCTAGGGCCTCTGCTTAAAATATATATATAATGTTTGGGGGTTCTAAGTAGTTTTCAAGCAAAAAAAAAAAAGCAGATTTTTTGCTAGAAAATGACTTATAAACCCAACAATTTTTTTTTTTTTTTTTTTTTTTAGCAGAGACCCTAGGGAATAAAATGGTGATTGTTGCAATTTTTTTATGTCACACGGTATTTGTGCAGCGGTTTTGCAAACGCACTACAGATACACTTTAATGAATCATTAAACAAAACACAATGTTTACCCCAATTTTGTTTGTATAATGTGAAAGATGATGTTACGCAGAGTAAATAGGTTTCTAACATGTCAACCCTTTAAAATTGCGCACGCTCGTGGAATGGCAACAAACGACGTTACTTAAAAATCTCCATCGGTGTCGCTTTAAATGCTTTTACAGGTTACCAGTTTAGAGTTTTTAGAGGAGGTCTAGTGCTAGAATTATTGCTCTCGCTCTAACATTCGCGGCGACACCTCACATGTGTGGTGCGTATCTCATTTACATATGAATGCACCATTCAGGTATGCATTTGCTTCTGCGCGCGAGCGGGGGGGGGGGGGGGGTGCGCTTTCAAATTTTTGTATTTATTTATCTTTTATTTATTTATTTTATTTATTTATTTATTTATTTATTTATTTATTTATTTTTATCACTTCTGTTGCTATTACAAGGAATGTAAAACATCCCTATAAAATAAGGATGACAGGTCCTCTTTATGGAGTGATCAAAAAGACCCCAAATCTCTTCTTTATCTTTAACCACTTCTATACCGGGCACTTTCCCCCCTTCCTGCCCAGACCAATTCTCAGCTTTCAGCGCTTTCGCTTTTTAAATGACAATTGCGCGGTCATGCTACACTGTACCCAAACAAAATTTTTATCATTTTGTTCCCACAAATAGAGCTTTCTTTTGGTGGTATTTGATCACCTCTGCGGTTTTTATTTTTTGCTAAACAAATAAAAAAAAACCTAAAATAAAAAAAAAAAGAAAAGTTTTTCTCAGTTTCTGTTATAAAATTTTGTAAATAAGTACGTTTTCTCCTTCACTGACGTGCACTGATGAGGTGGCACTGATGGGCACTAATATGCAGCACTGATGGGCACTGATGGGCGGCACTGATACACACCTCCCAACATTTTGAGATGGGAATGAGGGACACCTACTAGCAAATGCATGTAGGCATAGGACACGTCCCCTGCCACACCCCCTTAAAGGAGAATTAACCCCCCCCAAAAAAAGTTACCGTATATACTCGAGTATAAGTCGAGTTTTTCAGAACATTTTTTTGTGCTGAAAGTGCCCCCCTCGACTTATACTCGAGTCAAGCACTTTTCTGCAGCAAAAAATGTAATTTTCCGAACTGACTTTGGGGCCCCGTATCTCAGGGCCACTTTGTGCTAGGAACCCCAAATTTGGTATGCAAACCCAGTGGAACCACAACATATCCAAAGCTGGGGTTCCTAGCACTAAGTGGCCCCGAGATACGGGGCCCCAAAATCGGTTCGGAAAATGTAATTCTCTGCTGCAGAAAAGTGCTTGACATTTTCTGAACCGACTTTGGGGTCACGTATCTCAGGGCCACTGTGTGCTAGGAACCCCAAACTTGGTGTGCAAACCCAGTGGAACTGGTACCATAACACATCCAAAGCTGGGGTTCCTAGGACCAAGTGGCCCCGAGATACGGGGCCCCAAAGTCGGTTCGGAAAATGTAATTCTCTGCTGCAGAAAAGTGCTTGAAATTTTCTGAACCGATTTTTGGGGCCCTGTATCTCAGGGACACTGGGTGCTAGAAACCCCAGCTTTGCATATTTTATGGTGCTGAGTTTGCACATCAAATTTGGGGTTCCTAGCACTAAGTGGCCCCGAGATACGGGGCCCCAAAATCAACTGTGTCCATCTGCAGCAATGTCATTTCGGGACCCTTTGGGTTCAGAGACCCCAAATTTTTGCTGCAGCTAGGGGGCATCTAGGAACCCTTAACTACCGAGTTTAAAGTTCGGGGGACCTATCGCTGCAAATGGGCACAGTGAGGCTGCAAATGGGCACAGTGAGGCTGCAAATGGGCACAGTGAGGCATGCAAATGGGCATTGTTGACCCTCTTTTCCACTTACAGCAGCTGTGCATTTCTCACCCTCGTCTTATACTCGGGTCACTAAGTTTTTCCCATTTTTTTGTGATAAATTAGGGCCTTGACTTATACTCGAGTATATACGGTAATTAAATCCACAAGGGCTTTTTTTACCACTACTATTCCTTTATATTGGCTTTTAAAATGTACAAATGCAGCAATTTAGAAATCAAAAGAAAGGTTTAGCTCTGGGAAACACTTTTTGAAATATAAAAAGTGCATTTTATATACAACTATATAGATCAGACCAAAATGAGGAGGAAAGGGGGACAGAGGGACATTGCTCCAAATCAGGGACAGTCCCTCGAAATCAGGGACAGTTGGGAGGTATGCATATGCAGCACTAATGGGCATTGATAGGCAGCACTCATAGGTGGCACTGATGGGCACTAATAAGTGACACTGCTGGGCAATGAAAGGCTGCCCTGATGGGTACTTATGGGTGGCACTGATGGGCACTGATAGGTGGCACTGATGGACACTGATAGATGGCACCGATGGGCATCACTGATAAGGACTAATGGCAGCCATTAGTGATGGGCACTGATTGGCATCATTTGTGGGCACTGATTGGCATCATTTGTGGGCACAGACTGGCATCCCTGTTGGCCATGGGGGGCATCCCTGGTGGTCCTGATGGCATCCCTGGTGGTCCTATGTGGGCATCCTCGGGGGGGCTGCGCTGATAATCAATCAGCGCAGACCCCCCTTGTCAGGAGAGCAGCCGAACGGTTCTCCTCTGGTGGTGTCTGTCAGACGTGATAGAGGAAAAGCCGATACACGGCTCTTGCTGTTTACACCATGATCAGCTGTGATAGGACACGGCAGATCACGTGGTACAGAGCCTCCTTCAGAGACTCTTTACCGAGATCGGTGGTTCGGTGTATCAGACTGCACCTCTGATTGCCGGCTCGTTATCCTGAAAGACGTCATACGTCCAGTCAGGATAACAGAACCACCGGCCAGCCAACATTTTGCTATAGGCTGGGTGGGAAGTGGTTAAAAGCAAAAGATCAAAAAAAAAAAGAAGTATTTGATCTTCTGCTTTAAAAAAAAAAAAAAAAGATTTACTTCCAGCCTTGCCCGAAAAGTCATGACGTCGCTTCGGTCCTCCAAGGCCATAGAGGCGATCAAAGATTATCTACTCTTTGATCGCTTATGGAAGCAGCCAGGCACACTTGTCTGATCGTTTTTCGGGCGAACCGGCAGAAACGATAAGCCCAAGAAACACTGGCGCAGCAGGGGGAGGGGCGTTCCCTTCCTGCCAATTTGGAAAGTGTTCCAACAGCTCCCGAGCGACTTGGACCACTTTCATGAGAAAGCCAGCCGCCGGCTGAAAAAAAGCGATACCGGGGGGTTGCGGCTGATATCTTCATCCATAATCCCGGTAAACCACTTGCAAACCACAACGTATGTATACGTATTGCGGTCAGTAAGTGAAAAATTCCAGCCAAAATTGGTTGGTAATGTTTACCAGTAAACTCTGTGACTGCGCTAAAGTGAGAAAGTGGTCTCGGGTCACCACAATGTGAGTTCTGTGTAATCTACTGCTGGCAGAATTTAGGGGCTTCTTACAGGGTTGCTGGGAGTGTATTTCCTGAATAGACATGTGCAATTTGTTTTGTTCCAAATTAGTTTTTTAACGAGTTTCGGCAAATTAGTTTATTCGGAAATATCTGATTTAACGAAAAACCCGTTTAACAGATTTTTCTGAAAATATGAAGATTCGAAAATCCGAAAATTCAAAAATCTGAAATAATAACTAACTAATAATAACCTAACTATTACTAACTATTAAATGATAAGTATTGGAATTTCCTTTCTAATTTGGCTGTTAGTGAACGTAACGAATACGAATTTATCTGAAGTTACGAATTATCTGAAATAAGGAATGCCGCATCTAAACAAATGGAACGTAACAAATTAATAAAAATAAATAACAATAATAATAATATTAAAAACTTTTTATTAGTATTTATTATTAAATAATTCTGTTCCATTCGTTTACATGCGGCATTCGTTATTTCAGATCATCCGTAACTTCGGATAAAATCGTATTTGTTACATTCGCTAACAGCCAATTTTTAAAGGAAATTCCAATACCCATCATTTAATAGTTAGTTATTATTAGTTAGTAAGTTATTCTTTCGAATTTTCAGGATTTTCTTATTTTTCGTATTTTAGAATTTACAAATTTTCGAGTTTACGAATTGCGATCTGAACGAATAAAACTAAAACACACAAATTTTTCGGCACTGCGCATGTCTATTCCTGAAGGCTGTGCTTTGTAACTTACTCTATCACTGCTTTGTTCACCACCAATCAGAATCAAACTGTCAAGGCAGGTTCAGTCTGATTGGTTGCTTCAAGGAACCTTTCTGTATGTGAGACACACAAGGAACCTTTCTTTATGTGAGACACACAAGGGGCCTTTCTGTATGTGAGACACACAAGAGGCCTTTTTGTATGTGAGACACACAAGGGGCCTTTCTGTATGTGAGACACACAAGGAACCTTTCTGTATGTGAGATACACAAGGGACCTTTCTGTATGTGAGACACACAAGGGTCCTTTCTGTATGTGAGACACACAAATTCAAAAATCTGAAATAATAGGGACCTTTCTGTATGTGAGACACACAAGGGAGACACACAAGGGGCCTTTCTGTATGTGAGACACACAAGGGACCTTTTTGTATGTGAGACACACAAGGAACCTTTCTGTATGTGAGACACACAAGGGACCTTTCTGTATGTGAGACACACAAGGGTCTTTTCTGTATGTGAGACACACAAATTCAAAAATCTGAAATAATAGGGACCTTTCTGTATGTGAGACACACAAGGGAGACACACAAGGGGCCTTTCTGTATGTGAGACACACAAGGGACCTTTCTGTATGTGAGACACACAAGGAACCTTGCTGTATGTGAGACACACAGGGGATCTGTGTTGGGTGTGTTTGGGAATATCTCTGCTGCAGGGATTCTCAGGTCACTGGAGGAACTGGTACACTACAGCAATAAACAGATGGAAAAATGACGCCCCATGTTACCTGTGTGCATCTCAATGTGGGTAGGTGCGACGTGGTGCAGCAGCAGAAAATACACTGAGTCCGGTTGCAATTAATTAAACTTCAGGAAGGCACCCCTGGTTACGCTCACAGTAATGTGCAAGCTTGTAGATTGAAGCAGGTTCTGACGCAGCAACAGTGTCTTTATCCAAGGGCGGAATGTGGCCTGGCCAATCTGAGCCCAATGGGGAGGATTCCAATGAACCTTTTTCCTACTGCTATTCACTCTCCCTGACAGATGGGTAAACTGTCTCTACATTATCCACTCACAAGAAAGCATGCTAGAGTGGATAGTGTAGAGACAATTCACCCATCTGTCAGTGAGAGTGAATAGCAGTAGGAAAAAGGTTCATTGGAATCCTCCCCATTGGGCTCAGACTGGCCAGGCCACATTCCGCCCTTGGAGAATGACGCTGTTCTTCCTGCATCAGAACCGGCTCCAATCTACACATTACTATGAGTGTAACCAGGGGTGTTCTCCTGAAGTTTTATTAATTGCAACTGGACTCAGTGTATTTTCTGCTGCTGCACCACGTTGCACCTACCCAGGTACTTAATTAGGCTCTGCTGACCCAAGATGCCCACCAGGTTCACCCGGATGCAGCATAGCCGACTTCTTCTGCAGCTGCAGTACCACTCGGGAAGAGCGCAACCTACAGTGGAGAACAGGGACTGCACCTGCCTACACTCACGTTTAATTTTGGAGAGATCCTTTAACATCAGCACAGGGCGATGAGTATTTCAGAGCAGAGCAGCCAAGACGCCAAGTATCTCGCAGCTGTCATCCATCCAGCTGTCACCAGATTCGTAGCCCTCTGCACGTCGCTAATGAACATGCATGCAAAGCTGAATAAAAATCATGTCCTGACCGGTGCGGCAACACAACGCTTGATGTGTCTTTAGCGCCGCTGTTTTTTGAACCTTTCCACCCGTGAAATTGCATCGATACCTCTGCGCGGGTGGAAGGCGGAATAATGGCTTTTAGGACGTTAGAGATCTGTTTACCTCCCCCCCTCCCCCCCCCCCCGAAGCATTTGCATGATTGTGCACATTTTTGCGCAAGAGAAGTTCACGAGATTCGACGTGCGTCCCCCGGGGGGCCCTGGGATTGTTTGTATGTCGTGCGTTGGGAATATGGGGACAATTATGGGCATTACATGCAAATTGCTCCATCTGCTTCTTGGGAGCACAGTGACAGCGAGGAGGCTGAGAACGTCTCCCATTAAGACATCATTTCCCTTTGATGCTCCGGAGCGCCCTGATATAAGTGGTGGAAATGTCGGTGGGTTGTCAGAGCTATTGAAGATGTCATCGATGGCGCACAGCGTGATAACGACTTTGTTTATAAAGCAGCTCCAGTTGCTTTTGGGATACAGCTGGTCTGATTTAGGTCCATTCATGTCACAGCGGGCGTGGTGCAGGAAATTTAACTTGGAACGTCACTTTTGGAAGGGCCGCTTGCCAAACGTGCCAGTTAATGGGACCAGGGTGCAACCACTTACCAAACGTGCCAATTTATGGGACCGTGGTGCAACCGGTTGCCAAATGTGCCATTTATTGTGAATAGGACACAGCCACTTGCCAATTAATGGGGCCAGGACACAACCTCTTGCCAAGTGTGTCAATTAATGGGACCAGGGTGCAACTGCTTGCCAAATGTGCCAATTAATGGGACCAGGGTGCAACTGATTGCCAAATGTGCCAATTTATGGGACCAGGGTGCAACAGCTTGCAAAACGTGCCAACTATTGAGACTAGGGTGCAACCACTTGCCAAACCAGGTAATGGGACCAGGGTGCAACCATTTGCCAAATGTGCCAATTATTGGGAACAGGACACAGCCACTTGCCAATTAATGGGACCAGGACACAACCTCTTGCCAAATGTGACAATTAATTGGACCAGGGTGCAACTGCTTGCCAAATGTGCCAATTTATGGGACCAGGGTGCAACAGCTTGCAAAACGTGCCAACTGTTGAGACTAGGGTGCAACCACTTGCCAAACATGCCAATTTATTGGACCAGGGTGCAACCGCTTGCCAAATGTGCCAATTATTGGGAATAGGACACAGCCACTTGCCAAATGCGTCAATTAATGGGGAAAGGGTGCAACCATTTGCCAAATGTGCCAAGTAATGGGACCAAGGTGCAAGCACTTTCAAAATGTGCCAATTAATGGGAATGGTATGCAACCGCTTGCAAAACCTGTCAATTAATGGGACCAGGGCGTAACGACTTACCAAACCTGCCAATTTATGGGACCGTGGTGCAACCGGTTGCCAAATGTGCCATTTATTTGAATAGGACACAGCCACTTGCCAATTAATGGGGCCAGGACACAACCTCTTGCCAAATGTGTCAATTAATGGGACCAGGGTGCAACTGCTTGTCAAATGTACCAATTAATGGGACCAGGGTGCAACTGATTGCCAAATGTGCCAATTTATGGGACCAGGGTGCAACAGCTTGCAAAACGTGCCAACTATTGAGACTAGGGTGCAACCACTTGCCAAACCAGGTAATGGGACCAGGGTGCAACCATTTGCCAAATGTGCCAATTATTGGGAACAGGACACAGCCACTTGCCAATTAATGGGACCAGGACACAACCTCTTGCCAAATGTGACAATTAATGGGACCAGGGTGCAACAGCTTGCAAAACGTGCCAACTATTGAGACTAGGGTGCAACCACTTGCCAAACATGCCAATTTATTGGACCGGGGTGCAACCGCTTGCCAAATGTGCCAATTATTGGGAATAGGACAAGCCACTTGCCAAAGGCGTCATTTAATGGGGAAAGGGTGCAACCATTTGCCAAATGTGCCAATAAATGCTACCAAGGTGCAAGCACTTTCAAAATGTGCCAATTAATGGGAATGGTACGCAACTGCTTGCAAAACCTGTCAATTAATGGGACCAGGGCCTAACCACTTGCCAAATGTGCCAATTAATGGGAATGGGATGCAACTGCTTGCCAAACATGCCAATTTATTGGACCGTGGTGCAACTGCTTGCCAAATGTGCCAATTATTGGGAATAGGACACAGCCACTTGCCAAAGGCGTCAATTAATGGGGAAAGGGTGCAACCATTTGCCAAATGTGCCAATTAATGGGACCAAGGTGCAAGCACTTTCAAAATGTGCCAATTAATGATAATGGTATGCAACCGCTTGCAAAACCTGTCAATTAATGGGACCAGGGCGTAACCACTTGCCAAATGTGCCAATTAATGGGAATGGCATGCAACTGCTTGCCAAACATGCCAATTTATGGGACCAGGGTTCAACTGCTTGCCAAATGTGCCAATTATTGGGAATAGGACACAGCCACTTGTCAAATGTGTCAATTATAGGGAAAAGGGTGCAAGCACTTTCAAAATGTGCCAATTAATGGGAATGGGATGCAACCGCTTGCAAAACCTGTCAATTAATGGGACGAGGGTGCAACTGCTTGCAAATGTGCCAATTATTGGGAATGGGATACAACCACTTGCCAAATGTGGCAATTAATGGGACCAGGATGCCACCATTTGCCAAACGTTCAAATTTATGAGACCAGGGTGCACCTGCTTGCCAAATATGCCAATTATTGGGACTAGGGTGGAACAGCTTGCCAAACATGGCAATGTCATGCTATCCTATAGCAGGCTAACAAGCTCGCTATATGGTGGCATGGGCAGGTGAGAGGTCAAATAATTCCAGAGATTCAGTTAGGTTTCAGTTCAGATAAGTTCAGAGATTCCCTCTCTCTTAGATTGTAAGCTCTAAGGAGCAGGGCCCTCTGATTTCACTGGTACCAAATTGTATTGTAACTGTACTGTCTTCCCTCATATTGTAAAGCACTCAGTAAACTGTTGGTGCTATATAAAGCCTGTATAATAATAATAATACAATTTATATTTAGGTGACAGGTCCTCTTCATGGAGAATTGGGGGCGGGGTCTATTTGACCCTCAATGTCTCCCCTGCCTTCCAATGCAGCTATTCCAGCACAGATTATTCTGCATCCTCAGCTACACCAGCTCAGGATTGACAGTTGTGACCCCAGAAGTGACACAATACATATCCCCCCTCTGGGGTCACTAGTCGCAGGATCGGAGAGCCCCCTTTACACACGATCGGGCGGCTATACAGCCCTCTGGATCACTTTGATCGCAAAGCCTTTTGACATCCTTTGCAGCCGCTGCCAAGCTCATAGCTGTAGCTGAGGTTGTGGGTTCAAATTTTGGGGGTTTATCCACAACATTTATCCATTTCACACAACGCAACCTTCATCCTCCGGGGGGACCTACACTTTCCAGAAAGGGGGTCATATGTTTTTTTAAGCGCCAATTCACACCACGATTCCCGTGTGTTCCTGCGTGGTGCGTTTTGATATCCCGTTCATTTGAATGGGTTACAAATCGCACCAGACCGCGCAAAAAAATAAAAAAAAAATAGTGCTTGCAATGCGTTCCCATGCGTGCGGGAAATGCTCGCGGAAGGCGCCTTTCCCACACCACCTTCTGGGGTGTACTGCGGTACCGATGCGATTTGGTGGCCGCAAACGATCTGCGTTAGGGGGGCCATTAACAATACCTTGGCATCCGCATGCAGATCGCAAGGGGCGGGACGTTCACCTGGGTGCGGGAAAAACGTGCGCAGAACAAGTCTTTCCCGCACCGTGTTCTGGTGTGTACTGTGCGATTGCTGCACATGCACTGCATTTCCAATTTGAATTTGGGGTGCTGTTAACAATATATTGGCACCCGCATGCAGACCGCCAAGAGCCGGATAAAAGCCACGTCTGGCCCCCAGGCCGCAGTTTACAGACCCCTTCTATATAGCATGGTGATTGGGATAGAACTCTAAACAGAATCCAGCGAAGGATGGACCCGGGAACACTCTAATTGTGATGCTGCACTGCCCCCTGGTGACCTGTAATGGTACAGCAGCAATGTTCTGGCCTGAAAGTTTTTTTTTTTTAATTTTGGATAGAGTGGTGAGGGATTAGAACCCCTGCCAGTTTTTATTGCTGTCTGTGTCCCTGTAAGGGAGATTCACCCTCTCTATTTTTCCTAAAACACTAAGTTTTGGGTTGTCACCAGAACAGGAATAGAGGGGAAAACGTACAACGGGGACACTAGTTCAAAGGTTTCCCTTAACCTCAAATCTCCCCAATGGGATGCAAAAAAAAAAAAAAACTGACCGGGGTCATAACCCTCCAATAGTTGTACTTGGATTTTCCTTTATGAAGAAATGTAATCAGAACCATGTCCACCATTGTAATCCTCTGTGTCTGTGTCTGCAGCTAACTTGGCTTCCACCGACATCATGTTCTTAGTGTGCTGCGTCCCGTTCACCGCCACCCTCTACCCACTGCCCAGCTGGGTGTTCGGAGACTTCATGTGCAAGTTTGTGGCCTATTTACAGCAGGTAGGTACGGTGGGGGAGGGGGGTGTGCTGCCAAGGGGCTCAATTAATGGGTTTGCAATCCCAGCATTGTTATTTCAGTTTAGGGTGGAGACTCCCTGGATAAGCCATGTGATGGCTCCCTAAGACCTCCTGGGAATTTCAGTGGTCAAAGCTCAAATCTATAGTGTTGCCACCCACTGTTTTGTGTTTCGGCTCATAATGGGCACAGCAGGTGTACAGACCCAGGAACTCAGCACAGGGATGGTGGGAGCCCCTCATAATGGGCACAGCGGGTGTACAGACCCGGGAACTCAGCACAGGGATGGTGAGAACCCCTCATAATGGGCACAGCGGATGTACAGACCCGGGAACTCAGCACAGGGATGGTGAGAACCCCTCATAATGGGCACAGCGGGTGTACAGACCCGGGAACTCAGCACAGGGATGGTGGGAACCCCTCATAATGGGCACAGCGGGTGTACAGACCTGGGAACTCAGCACAGGGATGGTGGGAACACCTCATAATGGGCACAGCGGGTGTACAGACCCGGGAACTCAGCACAGGGATGGTGGGAACCCCTCATAATGGGCACAGCGGGTGTACAGACCCGGGAACTCAGCACAGGGATGGTGGGAACCCCTCATAATGGGCACAGCGGGTGTACAGACCTGGGAACTCAGCACAGGGATGGTGGGAACACCTCATAATGGGCACAGCGGGTGTACAGACCCAGGAACTCAGCACAGGGATGGTGGGAACCCCTCATAATGGGCACAGCGGGTGTACAGACCCGGGAACTCAGCACAGGGATGGTGGGGAACCTCTCATAATGGGCACAGCGGGTGTACAGACCCGGGAACTCGGCACAGGGATGGTGAGAACCCCTCATAATGGGCACAGCAGGTGTACAGACCCGGGAACTCAGCACAGGGATGGTGGGAACCCCTCATAATGGGCACATCAGGTGTACAGACCCGGGAACTCAGCACAGGGATGGTGAGAACCTCTCATAATGGGCACAGCGGGTGTACAGACCCGGGAACTCAGCATAGGGATGGTGAGAACCTCTCATAATGGGCACAGCGGGTGTACAGACCTGGGAACTCAGCACAGGGATGGTGAGAACCCCTCATAATGGGCACAGCGGGTGTACAGACCCCGGAACTCAGCATAGGGATGGTGGGAACCCCTCATAATGGGCACAGCGGGTGTACAGACCCGGGAACTCAGCACTGGGATGGTGGGAACCCCTCATAATGGGCACAGAAGATAACATTATATTTTGTTTGTTTATAGATTGTTAAAGTAATTTGTAAAGCTACACTTTTAAAAATCAAATAAGAAACATGTAATAGTTTTGCACAGAGAGGCCTTGATACCCCTCTGCTGGGGCCCCCCCACTGGCACTCCAGGCTCCTCCTTTCCTCGGAGTGCCCCCATAGCAAGTCGCCCTGCCATGGGGCCAGTTGTGCTGGTGTGCTCCTGAGCCAAGCTGTGCGTGTCCATAGATGCACACACACAGCACGGCTTTGCCCCGCCTCCCACTCCCTCCTCTAGGCTCAGTGGCTCATATGGTTCTCAGTATAGCCCATGAATGGAGGAAGAGAGAGCAGAGCGGGGCTGCCGGCGGGGACAGCGCTGGATCGAGAATGGTGTCAGGTAAGGTGTTTAGGGAGAGGTGGGGGGGTGAAAGACAGACAGTCAAAGGATTCTTATCTCAATACATAGAATAGAATAATAATAATAGAATAGAATGGAATAGAATAATTACAATAGAATAGAATGATAATAATAACATGCATAGAATAGAATAATAATAGAATGGAATAGAATAGAATAATAATAATAGAATAGAATGTATTAGAATAATGCATAGAATGCATAGAATAGAATAGAATAATAATAAAATAATAATTGAATAGAATAATTGATAGAATGCATAGAATAGAATAATAATAATAGAATGGAATAGAATAATGCATAGAATAGAATAATAATAGAATAGAATAGAATGTATTAGAATAATGCATAGAATGCATAGAATGGAATAATAATATTAATAGAATGGAATGGAATAGAATAATGCATAGAATGCATAGAATAGAATAATAATAGAATGGAATAGAATAGAATAATAATATAATAGAATAGAATAATAATAATGGAATAGAATGTATTAGAATAATGCATAGAATGCATAGAATAGAATAATAATAGAATAGAATAGAATAATAATAGAATAGAATAGAATAATAATAATACAATAGAATGGAATAGAATAATGCATAGAATATAATAATAATATAATAGAATAGAATAATAATAGAATAGAATAGAATAATAATGATATAATAGAATGTATTAGAATAATGCATAGAATGGAATTATAATAATAATAGAATAGAATGGAAGAGAATAATGCAAAGAATGCACTAAGGTGAAAATAAACCTTTCGCCTTTAGAACCACTTTATGTGCAGCAAATAAGTCACTGGACTGGCACCCAAGGGTGTCTTTTTTAATGATAATAGGTGGGGCGTTGTTTAAGAATGATACTGTTGCTGTATATTGGGACATGTCGGGGGATAATTCATGGTGACAAGTCCACTTTAATGGTTACTTTTGTTTCATTGCTGAAATATTTATTATTGTTACAAATCTCTAAGAATCAGAAGGAAGTGAGAGTCGGAGATGTTCTCTGATGACGTCTCTGATCCTCCATACATTGTATATAATATAAAATGAATCTTCTGTTTCTCTGGCTGCAGGTGACGGTCCAGGCGACGTGTATCACGCTGACAGCGATGAGCGCCGATCGATGTTACGCCACATTATATCCACTGAGATCTCTGCGGCATCGCACCCCGAGGGTGGCCATGATTGTCAGCATCTGCATCTGGATAGGTACAAACTGTTCCTCCAATCCCACCAAGATGTATGTGCCTGCGACCCGCAGGGGACACCGCAGGGGACACCCAATGTCACACAATGTGGGGGAGGGGCACCGGGGTCTATAGAGGGGAGCTAATCCAGCCTGACAAATATACACTATATGACCAAAAGTATTGGGACGCCTGCCTTTACACACACATGAAATTTAATGGCATCCCAGTCTAATGCCGCGTACACACAATCGGACTTTCCGCCAACATAACCGTGGATTTTTTTTCTGAAGGATGTTGGCTCTAACTTGTCTTGCATACACACTGTCACACAAATGTTGGCCAACAATTACAAACGTGGGAACACAGTGACATACAAGACGTACGACGAGCTGAGAAAAAGCAAGTTCAATAGCCAGTGCAGCTCCTTCTGCTTGATTCCAAGCATGCGTGGAACTTTTGTGCGACGGACTTGTGTACACACGATCGTAATTTCCGACAACAAAGTGAAGTTGGTGGAAAAATTTGAGAACCTGCTCTCAAACATTTGTTGGTGGAAAGTCCGACAGCAAATGTTCGATGGAGCATACACACGGTTGGACTTTCCAACAACTAGCTAACGTCAAACATTTCCACGTTTTTTTTGGCAGAAAAGTCAGATCGTGTGTACGGGGCATTAGGAAAAATTAGGTGACATTTTATTCAACTTTCAGCAATGTTTTATAAATAGATTCCAAAGTGTTGGAAATAGAGGAGAACGGAACAGGAAAAGGATGTTCTGTAGAAGTTCTGTAAAGTTCTGCAGATGTTCTGTAGATGTTCTTTAGAAGTTCAATAGAAGTTCTGTAGAAGTTCTATAGATGTTCTGTAGAAGTTCTATAGATGTTCTGTAGAAGTTCTATAGATGTTCTCTATAAGTTCTGTAGACGTCCTGTAGAAGTTCTGTAGACGTCCTGTAGAAGTTCTGTAGACGTCCTGTAGAAGTTCTGTAGATGTTCTCTAGAAGTTCTGTAGATGTTCTGTAGAAGTTCTGTAGAGGTTCTGTAGAAGTTCTATAGATGTTCTGTAAAAGTTCTATAGATGTTCTGTAGACGTTCTATAGATATTCTCTATAAGTTCTGTAGACGTCCTGTAGAAGTTCTGTAGATGTTCTCTAGAAGTTCTGTAGATGTTCTGTAGATGTTCTGTAGAAGTTCTGTAGAGGTTCTGTAGAAGTTCTATAGATGTTTTGTAGATGTTCTGTAGAAGTTCTATAGATGTTTTGTAGAAGTTATGTAGAGGTTCTGTAGAAGTTCTATAGATGTTTTGTAGATGTTCTGTAGAAGTCCTATAGATGTTTTGTAGATGTTTTGTAGATGTTCTGTAGAAGTTCTATAGATGTTCTGTAGAAATTATGTAGAGGTTCTGTGGAAGTTCTATAGATGTTTTGTAGATGTTCTGTATAAGTTCTATAAATGTTTTGTAGATGTCCTGTAGAAGTTCTATGGATGTTCTGTAGAAGTTCTATAGATGTTCTTTAGAAGTTCTATAGATGTTCTATAGATGTTCTCTATAAATTTTGTAGACGTTCTGTAGATGTTTTATGGAAGTTCCGTAGATGTTCTGTAGACGTTCTGTACATGTTCTCTATAAGTTCTGTAGACGTCCTGTAGAAGTTCTATAGATGTTCTCTAGAAGTTCTGTAGATGTTCTGTAGATGTTCTGTAGAAGTTCTGTAGAGGTTCTGTAGAAGTTCTATAGATGTTTTGTAGATGTTCTGTAGATGTTTTATAGATGTTCTGTAGACGTTCTGTAGATGTTCTATAGAAGTTATGTAGAGGTTCTGTAGAAGTTCTATAGATGTTTTGTAGATGTTCTGTAGAAGTTCTATAGATGTTCTTTATGCCGCGTACACACGACCGGACTTTACGGCAGACTTTGTCCGGCGGACTTTTCGACGAACTTTACGATGGTCTTTCCTAATGAATGGACTTGCCTACATACGATCAACCAAAGTCCGACGGATTCATACGTGATGACGTACGACCGGACTAAAACAAGAAAGTTCATAGCCAGTAGCCAATAGCTGCCCTAGCGTCAGTTTTTGGCCGTCGGACTAGCATACAGACGAGCGGACTTTTCGACCGGACTCGAGTCCGTCGAAAAGATTTGAAACATGTTTCATTTCTAGGTCCGTCGATTTTTTGGGGAAAAAAGTCCACTGGAGCCCACACACGATTGAATTGTCTGACGGACTCCGGTCCACAGGACTAAATATGCCGTAAAGTCCGGTCGTGTGTACGCGGCATTAGAAGTTCTATAGATGCTCTCTATAAATTTTGTAGACGTTCTGTAGATGTTTTATGGAAGTTCTGTAGATGTTCTGTAGACGTTCTGTAGCAGTCCTATAGGTGTTCTGTAGAAGTTCTATAGATGTTTTGTAGATGTTCTGTAGAAGTTCTATAGATGTTTTGTAGATGTTCTGTAGAAGTTCTATAGATGTTCTGTAGATGTTCTCTAGAAGTTCTATAGATGTTCTGTAGATGTTCTGTAGAAGTTCTATAGATGTTCTGTAGCTGTTCTGTAGGTGTTCTGAGAAAGTTCTTATAGATGTTCTGTATAAGTTCTATAGAAGTTTTGTAGAAGCTCTAAAGATTTCTCTAGAGGTTCTGTAGAAGTTCTATAGCATCATCGAATCAATGAACATGAAAATAAGCAAGCTCCAGGAGGCAGTGGAGGACAGAAAAGCCTGGAGCGATATGGTCCATGAGGTCACAAAGAGTCGGATATGCCTAAATGACTGAACAACAAATTATGCTGCGTACACACGGTCGGACTTTCCGACGGGAAATGTTCGATGTGGGCTTGTTATCGGAAAGTCCGACCGTGTGTAGGCTCCATAGAACATTTGTTGTCGGAATTTCCGGCCACAAATGTCTGAGAGCAGATTTTCAAATTTTCCGCCAACTTCACTTGTTGTCGGAAAGTCTGATTGTGTGTTTACAAGTCCGTCGCACAAAAGCTCATGCATGCTCGGAATCAAGCAGAAGAGCCGCACTGGCTATTGAACTTCATTTTTCTCGGCTCGTTGTACGCCTTGTACATCACCGCGTTCTCACGTACGGAATTTCCGACAACATTTGTGTGACCGTGTGTATGCAAGACAAGTTTGAGCCGACATCCTTCGGAAAAAAATCCACAGTTTTGTTGTCGGAAATTCCGATCGTGTGTACGCGGCATATAAGTTCTATAGATGTTCTGTAGAAGTTCTATAGATGATCCATAAAAATGTTGTAGATGTTCTGTTGACATTCTGTAGATGTTCTATGGAAGTTCTGTAGACGTTCTGTAGAAATTCTGTATAAGTTCTATAGATGTTCTGTAGATGTTCTGCAGAAGTCCTATAGGTGTTCTGTAGAAGTTCTATAGATGTTTTGTAGATGTTCTGTAGAAGTTCTGTAAGAGAAAATTCTAATGCCACGTACACACGGTCGGGCTTTCGGAAATGTTCGATGTGAGCTTGTTGTCGGAAAGTCCGACCGTGTGTATGCTCCATCGAACATTTGCTGTCGGAATTTCCGCCCACAAATGTTTGAGAGCAGGTTCTCAAATTTTCCGCCAACTTTACTTTGTTGTCGGACGAGCGTGTGTACACAAGTCCTCGCACCAAAGTTCAAACGGACTCAAGCAGAAGGAGCCGCATTGGCTATTGAACTTCCTTTTTATAGTCCCGTCAAACGTCTTGTAGATCACTGCGTTTTCATGTTTGGAATTTTGGGCCAACATTTGTGTGACCATGTGTATGCAAGACAAGTTTGAGCCAACATCCTTCGGAAAAAAATCCACGGTTTTGTTGGTGGAAAGTCCGATCGTGTGTACGCGGCATTATAGATGTTATTTATAAGTTTTGTAGAAGTTCTAAAGATTTCTCTACAGGTTCTGTTGAAGTTCTATAGATGTTCTGTATAAGTTCTAGATGGATAGATAGCATCATGGTATCAATGAACATGAAAATAAGCAAGCTCCGAGAGGCAGTTGAGGACAGAAAAGCCTGGTGTGCTATGGTCCATGAGGTTACAAAGAGTCGGATATAACTAAACGACTGAACAACAACAAATAAGTTCTATAGAGGTTGTGTAGAAGTTCTTATAGATGTTTTGTTGTCATTCTGTATACATTTTGTAGATGTTCTATAGAAGTTTTATAGATGTTCTGTAGATGTTCTGTAGAAGTTCCATAAAAGTTTTGTAGATGTTCTGTAGTTGTTCTATTGAAATTCTATATAAGGTAGTAGATGCTCTGTAGAAGTTCTATAGATGTTCTCTAGAAAATCTGTAGATGTTCTGTAGAAGTTCAAAAGATGTTCTGTAGAAGTTCTATAGATGTTCTGTAGAAATTCTGTAGATGTTCTTTAGACGTTCCATAAAAGTTTTGTAGATGTTCTGTAGAAGTTCTATAGATGTTCTCTAGAAGTTCTGCAGACATCCTGTAGAAGTTCTATAGATGTTCTCTCTCTCTGTTTAAAGTCTCATCCCGATGTCTGATCTTCACACACAGGCTCCCTCTTGCTCTCCACCCCCATCATCCCCTACCAGAAGATCCAGAAAGGTTACTGGTACGGCCCCCGCACCTACTGCATAGAGCAATTCCCCACAGACACCATGAAGAAGGCTTGCATCCTCTACCAGTTCCTGGCCGTCTACCTGCTTCCTCTACTCACCATCTGCCTCTGCTACTCCCTGATGCTGAAGAGAGTGGGCCGACCCGTTGTGGAGCCCATGGACAATAATTACCAGGTATGACATCATTAGCCCACCCAGTGTCATCCTTGTCCCACCCAGACAACACCTATTCATGGTTTGGCAGCACATTTTGGAACCTTGCCCCAAAATATTTTTCCCCCCTCTAAATTGTCTATACCACTGAAGTTTGAAAATGAAAGCCACACTGAGCCTTCCATTTTATTCAGCTCAACAGAAGGTGTTCTTCAAAATCAGCCACAGCCTGAGTAGAAAAATCTGTCCCTTGCCAGTATGCTGCAGAGAAGGACCCTTTGTGTGAAAGCAGCAGTCTCTCTGCAAAGGTCCACGACCCCTCCTGATGAGTCAGGCCTTGAACTCTGCTATAAGTAAACCTTCTGTTCCTTGATTGGAGAGCTCTAGCTATGACTTATGCCACGTACACACGATCGCACATTCCGACAACAAAATCCATGTTTTTTTTTCTGACGGATGTTGGCTCGAACTTGTCTTACATACACACGGTCACACAAATGTTGTCAGAAATTCCGAACGTCAAGAATGTGGTGACGTACGACGAGCCGCGAAAACTGAAGTTCAATAGCCAGTGTGGCTCTTCTGCTTGATTCCGAGCATGCGTGGAACTTTGTGCGTCGGAATTGTGTACACACGCTCGGAATTTACGAGAACGGATTTTGTTGCCGGAAAATTTGAGATCCAGATCTCAAATTTTGTTTGTCAGAAATTCCGACGGAAAATGTCCGATGGAGCCTACACACGGTCGGAATTTCCGACAACAGGCTCCCATCAAACATTTGTTGTCGGAAATTCCGACCGTGTGTACGCGGCATTAGTGTGTGTGTGTGTGCACATTGTACACCTTTTGTTTTGATACACCTGCAATGTATTTAGCTGAAGGTTCAGTTAGACTCTAAAGGGAAAGTACGGGTGATTTGTATATATGTTTATATATCACTGCCATGATGAATATGAAAATAACCGTTGAAGTTGAACACTTGTGTGTGTTAATTCAAGCTTGAGCTATGAGCTCTGTAAACCACAGTTTTTTTTTCAACAAAAGCAAAGAGACAAAGGACCAGTTTACTGTTCTTCAGGCTTTAGGAGGGATGGAATGTGGCCAGCGGGAGTAGACGAGTGGTGTCCCATCATTGGTGTCAGTGGGAAGAATAGTGTCCCATCATTGGTGTCAGTGGGAGGTATAGTGCCCCATTGTTGGTATCAGTGAGAGGAATAGTGCCCCATCACTGGTATCAGTGGGAGGAATAGTGTCCCATCATTGGTATCAGTGGGAGGAATAGTGCCCCATTATTGGTATCAGTGGGAGGATTAGTGCCCCATCATTGGTATCAGTGGGAGGAATAGTGTCCCATCATTGGTATCAGTGGGAGGAATAGTGTCCCATCATTGGTGTCAGTGGGAGGAATAGTCAGTGGGAGGAATAGTGCCCCATCATTGGTATCAGTGGGAGGAATAGTGTCCCATCATTGGTATCAGTGGGAGGAATAGTCAGTGGGAGGAATAGTGCCCCATCATTGGTATCAGTGGGAGGAATGGTGACCCATCATTGGTATCAGTGGGAGGAATAGTGTCCCATCATTGGTATCAGTGGGAGGAATAGTGACCCATCATTGGTGTCAGTGGGAGGAATAGTCAGTGGGAGGAATGGTGCCCCATCATTGCTATCAGTGGGAGGAATAGTGCCCCATCATTGGTATCAGTGGAAGGAATCATGCCCCATCATTGGTGGCAGTGGGAAGAATAGTGCCCCATCATTGGTGTCAGTGGGAGGAATAGTGCCCCATCGTTGGTATCAGTGGGAGGAATGGTGCCCCATCATTGCTATCAGTGGGAAGAATAGTGTCCCATCATTGGTATCAGTGGGAGGAATAGTGCCCCCTCATTGGTGTCAGTGAGAGGAATAGTGCCCCATCATTGGTATCAGTGGGAGGAATAGTCAGTGGGAGGAATAGTGCCCCATCATTGGTATCAGTGGAAGGAATCGTGCTCCATCATTGGTGGCAGTGGGAGGAATAGTGCCCCATCATTGCTATCAGTGGGAGGAATAGTGTTCAATCATTGGTATCAGTGGGAAGAATAGTGCCCCATCATTGGTGTCAGTGGGAGGAATAGTGCCCCATCGTTGGTATCAGTGGGAGGAATAGTGTCCCATCATTGGTATCAGTGGGAGGAATAATGCCCCATCATTGGTATCAGTGGGAGGAATAGTGTTCCATCATTGGTGTCAGTGAGAGGAATAGTGCCCCATTGTTGGTATCAGTGGGAGGAATAGTGCCCCATCATTGGTGTCAGTGAGAGGAATAGTGCCCCATCATTGGTATCAGTGGGAGGAATGGTGCCCCATCGTTGGTATCAGTGGGAGGAATGGTGCCCCATCGTTGGTATCAGTGGGAGGAATGGTGACCCTATTGTTGGTGTCAGTGGGACAAATAACGGCTCATATCAGTAGGAGGAATAGCGCCCGAAGGGCCAGATAAATGCAAGTGAATAGCTGCACTAGGCCTGTGGGCCACACTTTAGAGACCACTGCCCTAGGACATGCCTTCAGAATACCTCCCCCCTCTTCTCTTTGACATAAAATAGGTGAAAGCTGTCCTTTCATTGTAATTCACTTCCTTATTGGAGATCCTGAGATAAGACTACAGAGTGCAAAGTTCATAGGACGGTCCTGGATTTCTGGCAGGATCATTGTTTTTTTTTTTTTTTTTTTTATCAGATATAACAAAACACTTTCAATAGACAGCAGACGAAAAGGGAGCAGCTAAGAACATATCATTAGTTGGGTGCAAGTCCCTGGTGCCCAACTTGTGGCCCCTCAGTACCTATGGTGCAGCCATCGGGTAGGAACATTGATATGTAGAGGGATAGTTATGTCAGAGACCTCTAACACTCTCATGTAACATATCCCCATTCTCTTACATTCCCCTCTTACATATCTCTGCAACTACACCTGTAACATCTCCAACCTCTAACATTCTCCTCCATTATCTCTCCAGCCTCCAACTACACCTTTAGCACGTCACCAGTCCCTGACCATCACCAGCATTAAGTTATCAATCTCCAATACAGCACTATATACGGAATATATTCAGCCCTCTGAATATATTTGTGCCTCCCCCAGGAATTTCAGGTGCCACAGTTGTTGAGCCCACCTATATCTGGTTGACCACCACAGTTCCTTCCTTGCTTCCAAATGCTGTGTGCCCCCCCCCCCCAGGAATTTCAGGTGCCACAGTTGAGCCCACCTATATCTGGTTGACCACCACAGTTCCTTCCTTCCTTCCAAATGCTGAATGTCCTTTCCTTCCTCACCAGGTGCAGCTCCTGTCGGAGAGGACCATCGCCATGAGGAGTAAAATCTCGAAGATGGTGATCGTCATCGTCCTGCTCTTCACCATCTGCTGGGGCCCCATCCAGCTCTTCAGCCTGTTCCAGGGCTTCTACCCGGGGTTCCAGGCCAACTACGCCACCTACAAAATCAAAACCTGGGCCAACTGCATGTCCTACGCCAACTCCTCCATCAACCCCATCGTCTACGGCTTCATGGGCGCCAGTTTCCGCAAGTCCTTCAAGAAGGCCTTTCCGTTCATGTTCCGGAGTAAAGTCCGGGACGGCAGCATCACCTCCGGAACGGTGAACAACGAGATGAAGTTTGTAGCCATGGAGTCCACAAACAACGAACTCAAGTGATGGTGGAGGGTGACGGATCTCCCGCTGCATGGACTGGGGGTTGGGGGACTTATGGCGGCACCTTGATGGACACGGAACAGAAGCCGAGCGTAGCCTAAATATTGGGACTGCAGATTCCTTATAAAACATCATTTTCCCGTCGTTATCGGGGAAGGCGATTCGCTGCCACAGACCCCGATACTCAAGCAGCGATTCCAAATGCCGCAGATCTCCCGGAGGGATTTAATCAGGAATTTTATCAGCCGAATGTTTTTTCTACTTGAAGAATCGTCTTGTGTCTTGTCTGTAACAAATCTCTATTTTGTATTTATACCATCCGCTCAATAAATGGGATTGTTGAAATATCGAAACGCGTCAGTGAACTACTACCTTGGGATGGATCTTCAGGGCTTCATTTATGTAAGAATACGCTTTGTGTCCTTCGTGACTTCCAGGAAAACGGAGATAATGTATCCGATGAGCCCCGGTTCACACTAGAAGGTGGGCCAGGAAACCCCTAGCACCTTCAAAACGCACTGTCCACGCAATCTGCAGCGGTGCGTCAGTGCAATCTTCTCTACATCCCCCAAATGCAGGTCTCAAAGGCAAGGTGTTTGCCTGCACCGGATTGCACGGTACAAAAATACAATGCGATCCGTTTGCAGTGCTTTTGCAAAAATAGTGCATTTACCCTGTTTCCCTGAAAATAAGACCTAGTGTGAATGTCGGTGATGGCTGCAATATAAGCCCTGCCCCCCAAATAAGCCCTAGGTAAAGTCATTGTAGGTCTTATTTTCAGGGTAGGGCTTATTTTTGGGGAAACAGGGTAGGGCTTATTTGGGGGGTAGGGTTTATATTGCAGCCATCACCGACAATCAAGCTAGGTCTTATTTTCGGGGGAAACAGGGTAGTACTTTGTTGTGCTGCAGTGCGATTTGAGCCCATTCGAAATGGGTGGGACCCGCTCTCAGGTCTTGTGAGCTCCAGCATGTGTCCCTCCTCCAAATCTCTCCTAATTCCACTGACGCTCGGTAAGCTTGGTCATTCACTACATTGTCAAAAGTATTGAGACGCCTGCCTTTACATAAACTTTAATGGCATCCCAGTCTTAGTCCATAGGGTTCAATATTGAGTAGGCTCCGCCCTTTGCAGCTATAACAGCTTCAACTCTTCTGGGAAGGCCGTCCACAAGGTTTAGGAGGGTGTCTATGGGAATGTTTGACCGTTCTTCCAGAAGAGCATTTGTGAGGTCAGGTACTGATGTTGGCTATCAGGCACTAATTCATCACAATCAGATTGAGGTCAGGACTCTGTGCAGGCCAGTCAAGTTCCTCCACCCCAAACATGTCTTTTATGGACCTTGCTTTGTGCACTGGTGGGCAGTCATGTTGGAACAGGAAGGGACCGTCTCCAAACTGTTCCCACAAAGTTGGGAGCATGAAATTGTCCAAAATGTCTTGGTATGCTGATGTCTTAAGAATTCCCTTCACTGGAACTAAGGGGCCAAGCCCAACCCCTGAAAAACAACCCTCACACCATAATCCCCCCCCCCCCCACACCATAATCACCCCTCCTGTAACACCATAATCCACCCTCCCCCCCACACCATAATCCCCCCTCCCCCCCACACCATAATCACCCCTCCTGTAACACCATAATCCACCCTCCCCCCCACACCATAATCCCCCCCCCACACCATAATCCCCCCCCCCACACACCATAATCCCCCCTCCCCCCCACACCATAATCCCCCCTCCCCCCCACACCATAATCACCCCTCCTGTAACACCATAATCCACCCTCCCCCCCACACCATAATCCCCCCTCCCCCCCACACCATAATCCCCCTCCCCCCCAACACCATAATCACCCCTCCCCCCACACCATAATCCCCCCCCCCCCACACACACCATAATCCCCCCTCCACCAATTGAATTGGACCAGTGCACAAAGCGAGGTCCATAAAGACATAGATGAGTAAAGTAGTAGTAAGACTCCTCAAACTGAAGAAGTCGGTGTGCCTAATCGCACAGCTCGCTCCCTAGATAAATGGGAAAAGCGCACATCATTGGATGACCTACTGTGGCCTTTCGCTGCCTCCTACACACGATCAGATTTTCGGATGACCGTCCGTCCGTTTTTTTGTATGTTAGTGTGATGTGGAAAGTGAAGAGGTCACTCACCATACGGATATTCTCGTAGGTCAGAATACAACATAACGACGTGACGTCACGTGTTGAATAGTTTTCTCTGTATCCTCTCGTTCCTGAGCATGCCTAGTCTCGCTCTTACAATTTTTTTCGGACGAAAACCGCACTGATTAAACGAAAATCGGACGTTGAGTTTACGTACGAAACAAATGTTATAGTCGGCACCTCCAGCTTTTGTCGGACGAAAAACCGGAATCGGCTGTCGGAAGCACCGTACTAACGATACGAAAATCGGCAGATCGTTCATCTGACGAATATTTACCTCCGATTTTCCTATCGCGTGTACGGGTCCATATATCCCTGCAGAGTGACACCCCGTCCTCTTAGATCTACTCTCTCTACTAACCAGCCACCTTGAGGGCTTTAACCACCTCAATACCGGGCACTTTTACCCCCTTTCCTGCCCAGGCCAATTGTCAGCTTTCAGCGCTGTCACACTTTAGAATGACAATTGCGCGGTCATACTACACTGTAACCCTGTGTATTCTCGAGGTCTATGTCCCTCAAGTCGCATCAAAGTGGGACCAAAGTAGTGCAGGGGCTACTTTGAAGTGACTGTGACTTGAAGTCGCACAGATATGAACGGTACTCATTGGAAATCATGGGGGTACGACTTGTCATGCGACTTTACAGTCCCAAGTCGCATGAAAAGTCGCACTAGTGGAAATCGAGCCTTATGGGCACTGATAAGGCGGCACTTATGGGCACTGATATGTGGCACTGATGAGCACTGATATGTGGCACTGATGAGCACTGATATGTGGCACTGATGAGCACTGATAGGCGGCACTGGGTGGCACTGGTGGGCAATGATGGGTGGCAGTGGTGGGCACAGATAGGCAGCACTGGTGGGCACAGATAGACAGCATGGATAGGCAGCACTGATGGGTGGCATTGATTGGCAGCAGTGCTGGGCATTGATGGGCAGCAGTGATGGGCAGTAGTGATGAGCATTGATGGGCAGCAGTGATAGCCAGCACTGACTGGCATCACTAATGGCCATTGATTGCTGGCACTTGTGGGCACTGATTGCTGGCACTGGTGGGCACTGATTGCTGGCAGTGGTGGACACTGATTGCTGGCACTGATTGCTGGCACTTGTGGGCCCTGATTGCTGGCACTGGTGGGCACTGATTGCTGGCACTTGTGGGCACTGATTGCTGGCACTGGTGGGCACTGATTGCTGGCACTTGTGGGCACTGATTGCTGGAACTGGTGGGCACTGATTGCTGGCAGTGGTGGGCACTGATTGCTGGCACTGGTGGGCACTGATTGCTGGCAGTGGTGGGCACTGATTGCTGGCACTTGTGGGCACTGATTGCTGGCACTGGTGGGCACTGATTGCTGGCACTTGTGGGCACTGATTGCTGGAACTGGTGGGCACTGATTGCTGGCAGTGGTGGGCACTGATTGCTGGCAGTGGTGGGCACTGATTGCTGGCACTTTTGGTCACTGATTACTGGCACTGGTGGGCACTGATTGCTGGCACTTGTAGTCACTGATTGCTGGCAGTGGTGGGCACTGATTGCTGGCATTGGTGGGCACTGATTGCTGGCACTGGTGGGCACTGATTGCTGGCACTTGTGGGCACTGATTGCTGGCAGTGGTGGGCACTGATTGCTGGCACTTGTGGGCACTGATTGCTGGAACTGGTGGGCACTGATTGCTGGCACTGGTGGGCACTGATTGCTGGCAGTGGTGGGCACTGATTGCTGGCACTTGTGGGCACTGATTGCTGGCACTGGTGGGCACTGATTGCTGGCACTTGTGGGCACTGATTGCTGGCACTGGTGGGCACTGATTGCTGGCACTGGTGGGCACTGATTGCTGGCACTGGTGGGGGCTTTATTGTAATCAGGGCACTAATGATCAGTGCCCTGATTACATCCCTAGCTGTCCTCTGTGAGGAGATTCCACTGATTGGCTCTCCTCTCCTCACACTCTGTCAGTGAGAGGCGAGAAGCGCTGATTACCGGCATCTCCGTGTTTACATGTGACCGGCTAAGACGCGGCTCTTTACACAGATTGGTGTTGTGCCGTGTCCCAGCAACACAACGCGGCCGCGATCGCCGCTCTGCGTGCCCCTGCGGACGCGCGAGAGCGGCCGTTCTGGGAAGCCGTCATGTGACGTCCACCCAGGTGACGGCGAGGCGGGCGGCAAGTGGTTAAACAGAACACTAGCTACCGAGACCAGAATTGCACAGAAGATGAAAGCGAAGGTGACCCAGCGTTTTGCTTCAGTCATCCTTGGATCCGAGGAACTGATGAAATGTTCTCTCCAGTGCTTTGCAGCAGCTGCTTGTGGTTTGTTTTTTGTTTTTTTCGTTTTTTTTTTGTCAATTCTGCTGTCTGTGAAAACCTTTGTTGATGTGATGGATGAGAATATTCAGGATACTGAGGGGTGTGAGTATGCCCGACCCGTAAGAAAATCCACATGGTGCCACTGACAAGATGAGGATCCCTCTGACTCTGAAGATGAAGTGGAAGAAGAGGAGAATATTGAACAATCACAGGAAGAGGAAGAAGCCGGTCTTTTGGTTTCTTTCAAAATGCCGCAGAAGACCCGGGCAGAGCATCTCCCCAGACAGGCAGGCGACCAGTCTGGTAATCCGGTGCACACAATCCATTGGGCTACGGTCTCCTCAGTGGTCTCAGTGGCCTGTTGTTCCTAATGGCGCGTACACACAGGCGGACTTTCCGGTGTCTTGCCGAGAAAGTTCCCTCGGCGGATAAGTTCCCTCCCTGTACTGCGCAGGCGCAGCGCCTGCGCAGTATGAACTACTGTCAGCCGCCGGAGATAGCTGAAGCTCAAACGCTTCGATCAGCTGTACACGGCGCCTGCGCTCTGGGTCCAGGTTCCTTCCCCACCATCCAAGTGGACCTAGAGGGGGAATCTAAAAGAGCCGAGCGCAGCGAGGGCGTGCCCGAAGCGTGGCGAGCGAAGCGAGGGGCCCTCTTACAGGCGCCGTGTACAGCTCATTTTCAGCTGTTCCACTTCGGCTATTTCCGCCGGATCCTACTGCGCAGGCACAGTAGAGGGGGAACTTATCCGCCGAGCGGAACTTTCTCGGCAGAACACCGGCAGACTTGGTCCAGCAGACCGGACTCCGTCGAACAATTCGATCGTGCGTGGCCTCCAGCTGACTTTTTTTTCCCCCAAAAGTCCGACGGACCTAGAAATAAAACACGTTTCAAATCTTTCCGACGGACGAAAAATCCGTTCGTCTGTATGCTAGTCCGACGGACTAAAACCGACGCTAGGGCAGCTATTGGCTATCAACTTCCTTATTCTAGTCCGGTGTACGTCATCACATACGAATCCGTCGGACTTCGGTGTGATCGTGTGTAGGTAAGTCCGTTCGTTCAAAAGTCCATTGGAAGTCCGTCGGACCAGTCTGGTCGATAAGTCCGCTCGTGTGTACGCGGTATTAAAGTAAATTTTGTATTTTTTTTATTTTGCGATACATCCTTGTTAAATATATTTATTGAGTTTTCAGAAAGAAAGAAAAAAGAATAAAAGAATATAATACATGGATACATATTACATATTTCCAGAAGGTTTACAGTATAATATTATACATAGAACCGTCTTACAACTGTTATTATGTTATACGCATTTTAAGTATGTAATTTTGTATTTTGAAACACTTAAAAGAGCAATCCAAATAGTTTCCTGTGGTGCTGCACTGGTTTGACTTGTCCCGTCATTGGAGGTTCTCTGTATCTGGGGGGTTCAATTAGAGGAAAAAAAAAATCAAGTTACAGTAAAACCTTGGTTTGAGAGCGTTTTGGGTGGAACTCCGCTTTAACCACTTCAGACCTGGGAGGATTTACCCCCCTTTCTGACCAGGCCATTTTTTGCGACACAGCACCCCTCACAATTGCGCGGTCGTGCAGCGTTGTACCCAAACGAAACTGACGTCCTTTTTTTTTCCCCCCACAAATAGAGCTTTTGGTGGTATTTGATCGCCTCTGCGGTTTTTATTTTTTTCGCTATAAACAAAAAAAAGAGCGACAATTTTGAAAAAAAAAGCAATATTTTTTACTTTTTGCTATAAAACATTAAAAAAAAACAATTAAAAAAAAAAACAATTTATTCATCAGTTTAGGCCAACATGTATTCTGCTACATATTTTTGGCAAAAAAAAAAAGAAAAAAATCACAATAAGCATCTATTAATTGGTTTGCGCAAAAGTTATCGCGTCTACAAAATAGGGGATAGATTTTTTTTTTTTTTATTACTAGTAATGGCGGCGGTGATCTGCGATTTTTAGTGGGACTGCGACATTGCAGGAGAACAGATCAGACACCCAATTGACATTTATGACGCTTTTTTGGGAACCAGTGACATTATTACAGTGATCGGTGTTAAAAATACGCACTGTCACTGTACCAATGACACTGGCAGGGAAGGGGTTAACATCAGGGGGGGGGCGATCAATGGGTTAAATGTGTTCCCCATTTGTGTGTTCTAACTGTATGGGGGAAGGGCTCGCTGGGACAACACACCTGCATAGCAGAAAGACAGGATCTGTGTGATCTCCCCTGTCAGGACGAAGATCTGCCTTATTTATCCCGATCCCTCCATAAAGAGGACCTGTCACCACCTATAACTGTCACCACCTATAACTGTCACCACCTATAACTGTCACCACCTATAACTGTCACCACCTATTACTGTCACCACCTATAACTGTCACCACCTATAACTGTCACCACCTATTACTGTCACCACCTATAACTGTCACCACCTATAACTGTCACCACCTATAACTGTCACCACCTATAACTGTCACCACCTATAACTGTCACCACCTATTACTGTCACCACCTATAACTGTCACCACCTATTACTGTCACCACCTATTACTGTCACCACCTATAACTGTCACCACCTATTACTGTCACCACCTAATACTGTCACCACCTATAACTGTCACCACCTATAACTGTCACCACCTATAACTGTCACCACCTATTACTGTCACCACCTATTACTGTCACCACCTATAACTGTCACCACCTATTACTGTCACCACCTATAACTGTCACCACCTATTACTGTCACCACCTAATACTGTCACCACCTATAACTGTCACCACCTATAACTGTCACCACCTATAACTGTCACCACCTATTACTGTCACCACCTATTACTGTCACCACCTATAACTGTCACCACCTATTACTGTCACCACCTATTACTGTCACCACCTATAACTATCACCACCTATTACAGTGTCACCACCTATAACTGTCACCACCTATTACTGTCACCACCTATTACTGTCACCACCTATAACTGTCACCACCTATTACTGTCACCACCTATAACTATCACCACCTATAACTATCACCACCTATAACTGTCACCACCTATAACTGTCACCACCTATAACTGTCACCACCTATTACTGTCACCACCTATAACTATCACCACCTATAACTGTCACCACCTATAACTGTCACCACCTATAACTGTCACCACCTATAACTGTCACCACCTATTACTGTCACCACCTATAACTGTCACCACCTATAACTGTCACCACCTATAACTGTCACCACCTATAACTGTCACCACCTATTACTGTCACCACCTATAACTGTCACCACCTATAACTGTCACCACCTATTACTGTCACCACCTATAACTGTCACCACCTATAACTATCACCACCTATTACTGTCACCACCTATTACTGTCACCACCTATAACTGTCACCACCTATAACTGTCACCACCTATTACTGTCACCACCTATAACTGTCACCACCTATTACTGTCACCACCTATAACTGTCACCACCTATAACTGTCACCACCTATAACTGTCACCACCTATTACTGTCACCACCTATAACTATCACCACTTATTACTGTCACCACCTATAACTGTCACCACCTATAACTGTCACCACCTATAACTGTCACCACCTATTACTGTCACCACCTATAACTGTCACCACCTATAACTGTCACCACCTATAACTATCACCACTTATTACTGTCACCACCTATAACTGTCACCACCTATAACTATCACCACCTATTACTGTCACCACCTATAACTGTCACCACCTATAACTGTCACCACCTATTACTGTCACCACCTATAACTGTCACCACCTATAACTATCACCACCTATAACTATCACCACTTATTACTGTCACCACCTATTACTGTCACCACCTATTACTGTCACCACCTATAACTATCACCACCTATAACTGTCACCACCTATAACTGTCACCACCTATAACTGTCACCACCTATAACTGTCACCACCTATAACTGTCACCACCTATTACTGTCACCACCTATAACTGTCACCACCTATAACTGTCACCACCTATTACTGTCACCACCTATAACTGTCACCACCTATAACTATCACCACCTATAACTATCACCACCTATTACTGTCACCACCTATTACTGTCACCACCTATTACTGTCACCACCTATAACTATCACCACCTATAACTATCACCACTTATTACTGTCACCACCTATAACTGTCACCACCTATAACTGTCACCACCTATAACTGTCACCACCTATTACTGTCACCACCTATAACTGTCACCACCTATAACTATCACCACCTATTACTGTCACCACCTATAACTATCACCACCTATAACTGTCACCACCTATTACTGTCACCACCTATTACTGTCACCACCTATAACTGTCACCACCTAATACTGTCACCACCTATAACTGTCACCACCTAATACTGTCACCACCTATAACTGTCACCACCTAATACTGTCACCACCTATTACTGTCACCACCTATTACTGTCACCACCTATAACTATCACCACCTAATACTGTCACCACCTATAACTGTCACCACCTATTACTGTCACCACCTATAACTATCACCACCTATTACTGTCACCACCTAATACTGTCACCACCTATAACTGTCACCACCTATTACTGTCACCACCTATAACTATCACCACCTATTACTGTCACCACCTAATACTGTCACCACCTATAACTGTCACCACCTATAACTGTCACATGTTTACATTCCTTGTGACAGCAATAAAAGTGATCAGATTTTTTTTTAAAAAAGTGAAAATGTAAAAAAAATAAAAATAAAATAAATAAGAAAAAAAATGTTTTAAAGCGCCCCCGTCCCCGCAAGCTCGCGCAGCAAAGAAAACGCACGCATAAGCCACGCCCACATATGTAAACGGTGTTCAAACCACACATGTGAGGTATCGCCGCGATCCTCAGAGTGAGCGCAATAATTCTAGCTCTACTCCTCCTCTGTAACTCTAACCTGGTAACCGTTATTTTTTTTAAAGTGCCCCCCTATGGAGATTTTTTAGGTACCGTAGTTTGTCACCATTCCACGAGCGTGCGCAATTTCAAAGCGTGACATGTTAGGTATCTATTTACTCGGCGTAACATCGTCTTTCACATTATACAAAAAAATTGGGCTAACTTTACTGTTTAGTTTTTTTTTTAATTCATGGTATTTTTACCTAAAAAAATGACCGCTGCGCAAATACTGTGTGACATAAAATATTGCAACGATCGGCATTTTATTCTCTAGTTTCTTTGCTAAAAAAAATATATTATATATATATATATATATATATATATATATATATATATATATATATATATATATATATATATATATATATATATAATGTTTGGGGGTTCTAAGTAATTTTCTAGCAAAAAATACAGATTGGAGTTGAAGTGGACAGTCACACCCCAAATACTACTCTGAGGGCCTCTAGTTGTTCTCTATATGTCTACAAAGGGGTCCCTAAGCCTAGTCTCCAGACTATGGTGACATCCGGTGGCCAAACTGTGGAACTACATGCCTGTGCCCCTACCGTACACAGCTTGTAGTGCACATTGTGAGAAGCTCACAGTGTGCAGTGAAACCAGATTAGGCAATTTCAGTGCAGGAGAGGTAGGCGGTACAACTGCACAGGACCGAAAGGAAGGCCAGAGGGAGTACAGTGGAAGCTTGGATTACGAGCAAAATCCATTCACCCATCCAAAATCCATCCAGGAGAATGTTTGTAATCCAAAGCACTCGCATATCAAAGTGAATTTCCCCAAAGAAGTCAATGGAAACGAAGATAATTTGTTCCGCATTGACTTCTATTGCATGCAATACCGCATGTGGCCAGAGGTGGGGGGGCACCGGAGAGCCTCGGGGGCAGCTCGTCTGAACTCAGAAACCCTCGGAAAGGCTCGGAAACACTGAGTATTTCCGAGTATTTCCGAGTATTTTCGAATGGCTCTGAACTGTTCCTAGTGTCACCGGCGCCCCCCCGCACCTCTGGCCAAATGCGGTACTGCACACCCCATTAGCTTGAATTCTGCTTGTTTTGCAAGACAGCACTCGCAAACCGAGTCAGAATTTTGAAAAAAAAGTTGCTCGTCTTTCAAAACGCTCGTTAACCTCGTTACTCATTAACCAGGATTCCACTGTATTTAAGATTTGCTCACTGGAACACATGATGACACATAGGGGGAGATTTACTAAAACTGGAGCACTCAGAATCAGGTGCAGCTCTGCACGGGAGCCAATCAGCTTCTACCTTCTGCTTGTTCAATAAAGCTTTGGCAATAAATCCTGGAAGCTGATTGGTTTTCTATGTAGAGCTGCGCCAGGTTCTGCACTCTCCAGCTTTAGTAAATAACCCCCCTTGTCATATGGCTGGATGAAAGTAGAAGCCGATGGACCCCCCAACAGGAACAATAAAAGGACTCATTTGGAGGACTCATTCTTATTACAGATCTCGGCTCGCCTACATTCAGGAAATCAAACTACAATAAATGTTATTTCTCGGGACGGGAAAACATCTCCCGCCGGGAAAAGGTCGCGGCCAGAATGAGATTGTTATTGATTTCTACATGTAAGACCCCCCCAGGGGGTGCAATTATTATCCACATCTCGTGACATCATCATCTCATAGAAACTGAAGGCCCCTCGCTGGAGGTCACAATATAATGGAGGGTTTTATATATATATATATATCAGCAACCTTTTGAGCCTGAGGAAGGGGGTATGCCCCCCAAAACGCGTTATCTGTACCCCGTGTTCCATGCATGTCCATGCATTGTTTTTATGGCCTTTTGTCAGTTGCATTTTGTGAGTACGCACTTTTATATAAAAACATTTTTATTATTAAATCATCTTTGGTAATGCCCTAGGTGTGCATTCCATTTCTGTTTTTCTTGTAGTTACTCTATAACTCACAGATAAAATACATACATGGGAGATGTTCTGCCACAGGGGTTGTATGTCTGTCCATCCAGTCCTGAGATTTACACAACTCTGCCACACACAGCACAGCCCCGACTCCCAGGAGAGGAGACCTCATTCTTCTCTGTTGCAGTGTAGCAACACTTACAGGTCTTGTCCCCCCCCCCCCCCACCCCAGCCTGTGATTGGACAGTGAAAGGAGAAGCGGCAGACTGACAAGCTCACCTGTTCACTCCTCCTGTCGCCATGTTCCTTGTTAGCACATGAGCACTGCTGCACAGCTGATTGGCTCCATGTGCTGCTTCTCTCTCCCAGTCTGAGCTCTGCTGTACAGGGGCCTGTAAGGTCAGATTCCAGGTAATTCTGATCAACACAATGGAAGTCCGATTATTTCAGATTATTTTAGTTGTGTCTGATCTCCGACACTAGCAATGTAATGAAGGCGATTTACCACTAGAGGGCGCTGAGGACCTTCTTCATTTTGGTTCCTTGCTGCATTATTGAAACTTTCTTTTTTTTTTGCATTTCGGATAGGGCAGGGAAGGGTTAAAACCCTATTTTTTTTGGAGGGAGGGTTATTTGTGATTTATATTTCCAGTGTATCCCAATACCGCACGCGTTGCGTCATTCCATAGTTTAATTTTAGGACCACTTGTACCTGGATTGGTCACACATTGCATTGTGTGTGGTCACCATTAGATTAGAGATAGGAATGTTTACAACCATTGTCACCGGAACTGGTGTACCCATTGGAAGTTGTGGTGACAACTGTAAAATTATGTTCTTCTCATCACTTCCTGTCCTGGTGACCCGCAGTACCAGGACAGCTTCATCCTGCGCCCGGGCCAAACTGCGTCCCCCTCCCCCACGCCTAATGCAAATCTGGCTCCTGACATTGCCACATGACCATACATAATATTCAGTGTCAGAGACTGCAGACATAGTACAGGAGATGATCAGAGACTGCACACATAGTACAGGAGATGATCAGAGACTGCAGACATAGTACAGGAGATGATCAGAGACTGCAGACATAGTACAGGAGATGATCAGAGACTGCAGACATAGTACAGGAGATGATCAGAGACTGCAGACATAGTACAGGAGATGGTCAGAGACTGCAGACATAGTACAGGAGATGGTCAGAGACTGCAGACATAGTACAGGAGATGATCAGAGACTGCAGACATAATACAGGAGATGATCAGAGACTGCAGACATAATACAGGAGATGATCAGAGACTGTAGACATAGTACAGGAGATGATCAGAGACTGCAGACATAATACAGGAGATGATCAGAGACTGCAGACATAATACAGGAGATGGTCAGAGACTGCAGACATAATACGGGAAATGATCAGAGACTGCAGACATAGTACAGGAGATGGTCAGAGACTGCAGACATAGTACAGGAGATGGTCAGAGACCGCAGACATAGTACAGGAGATGATCAGAGACTGCAGACATAATACAGGAGATGATCAGAGACTGCAGACATAGTACAGGAGATGATCAGAGACTGCAGACATAATACAGGAGATGATCAGAGACTGCAGACATGATACAGGAGATGATCAGAGACTGCAGACATAATACAGGAGATGATCAGAGACTGCAGACATAGTACAGGAGATGATCAGAGACTGCAGACATAATACAGGAGATGATCAGAGACTGCAGACATAGTACAGGAGATGATCAGAGACTGCAGACATAGTACAGGAGATGATCAGAGACTGCAGACATAGTACAGGAGATGATCAGAGACTGCAGACATAGTACAGGAGATGATCAGAGACTGCAGACATAATACAGGAGATGATCAGAGACTGCAGACATAGTACAGGAGATGATCAGAGACTGCAGACATGATACAGGAGATGATCAGAGACTGCAGACATAGTACAGGAGATGATCGGAGACTGCAGACATAGTACTGGAGATGATCGGAGACTGCAGACATAGTACTGGAGATGATCGGAGACTGCAGACATAGTACAGGAGATGATCGGAGACTGCAGACATAGTACAAGAGATGATCAGAGACTGCAGATATAGTACAGGAGATGATCAGAGACTGCAGACATAATACAGGAGATGATCAGAGACTGCAGACATAATACAGGAGATGATCAGAGACTGCAGACATAGTACAGGAGATGATCAGAGACTGCAGACATAATACAGGAGATGATCAGAGACTGCAGATATAGTACAGGAGACGGTCAGAGACTGCAGATATAGTACAGGAGATGATCAGAGACTGCAGACATAGTACAGGAGATGATCAGAGACTGTAGACATAATACAGGAGATAATCAGAGACTGCAGACATGCTCTAGTAGTTGTTGGAGACTGGGGAGATGGTTCAGGAGACAAGGACTGAAGACATTCATTATGACTGTTGTGAATGTGCAGCTACATTTTTTTTTTATAAATAGACCCTAAAGTTTTTTTTAAGGGTTCTATGGTCTTTAAATGGAAAGCCCCTTTTGCCTATCCTGGACCAGTTCTTGTGCCAAAAATGGTGCCTCAATAACTCTTATTAACTCTCATTTCTTTTCATGGAAACAAGTAAAACAAACATTTTTTACAGAATACACCACTTTATTTTCACTTTTCCAATAGATTTTGGCAAAATAATGGAATTCCACCAAATTTCCTAAATTTGGACAAAATTTCATGAAAATGTAAAATCTTAATCTCTCTCTTCTAGCTCTGCATCTGAAGGTCCTCAGAAAGCCTTATTGTATTGAGAAGATAAAGATGGGACCATCCTGGGCTTGGAATAGGCTTCTCGGGTTGGCCTGTGACCTCCCTCATCGTATGTCATCAATCATCTTATCAAGAGCCAAGGGTTTGGCTACTCTTGCTTAGAGTTGGGCGAGCTGAACTTAGAGGTCGATGCTTCCAAGCTAGTTCGATGTTCTTGTATTCCTGATGGATCAGAGAAGGCCTTAAAAAAAATTCATAATGATAGCATTACATTTTCTACCGAATGACTGGCACATTCGGAGACAAGGCCCGGGATGTAGTAAGAAATCTCCATGTTCCCAACCAACAACCGCCAATGGTAAGACGCCAACACTCGCCATCCTTAAATCGGTCACTTCCATACTCATGGCTCCACCAGAACCTGGCGCTGGCCAGGCCGTCATTTTATGGTGCTGGACATGCCAGGGACAGCCATAATGCAGGCGGGTTAATGTCTGCTGGCAGTCGATCGATGGCAATTACTAATACTTGCCACAGAGGAAAGGCAGAACCGCAACTGACAAAGTGAGTCAGCCGATGAGTCACGTATGAGACCTTACCCTTTTTGTAATAAAAGCCACTTTGTCTCCAAAGAACAAATTAAAGCGCCAGTGGTTTCCACAGCGTACCCTCGGGGCGCACGTGCTAATGCCCAGCTCTGGTAAAAGGTCAAAGCACAAGCCAAATTATAATCGATTTTCTAAACTTCTTTTAATGAAATGAAGTAAGCCATGTCCGTCTATCACAAACATTCCCACATCCGATAAAGATTGCAGTTTTCATCTAGAGGGCTCAGAGGTCGGGCTCGGGGTGAGAACATTTCATAAAAGGCGTATGGGGGGGGGGGGCGGCTCCAGCTCAACATAATGCTCTAAATGGAACCCGATGGTCAGATAAATGTAATACGGCACAGCCGTCTTATCTAAAGCCTTTTTTGGAGGATGACATGAGGAAGCGGCTTCAGGTTAATCTCCAGAAGGATCTCATTTCATCTTTTATGAGCTCAACTCTTAGTGCAGGAATACGGCTGACACAGACTCGGCCAGTTCTTGTTTAGAACTGATGCGAACAATTTAAAGGAAGCTTCCAACCTTTTTCCCGAAAAATAGGGTACAATCCATTGTCACTGGAAGCTGTCTGTCAGACTTGACCGCAATAGGGTTCATCTTTGTCAAGGCTTGACTACAATTTGGTCCATCTTTGTCAAGACTTGACCGCAATAGGGTTCATCTTTGTCAAGACTTGACTACAATGGGGTCCATCTTTGTCAAGACTTGACTACAAATTGGTCCATCTTTGTCAAGACTTGACCGCAATAGGGTTCATCTTTGTCAAGGCTTGACTACAATGGGGTCCATCTTTGTCAAGACTTGACTACAAATTGGTCCATCTTTGTCAAGACTTGACCGCAATAGGGTTCATCTTTGTCAAGGCTTGACTACAATGGGGTCCATCTTTGTCAAGACTTGACTACAATGGGGTCCAGTGGCGGCTGGTGCTCAAAATTTTTGGGGGGGTGCAAGACTTGACTACAATGGGGCCATCTTTGTCAAGACTTGACTACAATGGGTTCCATCTTTGTCAAGACTTGACTACAAAGGGTTCCATCTTTGTCAAGACTTGACTACAATGGGGTCCATCTTTGTCAAGACTTGACTACAATGGGTTCCATCTTTGTCAAGACTTGACTACAATGGGGTCCATCTTTGTGAAGACTTGACTACAATGGGGTCCATCTTTGTCAAGACTTGACTACAATGGGGTCCAGTGGCGGCTGGTTCTCAAAATTTTTGGGAGGGTGCAAACAAACTGAAAAATTCTGAAAAAATCCCATCAATTGCAGCCTCACTGTACCATCAATCGCAGCCACTGTGCCATCAATTACCGCCACTGTGCCATCAAACGCAGCCACTGAGCACATAAATTGCCACCACTGTACCATCAAACACAGCCACTGTGCCATCAAATGCAGCCACTGAGCACATCAATTGCCACCACTGTACCATCAAACACAGCCACTGTGCCATCAAACGCAACCATTGTGCCCATCAATTGCCGCCCCTGTGCCATCAATGCAGCCACTGTGCCATCAAACGCAGCCACTGTGCCCATCAAATGCAGCCACTGTGCCCATCAATTGCAGCCACTGTGCCCATCAAATGCAGCCACTGTGCCCATCAAATGCAGCCACTGTGCCATATAAAGCGCTGCGTAAACTGTCAGCGCTATATAAATCCTGTAAAATAATAATAATAATAATATAAAATGCTCCCACTGTGCCATCAAATGCTCCCACTGTGCCATATCAAATGCTGCCAGTGTGCCCCACGCCCGCCGTCTGCACTCACCCTGATTTGGTGGAACAGCTTCTCGATGCTCCTTGATGTCTTCTCCCATCCTCTCTACCCGTCCTCTGCTATGATTGGACACCTGATAGGTGTCCAATCACAGCGCCTGTCGTTTCAGCCAATCAGGTGACAGGTAACAGATCCTTCGAGCAACTGATTGGCAGTGAGCCCGTTTAGTGTTCGGAAAGTGAATATTCATCCGCTTTTTTAACACAGCTGAGTGACCTGAGTGCCCCCCGTCGATGTAATTACGGCACTCGAAAAGGGGAGGGGCACCTGAATAGGGGGTGGCAGCGGCGGCCATAGATAGATTCATGCAATGCATAAATCTATCTATTGGTGCTAGAGGGGGTGGCAGGAGAGAGGGGGCGGCGCCCGTGCTCCCTTATGGACGCACCGCCACTGATGGGGTCCATCTTTGTCAAATCTTAACTACAATAAGGTCTTTTTTCAAGACTTGATAACAATGGGGTCCAGCTTACTTACCTTTGGTCACACTACGGGCTGCTCTATAGAGGGGATATAAAAAGTCTACACACCCCGGGGGGTAAAATCTCGGGTTTCTGTGATGTAAAAAAAATGAGACAAAGATAAATAATTTCAGAACGTTTTCCACCTTTTAATGTGACCCATAAATTGTACAACTCAGGAGAACAACAAACTGAAATCTTTTAGGTGGAGGGAAGAAAAAATAAAAAAATAAAATAATATGGCTGCATAAGTCTGCACACCCCTTACACTAATACTTTGTTGAAGCGCCTTTTGGTTTTATTCCAGCACGCAGTCTTTTTGGGGATGAGTCTTTCAGCATGGCACATCTTGACTTGACACTCTTCTTTGCAAAAACACTCCAAATCTGTCAGATTGCGAGGACATCTCCTGTGCACAGCCCTCTTCACATCACCCCACAGATTTTCAATGGGATTCAGGTCTGGTCTCTGGCTGGGCCATTCCAAAACTTTAATCTTCTTCTGGTGAAGCCATTCCTTTGTTGATTTGGATGTATGCTTTGGGTCGTTGTTATTACATAGTAGGTGAGGTTGAAAAAAGACACAAGTCCATCAAGTCCAACGTATGTGTGTGATTATGTGTCAGTATTACATTACATATCCCTGTATATTGCGGTCATTCAGGTGATTATCTAATAGTTTCTTGAAGCTATCAATGCTCCCCGCTGAGACCACCGCCTGTGGAAGGGAATTCCACATCCTTGCCGCTCTTACAGTAAAGAACCCTCTACGTAGTTTAAGGTTAAACCTCTTTTCTTCTAATTGTAATGAGTGGCCACGAGTCTTATTAAACTCTCTTCTGCGAAAAAGTTTTCTCCCTATTGTGGGGTCACCAGTACAGTATTTGTAAATTGAAATCATATCCCCTCTCAAGCGTCTCTTCTCCAGAGATAATAAGTTCAGAGCTCACAACCTTTCCTCATAACTAAGATCCTCCAGACCCTTTATAAGCTTTGTTGCCCTTCTTTGTACTCGCTCCATTTCCAGTACATCCCTCCTGAGGACTGGTGCCCAGAACTGGACAACATACTCCAGGTGCGGGCGGACCAGAGTCTTGTAGAGCGGGAGAATTATCGTTTTATCTCTGGAGTTGATCCCCTTTTAATGCCAATATTCTGGTTGTTTTATTAGCAGCAGCTTGGCATTGCTGAGTCTATCATCTACTAGGACCCCCAAGTCCTTTTCCATCCTAGATTCCCCCAGAGGTTCTCCCCCCAGTCTATAGATTGCATTCATATTTTTGACACCCAAATGCATTATTTTACATTTTTCTACATTGAACCTCATTTGCCATGTAGTTGCCCCTCCCCCATTAATTTGTTCAGGTCTTTTTGCAAGATTTCCACATCCTGCGGAGAAGTTATTGCCCTGCTTAGCATCGTCTGCAAATACAGAGATGGAACTGTTTATCCCATCCCATATTGACTGGTATTTGGAACTGTTCATAACTCCCTCTACCTTGACTAAGGCCCCTGTTACAGCTGAAGAAAAACAGGCCCAAAGCATGATGCTGCCACCACCATGCTTCACGGTGGGTATGGTGTTCTTTTAGTGATGTGCAGTGTTGTTTTTGCACCAAACATATCTTTTGGAATTATGGCCAAAAAGTTCAACCATGGTTTCATCAGACCAGAACACATTTTCCCACATGCTTCTGGGAGACTTCAGATGTGTTTTTGCAAATTTAGCCTGACTTGGATGTTTTTCTTGGTAAGAAAAGTCTTCCGTCTTGTCACTCTTCCCCATAGCCCAGATATATGAAGAATACGGGAGATTGTTGTCCCCACACAGCCAGTACTTGCCAGATATTCCTGCAGCTCCTTTAATGTGGCTGTAGGCCTCTTGGCAGCCTCCCTGACCAGTTTTCTTCTCGTCTTTTCATCAATTTTGGAGTTTGGAGGGACGTCCAGTTCTTGGTGAGGTCACTGTTGTGCCATATTTTCTCCACTTGATGATGACGGTCTTCACTGTGTTCCATGGTTTATCTAATGCCTTGCACCCTTCTCCTGACTGATACCTTCTAAACAATGAGATCCCTCTGATGCTTTGGAAGCTCTCTGAGGACCATGGCTTTTGCTGTAGGATGCCACTAAGAAAATGTCAGGAAAGACCTACTAGAAAAGTTGAACCTGGCCACAACCTCATTACCCTCCTTTTAAAGGGACAGCACACCCTAACTTAAAACTTATGTGGGGTACACACTGGAAGTTTTTGTTCCTTGAACCCAGTGGGCTGAACGGGAAAAAAAAGAAAACGAGAGATTGCAGTATTAATACAAACGATGTTAGTGCAGCGATCTCCCTCGCGGTGTTGGGCTCCATGCACACTGGAGCTGATAAACTGCAGTCTATTGGAGTTTGGGCGTTTTTTTTTTAAAACGCCCAAACTCCACTCTATGTTAGCCTATGTGTCCATGCACACATGGACGTTTTTTAGCTTTAATGAGCTGGAGTGGAGTTTATGGAGTGGACGGCACATTCCCATCATGCACCGGGACTGTGACGTCATAAGGGGCGGGGTCACCGGATGACACCACCCAGTGACCACGCCCCATGCCAATATAAGTCGTGGCGCACCGCTCACCCGGCATTACAGCGGGAGAGAGCGTTGTGTCAACATCGGAAGAAGACCGGAGGGAAGAAGACGTCGGAGAAGACCGGGCCACCGCTAGCAAAAGAGCGGCAAAAGAGCAGAGGATAGCGGAGGAGCCCGGCAGAAGAACCGGAGAGCGGCAGAAGAACCGGACACTGGGAGAAGAGGCCGGAGAGTGCGGAGAAGAAAGAAGAGACCCCCGAAGTCGGAAGAGACCCCCGGAGCTGACTAATAAACTACTTTAAAAACCTGTGTAGTGTGTTTTATTTTTGACCCTTTTTTTTACCCAGGTGAATGGGTAGGGGTACAATGTACCCCATACTCATTCACATAGGGTGGGGGGCCGGGATCTGGGGGCCACCTTATTAAAGGGGGCTCCCAGATTCCGATAAGCCTCCCGCCCGCAGACGCCGACAACCAACGGCCAGGGTTGTCGGGAAGAGACCCTTGTCCTCATCAACATGGGGACAAGGTGCTTTGGGGTGGGGGAGTGCAGCGCCCCCCCTGCCCCGAAGCACCTACCCCCATGTTGAGGGCATGCGGCCTGGTACGGTTCAGGAGGGGGGGGGGGGCGCTCGCTCGTTCCCACCCCCTTTCCTGACCGGCCAGGCTGCGTGCTCGGATAAGGATTTGGTATGGTTTTTGGGGGGCCGAAGCAGGTTTCCCTTAAAATCCATACAAGACCGAAGGGCCTGGTATTGTCTGAGGGGGGAACCCCACACCAATTTTTTTTTCATTTTGGCGAGGGTTCCCCTTCATCCTCAGCACACAAGTCGCACCGCAAGTCGGATCATGATGATCCGACTTGCAGTGCGACTTCTATTCAAATCAATGGGCTCCCGTAGGGAACCCTTGATTTTGAATAGAGGCAGAGAAACGCGGTTAAAATCTAGCGGCACTAAACGTGCATTGATGGCAATGCAAAACGCTGATAAAATCGCGTTTTTAAAGCAGCGTTTTCCTGCCAGCAATCCGACCTTCAGAACGGCCGTTTATGAGCTCCAGTGTGCATGGAGCCTTATTGTGGTAGGACCCCCCCCACCCCCCACTGATCAGATGTTGGTTGGTCTTCCAGCATGCTCGTTCAGTAGAAGCCAGCCGTGAGATCGACTTCCGTAGAACAGACAGCTGTACACACAGGCTGAAAGTCAGACAGTTTCTGCTGAACCGACCGATTTCGGCCAACTTTCCGCGCTGCACCCTTTACCATGGGACACAAATATATGTGAGGGCTCCAATGCAGGACTCTGGGCTCCAACGCAGGACTCTGGGCTCCAACGCAGGACTCTGGGCTCCAACGCAGGACTCTGGGCTCCAATGCAGGACTCTGGGCTCCAATGCAGGACTCTGGGCTCCAATGCAGGACTCTGGGCCCCAATGCAGGACTCTGGGCTCCAATGCAGGACTCTGGGCCCCAATGCAGGACTCTGGGCCCCAATGCAGGACTCTGGGCTCCAATGCAGGACTCTGGGCTCCAACGCAGGACTCTGGGCCCCAATGCAGGACTCTGGGCTCCAATGCAGGACTCTGGGCCCCAATGCAGGACTCTGGGCCCCAATGCAGGACTCTGGGCCCCAACGCAGGACTCTGGGCTCCAACGCAGGACTCTGGGCTCCAATGCAGGACTCTGGGCTCCAATGCAGGACTCTGGGCTCCAATGCAGGACTCTGGGCCCCAATGCAGGACTCTGGGCCCCAATGCAGGACTCTGGGCCCCAACGCAGGACTCTGGGCTCCAATGCAGGACTCTGGGCTCCAATGCAGGACTCTGGGCTCCTATGCAGGACTCTGGGCTCCAATGCAGGACTCTGGGCTCCAACGCAGGACTCTGGGCTCCAACACAGGACTCTGGGCTCCAACGCAGGACTCTGGGCTCCAATGCAGGACTCTGGGCTCCAATGCAGGCCCCAATGCAGGACTCTGGGCTCCAATGCAGGACTCTGGGCCCCAATGCAGGACTCTGGGCCCCAATGCAGGACTCTGGGCTCCAATGCAGGACTCTGGGCTCCAACACAGGACTCTGGGCTCCAACGCAGGACTCTGGGCTCCAACGCAGGACTCTGGGCTCCAACGCAGGACTCTGGGCTCCAATGCAGGACTCTGGGCTCCAATGCAGGACTCTGGGCTCCAATGCAGGACTCTGGGCTCCAATGCAGGACTCTGGGCCCCAATGCAGGACTCTGGGCTCCAATGCAGGACTCTGGGCCCCAATGCAGGACTCTGGGCCCCAATGCAGGACTCTGGGCTCCAATGCAGGACTCTGGGCTCCAACACAGGACTCTGGGCTCCAATGCAGGACTCTGGGCTCCAACACAGGACTCTGGGCTCCAATGCAGGACTCTGGGCTCCAATGCAGGACTCTGGGCTCCAATGCAGAACTCTGGGCTCCAATGCAGGACTCTGGGCCCCAATGCAGGACTCTGGGCTCCAATGCAGGACTCTGGGCTCCAATGCAGGACTCTGGGCCCCAATGCAGGACTCTGGGCTCCAATGCAGGACTCTGGGCTCCAATGCAGGACTCTGGGCTCCAATGCAGAACTCGTTGGGTGTGGAGCCCAAATAAATCTTTCTTCTTCAGCCCTGGTGTGGCATTGCTGGAAGGTTCTTGTCATCCAGAATCAGGGGACCCATATATTGGCAGTAGTAGTGGCGTGGTAGTGGTGTACTAGGGGTGTAGTAGCAGTGTATTAGCGGTGTAGTAGCAGTGTAGTAAAAGTAGTAGTAGAGGTGTAGTAGCCATATAGTAGCAGTGCACTAGAAGTTGTAGTAGTGGTGTACTAGCAGTATAGTAGTAGTAGTGGTGTAGTAGCAGTGTAGTAGAAGTAGTAGTAGAGGTGTAGTAGGGGTGTAGTAGCAGTGTAGTAGTGGTGCACTAGCAGTGTAGTAGACGTAGTAGTAGTGGTGTACTAGCAGCACAGTAGTAGTAGTAGTGATGTAGTAGCAGTGTAGTAAATGTAGTAGTAGAGGTGTAGTAGGGGTGTAGTAGCACTGTAGTAGAAGTAATAGTAGTGGTGTACTAGAAGCATAGTAGTAGTAGTAGTGGTGTAGAAGTAGTAGTAGTGGTGTACTAGCAGTATAGTAGTGGTGTAGTAGCAGTGTAGTAGAAATAGTAGTAGTGGTGTAGTAGAAGTAGTCGTGTAGTAGCAGTGATGTAGAAATAGAAGTAGTGATGTAGTAGCAGTGATGTAGAAATAGAAGTAGTGATGTAGTAGCAGTGATGTAGAAATAGAAGTAGTGGTGTAGTAGCAGTGATGTAGAAATAGAAGTAGTGATGTAGTAGCAGTGATGTAGAAATAGAAGTAGTGGTGTAGTAGCAGTGATGTAGAAGCAGTAGTAGTGGTGTAGTAGCAGTGTAGTAGAAGTAGTAGTAGTTATGTAGTAGCAGTGTAGTAGAAGTATTAGTAGTGGTGTAGTAGCAGCATAGTAGTAGTAGTGGTGTAGTAGTGGTGTAGTAGCAATGTAGTAGTAGTGGTGTCGTTGCGGTGTAGTAGTGGTGTAGTAGCAGTGTAGTAGAAGTAGTAGTAGTGGTGTCGTTGCGGTGTAGTAGTGGTGTAGTAGCAGTGTAGTAGAAGTAGTAGTAGTGGTGTCGTTGCGGTGTAGTAGTGGTGTAGTAGCAGTGTAGTAGAAGTAGTAGTAGTGGTGTCGTTGCGGTGTAGTAGTGGTGTAGTAGCAGTGATGTAGAAGTAGTAGTAGTGGTGTCGTTGCGGTGTAGTAGTGGTGTAGTAGCAGTGTAGTAGAAGTAGTAGTAGTTATGTAGTAGCAGTGTAGTAGAAGTATTAGTAGTGGTGTAGTAGCAGCATAGTTGTAGTAGCAGTGTAGTAGTGGTGTAGTAGCAGTGTAGTAGAAGTAGTAGTAGTGGTGTAGTAGCAGCATAGTAGTAGTAGTGGTGTAGTAGCAGTGTAGTAGTGGTGTAGTAGCAGTGTAGTAGTAGTAGTGGTGTCGTTGCGGTGTAGTAGTGGTGTAGTATCAGTGATGTAGAAGTAGTAGTAGTGGTGTAGTAGCAGTGTAGTAGAAGTATTAGTAGTTATGTAGTAGCAGTGTAGTAGAAGTATTAGTAGTGGTGTAGTAGCAGCATAGTAGTAGTAGTGGTGTAGTAGCAGTGTAGTAGAAGTATTAGTAGTGGTGTAGTAGCAGCATAGTAGTAGTAGTGGTGTAGTAGCAGTGTAGTAGTGGTGTAGTAGCAATGTAGTAGTAGTGGTGTCGTTGCGGTGTAGTAGTGGTGTAGTATCAGTGATGTAGAAGTAGTAGTAGTGGTGTAGCAGCAGTGCAGTAGCGGTGAGCTTTTATTCAATCTATGCATATGCTGTTGATTTGTTCTCCGGCGTGTTCTGCGTTTTTCCTGCACATTTTTGTTGTGTTTTCGGGATGTAGTAATGTTGCTCGGAGTAAAGTCGGTGTAAATGCGTTTTTGATACAATTCCATTGAAGTCTATGCAGCCAAAAACGCTGCGTGTAAAAAAAGTCTCTGCACCTTTCCAGAAAACGCAGCGTGTAGCGGCAGAGATATGAGGGGGTCCCATAGGAAGTAATGTGTTGGGTGAACTCATCAGACAGGGAGGATTCCGTCCTCTGAGGAGATACAATGAGACTCTTGGAGTGACGTCACTCTTCCTGATCTCTGCTGCCAGTCGGGACGCGGCGCAACGGATTTCAGGATAAACACTCCGAGAAGCTTGGCGGTTGCAGAGGGAAAAGTGACACTTCTCGGTGACCCCGCTCGCTGTTCCCCCCGCTCGCTGTTCCTCCCGCTCGCTGTTCCCCCCGCTCGCTGTTCCCCCCGCTCGCTGTTCCTCCCGCTCGCTGTTCCCCCCCGCTCGCTGTTCCCCCCGCTCGCTGTTCCCCCCGCTCGCTGTTCCCCCGGTCGCTGTTCCTCCCGCTCGCTGTTCCCCCCGCTCGCTGTTCCTCCCGCTCGCTCTTCCCCCCGCTCGCTGTTCCCCCCGCTCGCTGTTCCCCCCGCTCGCTGTTCCCCCGGTCGCTGTTCCTCCCGCTCGCCGTTCCCCCCGCTCGCTCTTCCCCCTGCTCGCTCTTCCCCCCGCTCGCTCTTCCCCTCGCTCGCTCTTCCCCCCGGTTGCTGTTCCCCCCGCTCGCTCTTCCCCCCGCTCGCTCTTCCCCTCGCTCGCTCTTCCCCCCGGTTGCTGTTCCCCCCGCTCGCTGTTCCCCCCGCTCGCTGTTCCCCCCGCTCGCTGTTCCCCCCGCTCGCTGTTCCCCTCGCTCGCTGTTCCCCCCGCTCGCTGTTCCTCCCGCTCGCTGTTCCTCCCGCTCGCTCTTCCCCCCGCTCGCTGTTCCCCCCGCTCGCTGTTCCCCGGTCGCTGTTCCTCCCGCTCGCCGTTCCCCCCGCTCGCTCTTCCCCCTGCTCGCTCTTCCCCCCGCTCGCTCTTCCCCTCGCTCGCTCTTCCCCCCGGTTGCTGTTCCCCCCGCTCGCTCTTCCCCCGCTCGCTCTTCCCCTCGCTCGCTCTTCCCCCCGGTTGCTGTTCCCCCCGCTCGCTCTTCCCCTCGCTCGCTCTTCCCCCCGGTTGCTGTTCCCCCCGCTCGCTCTTTCCCTCGCTCGCTCTTCCCCCCGCTCACTCTTCCCCTCGCTCGCTCTTCCCCTCGCTCGCTGTTCCCCCGGTTGCTGTTCCCCCCGCTCACTCTTCCCCTCGCTCGCTCTTCCCCCCGCTCGCTCTTCCCCCCGCTCGCTCTTCCCCCCGCTCGCTCTTCCCCTCGCTCGCTCTTCCCCCCGGTTGCTGTTCCCCCCGCTCGCTCTTCCCCTCGCTCGCTCTTCCCCCCGGTTGCTGTTCCCCCCGCTCGCTCTTTCCCTCGCTCGCTCTTCCCCCCGCTCACTCTTCCCCTCACTCGCTCTTCCCCTCGCTCGCTGTTCCCCCCGGTTGCTGTTCCCCCCGCTCACTCTTCCCCTCGCTCGCTCTTCCCCCCGCTCGCTCTTCCCCCCGTTAGCTCTTCCCCTCGCTCGCTCTTCCCCCCGGTTGCTGTTCCCCCCGCTCGCTCTTCCCCTCGCTCGCTCTTCCCCCCGGTTGCTGTTCCCCCCGCTCGCTCTTTCCCTCGCTCGCTCTTCCCCCCGCTCACTCTTCCCCTCGCTCGCTCTTCCCCTCGCTCGCTGTTCCCCCCGGTTGCTGTTCCCCCGCTCACTCTTCCCCTCGCTCGCTCTTCCCCCCGCTCGCTCTTCCCCCCGCTCGCTCTTCCCCCGCTCGCTCTTCCCCCGCTCGCTATTCCCCTCGCTCGCTCTTCCTCTCGCTCGCTCTTCCCCTCGCTCGCTCTTCTTCCCCTCGCTCGCTCTTCCCCCCGCTCGCCCTCCAGTAGATCCGTCTCGCCCGCACATTCCTGATTTCCTAGCTAAACAGACCTGTTTCAAATATTACTCGGGTTGCCCCGGCGACGGCTCTATTTTTGGGTGGGGATGGTGTCATGTACTGGCAGGGTGTGCCGCAGGGAAAAGCCGCCCGCCGGCGTCCGTCCAATGAATAGGAACACGTGAGGCCGCGCTCTGCGCCTGTCCGCCACTCCCATCCACATGCCTGCAGCTGTCGCTCTGACAACATATTGCAGGTGCTGGGGGTTGCTGAGGGGACACTCACAGCCTTTCTAAGGGAACTTTCACACTGGGGTGTAGTAGCGGTGTAGTAGCAGTGTAGTAGAAGTAGTAGCAGTGATGTAGAAGTAGTAGTAGTGGTGTAGTAGCAGCATAGTAGTAGTAGTGGTGTAGTAGCAGTGTAATAGAAGTAGTAGCAGTGATGTAGAAGTAGTAGTAGTGGTGTAGTAGCAGTGTAATAGAAGTAGTAGCAGTGTAATAGAAGTAGTAGTAGTGGTGTAGTAGCAGCATAGTAGTAGTAGTGGTGTAGTAGCAGTGTAGTAGAAGTAGTAGCAGTGATGTAGAAGTAGTAGTAGTGGTGTAGTAGCAGCATAGTAGTAGTAGTGGTGTAGTAGCAGTGTAATAGAAGTAGTAGCAGTGATGTAGAAGTAGTAGTAGTGGTGTAGTAGCAGTGTAATAGAAGTAGTAGCAGTGTAATAGAAGTAGTAGTAGTGGTGTAGTAGCAGCATAGTAGTAGTAGTGGTGTAGTAGCAGTGTAGTAGAAGTAGTAGCAGTGATGTAGAAGTAGTAGTAGTGGTGTAGTAGCAGCATAGTAGTAGTAATGGTGTAGTAGCAGTATAATAGAAGTAGTAGCAGTGATGTAGAAGTAGTAGTAGTGGTGTAGTAGCAGCATAGTAGTAGTAATGGTGTAGTAGCAGTATAATAGAAGTAGTAGCAGTGATGTAGAAGTAGTAGTAGTGGTGTAGTAGCAGCATAGTAGTAGTAATGGTGTAGTAGCAGTATAATAGAAGTAGTAGCAGTGATGTAGAAGTAGTAGTAGTGGTGTAGTAGCAGCATAGTAGTAGTAGGGGTGTAGTAGCAGTGCAGTACACCACTACTACTCCAAAAATAAATGTGAAATTGGGTTTTTACAATAAAAAAATTGCCATTGTTTATTGTTTCTTTAACATGGGCGGCAGTTTGGACAATGCTGATATAGACGGACGGATGATATAACGGGACATTAAAGAAGAACTCTGGATAAAAGTCCATCGGCCGAATTACTGGAGCAGATTTTGGTGTCTGAGAACTTCCTGTAACAACTAGGAGTCCCCGCACCATAGTTTTATTACCTGTTGATCCTGCCAGTTGATCAGTTATTCTTCTACTTCCTGTTAGGGTGACAACGCCTTGTTACTGATTTCCCAATTGTACTCCTGTGTTGTCACCCCGCCTTATGGGCTTCTGATGGAGACTACACAAGCTAATTGGAACCTTAGTTTTATTACCTGTGATCCTGCCATTCAGTGGCGGCCGTTCCACTCCATACGGGCGCCCCCCCCCCCCCCCTAATCCCGGTGCCGGACACATGGATTTCTCTGGGGGTTTTTTTTTTTAAGCACATGATTAGAGCCAGAGGCTCTAATTGGCTTAAAAAAAAGGTGTGCTCGGGGCGCAGAGCATTGCGTCCCGACCCACCCACTTGTGTGACGATAGTGAATTAATATTCACTATTGTCTTCCTGCTTCTCTTCCCGGCCAATCAGGAAGGGGGTGTGGGGTTTGACCGAACGGACAGTGGGGGGGGGGGGGCGGGTTGTTATGTTTCCCCCCCCCAAAAAAACTAAATTAGAGCACCAGCCGCCACTGCTGCCAGTTGATCTGTTATTCTTCTACTTCCTGTTACAGGGTGACAACATCACATTACAGATTTCACAAATGTGCTCCCATGTTGTCACCCCGTCTCACAGGCTTCTGATGGAGACTACATGGGCTACTTGGAGTCCCCCGTAACAAAGTTTTATTACCTGCCAATAGAAATGTTATTCTTCTACTTCCTGTTATAGGGTGACAACACCTTGTTACTGATCTCCCAAGTGTACTCCCGTGTTGTCACCCCGCCTTATGGGCTTCTGATGGAGACTACACGGGCTTCTTGGAGTCCACCTTGTAACATGCTTTTATTTGGGGCTTTTTGTGTTCAGGAGCGCAAAGAAACGCAGTTCTGGCACCTCCAGCACTGAATGTATGTAATGGCGAGGAGTGCCGGGGTGTGCTGGAGGGTTTATGGATGCTGACTGCTAGGGAATTGATGCTGGGAGGGATCTATTGTTGCTGGAGGACCTATTGTTGCTGGAGGATCTATTGTTGCTGGAGGATCTATAGTTGCTGGAGGACCTATTGTTGCTGGAGGACCAATTGTTGCTGGAGGATCTATAGTTGCTGGAGGGCATATTGTTGCTGGAGGATCTATAAGTTGCTGGGGGATCTATTGTTGCTGCAGGATCTATTGCTGTTGGTGGGGGGGATCTATTGTTGCTGGGGGATTTCATGTTGCTGGGGAGGGGGGTCAATTGTCAATGAGAGAAATCTACTGTTGAAGGAGGGATATATTGTTGTTAGCTGCTGGGAGATATATTGTTTCTGATGGGATCTATTGTTGCTGGAGGGGCATTTTGTCATGGGGGTCTATTGTTTATTGGGATCTACTGTTGCTGGGGGGTCTATTGTTGCTGGGAGGGATCTATTTTTGCTGGAGGACCTATTGTAGCTGGGGGATCTATAGTTTCTTGGAAATATTTTTTGTTACTAGGGGGATTTATTGCTGTTGGTGGGGGATCTATTGTTGATGGGGGATTTCATGTTGCTGGGGAGGAGGGTCAATTGTCAATTAGAGAGATCTACTGTTGAAGGAGGGGTTGTTAGCTGCTAGGAGATATATTGTTTCTGGTGGGATCTATTGTTGCTGGAGGGGCATTTTGTCATATGGGTCTATTGTTAATTGGGATCTACTGTTGCTGGGGGTGTCTATTTTTGCTGGGAGGGATCTATTGTTGCTGGAGGACCTATTGTGGCTGAGTGATCTATAGTTGCTGGGAGGGATCTATTGTTGCTAGGGGGATATATTGCTGTTGGTGGGGGATCTATTGTTGCTGGGGGATTTTATGTTGCTGGGGAGGAGGGTCAATTGTCAATGAGAGAGATCTACTGTTGAAGGAGGGGTACATTGTTGCTGGTGGGATCTATTGTTGCTGGAGGGGTATTTTGTCATGGGGGTTCTATTGCTAATTGGGATCTACTGTTGCTGGGAGGGATATATTGTTGCTGGGAGATTTTATGTGGCTGGTGAGGGTTCAATTGTCAATGAGGGAGATCTACTGTTGAAGAAGGGATATATTGCTGTTTGGAGATCTATTGTTGCTAGTGTGATCTATTGTTGCTGGAGGGGGTATTTTCTCATTGGAGCCTATTGTTAATTGGGATCTACTATTGCTAAGGGGGGGTCTATTGTTGCTGGAGGACCTATTGTAGCTGGGTGATCTATAGTTGCTGGGATAGATCTAGTGTTGCTGGGGGGATCTAGTGCTGTAGGTGGGGATGTATTGTTGCTGGGGGGTTTATGTTGCTGGGGAGGAGGTCAATTGTCAATGAGAGAGATCTACTGTTGAAGGAGGGGTATATTGTTGCGGGCTGCTAGGAGATCTATTGTTGCTGGAGAGGTATTTTTGTCATGGGGGGTCTATTATTAATTGGGATTTACTGTTGCTGGGAGGGATCTATTGTTGCTGGGGGAGGGATCTATTGTTGGGCTGGGGAGGGATCTATTGTTGCTGGAGGAGGGATCTATTGTTGCTGGAGGAGGGATCTATTGTTGCTGGAGGAGGGATCTATTGTTGCTGGGGGAGGGATCTATTGTTGCTGGGGAGGGATCTATTGTTGCTGGGGGAGGGATCTATTGTTGCTGGAGGAGGGATCTATTGTTGCTGGGGGAGGGATCTATTGTTGCTGGGGGAGGGATCTATTGTTGCTGGAGGAGGGATCTATTGTTGCTGGGGGAGGGACCTATTGTTGCTGGGGGAGGGACCTATTGTTGCTGGGGGAGGGACCTATTGTTGATGGGGGAGGGACCTATTGTTGCTGAGGGAGGGACCTATTGTTGCTGGGGGGGACCTATTGTAGCTGGGGGAGGGACCTATTGTTGCTGGGGGAGAGACCTATTGTTGCTGGGGGAGGGACCTATTGTTGCTGGGGGAGGGACCTATTGTTGCTGGGGGAGGGACCTATTGTTGCTGGGGGAGGGACCTATTGTTGCTGGGGGAGGGACCTATTGTTGCTGGGGGAGGGACCTATTGTTGCTGGGGGAGGGACCTATTGTTGCTGGGGGAGGGACCTATTGTTGCTGGGGGAGGGACCTATTGTAGCTGGGTGATCTATAGCTGTGAGTGCATGTAGACTGGAAGTGGCTGCAAAGAGGCTGTGAGTGAGCAGCAGTACTGAGATGTAACAAAGGATGTAGAAGGGGATTGCACTGCTCTCTGCTTAATTACCCCGTTACTGTAAAAGTTGGTAATTCGAAAATTTGTAAATTCAAAATTCGGAAATCCGAAAATCTGGAAATTCGAAAACCCGGAAATTCGAGAGATGGAATTCGGGAAATTTGAAAATTTGTAAGATCGGAAATTCCAAAATCTGAATTTTGGAAATTCTAAAATCCGAAAATAAGAATGAAAATTCAAAAGAAAGAAAATCCGAAAATTCAAAAAACTGAAATAACAACTAACTAATAATAACTTAACTATAAGTAACTAATAAATTACAGGGATTGGAATTTCCTTTCTAATTTGGTTGTTAGTGAACATAAAGAATACGAATTTATAGGAAATAAGGAATGCCGCATCTAAACAAATGCAACGTAAGGAATTAATAATAATTAATAACAATAATAATAAGAAGAACGTTTTATTATTATTATTTATTATTAATTAGTTCCGTTCCATTCATTTAGATGCGACATTCGTTATTTCGGATAAATTCATATTTGTTACTTTCACTAACAGCCAAATTTGAAAGGAAATTCCAATAAGTATAATTTATTACTTAGTTATTATTTCAGATTTTTCGATTTTCGTTCTTTCAAATTTTTTAATTTTTTTTTCTTATTTTCGGATGTTCGAATTTATGGATTTTAGAGGATTTACAAATTTCATTCATAACAAATGAAACTGAAAAATGAAAAAAAAAAAAAAAAAAGAAACAATGAAACGAAAAAGGAAAAGAAGTCGGGACTCTCCGGCGGGGGACACGTCTGGTGTTGGGCTGTCTATTCTGCTGGTTTATCCGGAGTTTGGCTCCTCCCCAGAACTGGTTTCCAGCGTTGTTGTGTCTTATTTTCCGCCCGTTCTCCTCCATGCCGGCACATGTCCTCTAATCTCGCACACGATCCGCGCGCTCAGCCAGCGAGGAAGAAAGGAACGGCTCAGGATGTGATGCGTCAGCGTGTGGATCCAAAGAAAACACGCGGCTCGCCCAGAACTCCTCGCCCAGAACTCCTCGCCCCAAGCTCCTCGCTGTTGTCTGGCGGTGCGATGGGGGAGAAAGGAAAAATAGAATTCATAAATGGTGAAGAGAGAGGCGTCCTCCTCCCGCACAACGCAGGTCCTCCCGCACAACGCAGGTCCTTCCGCACAACGCAGGTCCTCCCGCACAACGCAGGTCCTCCCGCACAACGCAGGTCCTCCTCCTGCACAACGCAGGTCCTCCCACACAACGCAGGTCCTCCCGCACAACGCAGGACGATGGTGGTAGAGGGATCCGAGGGCTCCCCAGGGGCTCATTCACATAGGAGTATGATTCAGCACACCGCCTCTTGTTACATGATTCTCTGTGGAGGGAAAAATGAATTTCTCTCCTTCTTCATTCCTATAACCCCTTGTCTACATTGTCCACCAGCGCCATTTATAGACGGAGGGCGGGAGAACAGGACGGCCGCAATTCACCTGCGAATGAGCTTTTTTAGGTGGAAGCTGTAAATCCACCCAATCACTGACACAGCTCACTAAGGGAAAGCCCCTCCCCTTCCCAGACTGCCTCCCACCATGTATCCTGGGCTCCACCCCACCTGCAGCCCCGGGACCACCATGGTAGGTGGACTGGAGGGAGATCAATGAACATCTCTTCGCTGGTCTCCCCTCCGGTGAATGAAGACGTAAGAGACATCATTTTACATCACTTCTGGGTTCAGCTGTCACTTTACACTTCCCCACCCTCCCTTCCCTTCCTGATCAATGACTCCACCCCCTCCCTTCTAGATCAATGACTCCACCCCCTCCCTTCCCTTCCTGATCAATGACTCCACCCCCTCCCTTCCCTTCCTGATCAATGACTCCACCCCCTCCCTTCCCTTCCAGATCAATGACTCCACCCCTTCCCTTCCAGATTAATGACTCCTCCCCCTCCATTCCCTCCGCTTCCAGATCAATGACTCCACCCCTTCCCTTCCAGATCAATGACTCCAGCCCCTGCCTTCCCTTCCTGATCAATGACTCCACCCCCTCCCTTCCAGATCAATGACTCCACCCCATCCCCTCCCTTCCAGATAAATGACTCCACCCCCTCCCTTTCCTTCCAGATCAATGACTCCACCCCTTCCCTTCCCTTCCTGATCAATGACTCCACCCCCTCCCTTCCCTTCCTGATCAATGACTCCACCCCCTCCCTTCCAGATCAATGACTCCACCCCCTCCCTTCCCTTCCTGATCAATGACTCCACCCCCTCCCTTCCAGATCAATGACTCACCCCTCCCTTCCCTTCCTGATCAATGACTCCACCCCCTCCCTTCCAGATCAATGACTCCACCCCCTTCCTTCCCTTCCTGATCAATGACTCCACCCCTCCCTTCCAGATCAATCACTCCACCCCATCCCCTCCCTTCCAGATCAATGACTCCACCCCCTCCCTTCCCTTCCAGATCAATGACTCCACCCCTTTCCTTCCAGATCAATGACTCCTCCCCCTCCATTCCCTACCCTTCCAGATCAATGACCTCCTCCCTCTCCCTTACCTTTCAGATCATGACTCCACCCCCTCTCTTCCCTCCCCTTCTAGATCAATGACTCCACCCCCTCCCTGAATGACTCCACCCCCTCTCTTCCCTCCCCTTCTAGGTCAATGACTTCTTCCCTTCCATGTCCTCCCCACTTTTAGATCAATGACTCCTCGCCCTCCATTCCCTCCCCTTCCAGATCAATGACTCCACCCCCTCTCTTCCCTCTCCTTCTAGGTCAATGACTCCTCCTCTTCTATGTCCTCCCCACTTTCAGATCAATTACTCCTCCCCCTCAAACCCCCTTCCTTTCCAGATCAATGACTCCCCCTCCATGTCCTCTCCTTCCAAATCAATGACTCCTCCCAATCCATGTCTTCCCCTTCTCCAGATCAATGACTCCTCCCCCTCCATGCCCTCCCTTTACAGATCAATGACTCCTCCCCCTTCCCGATCAATGACTCACCCCCCTCCATGCCCTCCCTTTACAGATAAATGACCCCTCCCCCTTCCTTCCCCCCTTCCAGATTTATGACTCCTCCCCCTCTATGTCCTTCCCTTCCAGATCAATTACTCATCATGATTCACAATCAATGACACCGCCTCCTCCCTTCCATTAGCTTTCAGCTCAGTGACTCCGCCCCTCCCTTCCCTCCCCTTCCATGAAAGATCCCACCCCCTTCTCTTCTCTCACCTATCAGGACAGTGACTCCACCCCTTCTTTTTTTCAGAGCAGTGACTTCACTCCCTCCCTTCCAGAGGAGTGACTCCACCCCCTTGCTTGCCTTCCCTTACAGGACAGTGACTCTATCCCCTTCTTTTTTTCAGAGCAATGAATCCACCCCACTTCCATATGCTACCAGGGCAGTGACTCCACCCCCTCCTACCATCCCCCTCCAGAGCAGTAACTCCACCCCCTCCCTTCCCTCTCCTTCTGGGACAGTGACTCCACCCCCTCCCTTCCCCCTTCTTCTGGGACAGTGACTCCACCCCATCCCTTCCCTCTCCTTCCGAGACAGTGACTCCACCCCCTCCCTTCCCTCTTCTTCTGGGACAGTCACTCCACCCCCTCCCTTCCCTCTCCTTCCGAGACATTGACTCCACCCCCTCCCTTCCCTCTTCTTCTGAGACAGTGACTCCACCCTCTCTCTTCCCTCTCCTTCCGAGACAGTGACTCCACCCCCTCCCTTCCCTCTCCTTCTGGGAGAGTGACTCCACCCCCTCCCTTCCCCCTTCTTCTGGGACAGTGACTCCACCCCATCCCTTCCCTCTCCTTCCGAGACAGTGACTCCACCCCCTCCCTTCCCTCTTCTTCTGGGACAGTGACTCCACCCTCTCTCTTCCCTCTCCTTCCGAGACAGTGACTCCACCCCCTCCCTTCCCTCTTCTTCTGGGACAGTGACTCCACCCCATCCCTTCCCTCTCCTTCCAAGACAGTGACTCCACCCCCTCCCTTCCCTCTCCTTCCGAGAAAGTGACTCCACCCCCTCCCTTCCCTCTTCTTCTGGGACAGTCACTCCACCCTGTCTCTTCCCTCTCCTTCCGAGACATTGACTCCACCCCCTCCCTTCCCTCTTCTTCTGGGACAGTGACTCCACCCCATCCCTTCCCTCTCCTTCCGAGACAGTGACTCCACCCCCTCCCTTCCCTCTTCTTCTGGGACAGTGACTCCACCCTCTCTCTTCCCTCTCCTTCCGAGACAGTGACTCCACCCCCTCCCTTCCCTCTTCTTCTGGGACAGTGACTCCACCCCATCCCTTCCCTCTCCTTCCAAGACAGTGACTCCACCCCCTCCCTTCCCTCTCCTTCCGAGAAAGTGACTCCACCCCCTCCCTTCCCTCTTCTTCTGGGACAGTGACTCCACCCCCTCCCTTCCCTCTCCTTCCAAGACAGTGACTCCACCCCCTCCCTTCCCTCTCCTTCTGGGACAGTGACTTCCCCCTCTTCCCTTCCCCTCCAGGGCAATGACCCCACCCCCTTTCCTTTCCTTCCTGGACAGAGACTCTACACCTTTCCTCCCCCTCCAGAGCAGTGACTCCACCTCCTCCCTTCCCTCCCCTTCCAGGTCAATGACTCCTCCCCATCCTTGTCCTTCCCTTCCAGATTAATGACTCCTCCCCCTCCATGTCCTTTCCTTCCAGATCAATGACTCCTCCCCTTCCCTCCCCTCCCAGATCAATGACTCCTCCCGTTCCAGATCAATGACTTCTCCTCCTCCATATCCTTCCACATTAATGACACCACCTCTTCCCTTCCATCCCCTTCCAGAGCTGTGACTCCACCCTCTCCCATCCCTCCCCTTCAATGGCAGTGACTCCCCCCTCCCTTCCCTCCCCTTCAAGGGAAGTGACTCCACCCCCTCCCTTGCCTTCCCTTTCAGGACAGTGACTTTACACCTTTTTTCAGAGCACTGACTCCACCCCCTGCCTTCCAGAGAAATGACTCCACCCCCTCCCTATACCTCTCCCTCCAGGTACCCCTCCCTCCACCCCCTTCTTTTCCCTCTCCATCAAAGACAGTGACATCACCCCCTCCCTTCCCTCCACTTTCAGGTCAGCGACTCCACCCACTTTCTCCCCCCCAGGGCAGTGACTCCGCCCCTTCCCTCTCCTTCCAGGACACAGACTAAACCCCCTCCCCTCCCTCCCCATCCAGGGCAATGACTCCACCCCTCCTCTTCCAGGACAGCGACTCTACCCCCTCCCTTCCCTCCCCTTTCGGGGCAGTGAATCAACCCCCTCCCTTTCTTTACATTGTAGTGACTCCACCCCACATTACCTCGCCTTCCATGACAGTGACTCCACACCCTCCTATCCCTCTCCTTCCAGGACAATGATTCCACCCCCCTTTTTCCATCCCCTTCCAGGACAGTGACTCAACCCCTCTCCTTTCTTTACAGCACAGTGACTCCACCCCTCTCTTCCCTCGACTTCCAGAGCAGTAACCCCCCCCCCCCCCCCACACCTCCCTTCTTCCAGGCCAGTCTGTACAGAATTTCACTCAAAGAGAGACAGTCTGAAGGCAAACAGCTCTGGCCACTATAATTGGAATACCCAAAGAGCTCTGGGAATCCCATGGTGCTTCCTCCATTGAATGTTTACCTGTAAAATATATATTTTTTTATATATTTATGAAAATGTATATCTACATCTACGGTGTAGGAGTTTAAAGACTTAAGAAACATTTATAAAAAGTGGACTGAACCATTGCGGTTTCCCTTTAAGAAGCAGACAATAGAAAGGTCTTTTATAAGACATCTGTGAGTGTTTAGGAAGCTGAATGGCAGATATAAAACAGGTACAGAGACACTGAGCGCAGCGTAACTAAATCCTCATCCTGAGTGAACCTACTATTATCCGCCATCACTGGGATCAGCGCCCTCTGCGGGACCCTTCCTTTCATGTCCTCCCTGGCTGGACAACCCAGAAACCACTTCAAATAGAAGTTACTGGTTACTACTTATAGGAGGAAAGGAACATTGTGAACCCAGGGACCTTCCTGAAGACCATCAGCATCACAACACAGACAGGGAAGGAAGGAAGGAAGGAAGGAAGGAAGGAAGGAAGGAAGGAAGGAAGGAAGGAAGGAAGGAAGGAAGGAAGGAAGGAAGGAAGGAAGGATGGAAGGAAGGAAGGAAGGAAGGCACTTCTAATAAACATTGTGAGAAGCTCACAGCATGCAGTGAAATTAGAATAATTTGCTGCACCTTATAGGAGTTCCACTGCTGATTCTGAAAGGAGAAAAGGAATGTTGTGAACCCAGGGACCTTCCCGAAGACCATCAGTTTCACAACACAGATGATCACCTATCTAAGCAAGGAAGGAAGAAAGGACCAAAGGAAGGAAGGAAAGAAGGAAGAAAGCAGGGAAAGGGAGAGAGGGTGGAAGAAATGGTGTTTGAGAGAAAGGAAAGGAAAGAAGAGAGGAAGGAAGGGAGGGAGGAAGGGAGGGAGGAAGGAAGGAATCAAGGAATCAAGGAAAGAAGGAAGCAGGGGAAAGAAAGCAAGGGACAGAGGGAGGAAGTAACGGTGTCAGAAGGAAAGGAAGGCAGAAAACAAGAGAAAGGAAGGAAAGGAGAGAAGAAGGAAGGAATGGTGTTTGAAAAAAGGGAAGGAAGGTAGCAAGAGAGGTAGAAAGGAAGGGAAAAGGAAAGGAGGAAGGACCAAAGAAATGAGAAAAGAAAGGAAGAAAGTAGGGGAAAGGAAAGGAGGGAGAACTAGGAGTTCCACTGCTGATTCTGAAAGGAGAAAAGGAATGTTGTGAACCCAGGGACCTTCCTGAAGACCAGCAGCTTCACAACACAGATGATCACCTATCTTAGCAAGGAAGGAAGAAATGACCAAAGGAAGGAAGGAAGTTAAAAAGAAAGAAAGCAGGGGAAAGGGTGGAAGAAATGGTTCTTTGAGAGAAAGAAAGGGAGGAAGGAAGGAAGGAAGGAAGGAAGGAAGAAGGAAGGAAGGAAGGAAGGAAGGAAGGAAGGAAGGAAGGAAGGAAGGAAGGAAGGAAGGAAGGAAGGGGGATAAGGAGGAAGAAAGGAAGGAAGGGAGGGAGAGAAGAAGAAATTAATAAAGGAGGAAAGAAAGGAAGGTAGAGAGGGAGGAAGTAATGGTGTCTGAAATAAAGAAAGGGGTGGAATGAAGAAGAAAAAGGAGGGAGGGAAGGAAGGAAGGAAGGAAGGAAGGAAGGAAGGAAGGAAGGAAGGAAGGAAGGAAGGAAGGAAGGAAGGAAGGAAGGAAGGAAGGAAGGAAGGAAGGGGGATAAGGAGGAAGAAATTGTGTTTGGAAAAAAGGAATAGATGGCGGAAGGCAGGTAGGAAGAAAGAGAAAAAGAAAGGAAGCACTGAAGAAATTAAAAAAAAGAAGAAAGTAGGGGAAAGAAAAGAAGGGAGGAAGAAATTGTGTTTTAGAGAAAGGAGGGAAGAAAAGAAAAGATAGGAAGGAAGAAAGGAAGTGGGGAAAGGGAGGAAGGGAGAGAAGGGTATAAATGGTGTTTCAATAAGAGGACGGAATGGAGGAAGGACGAAGAAAGGGGGGAAGGAAGAGGAAAGGAAAGAAGAAGGGAAGGAAGGAGAAAGGAAGAGAAGAATAGGGAGGAAGGGGGAAATGGAGAGAGAGAGAGAAAAGAAGGAAGGTAGTTAGGAAAGAAAGAAGGAAGAGAGGGAGAGAAAAAAGGAAGGAGGGAGGGAGAGAAGGAAGAAAGAAAGGAAGGGGAGGGAAACAGGGAGGGAAGGAAGGAACAAGGCAGGACAAACATTTCATATATCCTGCCACTTCCAGGCAGACACAATGCAGAAGTGCAGAGTGGCCAGCAGTGGTAGGTAATAAGAAGGTATCAGGAAGATGACAGATATGGTGGATTGCACCGGGTCCTGGACACAATTCCACAGGCATTATGTCGCCTCCTCACTGTCTGTTTTACCCCTAAACCCACACCTCCGTACCACAGCTGAGTGCATTGCCTGCGGTTGTGGGATGGTTGCGGCATTGCCCTATTCAGCTAAATGGAGGGTTCATTTTGTTACACCCCTGTCTGCTGCCTTTGCTGTTTAAGGGGTTAGTTCACCTTTACAGAAAAAAATGTATTGGTGAACTAACACCAAAGCCACACATGGAGCTATCAGGGAATCCCTCCCGCTGAGCCGTTGTATTCTCCCAGTGGTGGAAGCCGTCCCCACTGGGAGAACACAGTGTTTATTGCTAGCGGCTATACCAGCCTCTAGCGATAATCGCATGTAAAATCCGGCAGGCTGGTGGTACCCAAGTTGATCGATCTCTCAGTTTGGTACATTCAGCCTGCCCATACATGGTTCAAATGATTTGGACTGTCTATGGCCTACCCAAGACACACTCCTCAACCCCTAGTCCCTACTGTACTTACCTCCATGGGTAATGAGCTCTCAGCCCTGCACTCACTCCAGCAGTCCGGGGATTTGAAATCTGCACTCTTCTTCCTCCTCCCTTTGCAGCGCCTCTGGGACAAATCAGATTGATTCACTGTGATGGCACTGACCAATTAGAATCGATCTGCTCTGTCCTGGAAGATGTTCAGTGTGTTATTACTGTAATAGCAGGATAGCTAAAAAAAAAAAAAAGCTATTTTGTTTTCCGCTGTATATTTTCCATATCATCGCTCATATACAGATCGGGGTGGAGTTCTCCTTTAACCGTGACTGGAGAGCGGATCTCAGCACATCCTATGAGCCGCGCTGCGGGACAGATAATGTGGGAAATAGGAAAACAGAATTTCTGGGTACAGAAAACGGTCGGAGTCATACACCTGGGGGGGATCAAAGTTCTCCCAAACAGCTTTCAAAACATCCTGAAAACCGAGGGCGGCATAAATTAGCGCCGCTCCGCCTTAATGTGGTAACAACGATTCCTGGTGGGGTGGGTGCCCAGAAATTGTCAGTTATACTGAGCAGAGCATGGCGTCCAGAAAAAAAAAAATTCAAAAAAATCAAACCTCCATGAAAACTGTCCGTATTTATGGGCTGCGTTCGCCGCCTGAGCCGCGGGCAGTCACGTGCGAAACTTTTACTGTAATGAGTTAATGCGACAATCGCTCCTCCACCCAAGCTGGGTGAGTCACCCCCCCCCCCCAGCGGGTGTAAAGGGGTTAACGGGAACAGAGAGAATGGAGGCTTGTTTTCGGTAGCCTGGCGTCATGACTTGGCACTTTCACGGCCTCATTTCCTGCCGTTTGAAAAAGCCAACGGTACTTCTAAGTTTAGCCCAAAGAAAAAGCAGTCTTTAATTTAAGACAAAATCAAAACCACCCTTGTAGCTCTGGGCTGACATCAGCAGCGGCTGAAGAAAAAAACAAAAAAAAAACGCCAGCCTGGAAGTCGCTTCACCGCTCCTCTTTCTTCATCGGTCTGACCTAAGAGGACCTGTCACTGGCACCCAGCCATATAATACAAAAACATAGAAGACCAAAGAGGTCCCTCAAGTCTGCCCCCTTTTTTGTTTTTATTATACTTTTCTCTACCAGGAATTTTTTTACATTTCTCACTTACATATACTTTTATTTTCTCCATCAGATCACCCCCCCACAGTAATTACCTTTTGTATCACTTGAACCCCCCTTTAGATTGTAAGCTCTAAGGAGCAAGGCCCTCTGATTCCTCCTGTATTGGATTGTATTGTAACTGTACCGCCTGACCTAACATTGTAAAGTGCTACACAAACTGTTGGCCCTGTATAATAATAATAATAATAATAATGTTAAAAATCAGCATTTTTTTGCTGGAATAACTGGAAAGCATTATTTATTTTCTGAAAGCAGAAGCCCTGGAAAATAAAACAGCGGACATTGCAATTTTTTATGTCCCATGATATTTGTTCAGTTGTTTATCAAACACAAACTTTCAGGAAAAAATACACTAAAAATGTTAGTGTACAGAAACACAACATACAGTACAACCCGGGAAGTATTCACAGAGCTTCACTTTTTCCACCTTTTGTTATGTTCCAGCCTTATTCCAAAATGGATTCAATTCATTCTTTTCCGTAAAATTCTACAAACAATCCCCCATAATGACAACATGAAAGAAGTTTGTTTGAAATATTTGCAAATTTATTAAAAATAAAAAATGAAAAAAATCCCATATACCCTAGTATTACAGACTCCTCCCATGTACATACGTATCACAGGCTCCTCCTATGTACATAAGTATCACAGACTCCTCCCATGTACATAAGTATCACAGACTCCTCCCATGTACATAAGTATCACAGACTCCTCCCATGTACATAAGTATCACAGACTCCTCCCATGTACATAAGTATCACAGACTCCTCCCATGTACATAAGTATCACAGACTCCTCCCATGTACATAAGTATCACAGGTTCCTCCCATGCACATAAGTATCACAGACTCCTCCCATGTACATAATTATCACAGACTCCTCCCATGTACATAAGTATCCCAGGCTCCTCCCATGTACATTAGTATCACAGACTCCTCCCATGTACATAAGTATCACAGACTCCTCCCATGTACATAAGTATCCCAGGCTCCTCCCATGTACATAAGTATCACAGACTCCTCCCATGTACATTAGTATCACAGACTCCTCCCATGTACATAAGTATCCCAGGCTCCTCCCATGTACATAAGTATCACAGGCTCCTCCCATGTACATAAGTATCACAGACTGCTCCCATGTACATAAGTATCACAGACCCCTCCCATGTACATAAGTATCACAGACCCCTCCCATGTACATAAGTATCACAGACTGCTCCCATGTACATAAGTATCACAGACTCCTCCCATGTACATAAGTATCACAGGCTCCTCCCATGTACATAAGTATCACAGGCTCCTCCCATGTACATAAGTATCAAAGGCTCCTCCCATGTACATAAGTATCACAGGCTCCTCCCATGTACATAAGTATCACAGGCTCCTCCCATGTACATAAGTATCAAAGGCTCCTCCCATGTACATAAGTATCACAGGCTCCTACCATGTACATAAGTATCACAGACTCCTCCCATGTACATAAGTATCACAGACTCCTCCCATGTACAGAAGTATCACAGGCTCCTCCCATGTACATAAGTATCACAGACTCCTCCCATGTACATAAGTATCACAGGCTCCTCCCATGTACATAGGTATCACAGCCTTTGCTCAATACTTTGGTGAAGCTCCTTTGGCACCAATTACAGCCTCAAGTCTTGTTGAGTATGATGCTACAAGCTTGGCACTCCTATTTTTGGGCAGTTTCTCTCATTCTTCTTTGCAGGAACCTCTCGCGCTCCACCAGGTTGGATGGGGAGTGACTGTGCAACTACGGTACCTAAAATTGTCCATAGACAATGCTTTAAAAGCCTTTACAGGTTATCAGTGTGGAGCTGAATGTGAGCTCCGGGCCGAGATCTATTGCGCTCACTCTGATGTTTGCGGTAATACCTTACACACGTGTGGTGCAATCACTGTTTACATATGAGTGCCGGACCTACGTGCGCATTTGCATGTATGCGTTTGGGGATGAGGGTGCTTTTACATTTTTTTTTTTTAATTATTTTTATTTATTTTATTTTAATGTATTTTTAGGCTTTTTTATTTATTTATTTTTTTCATCTAATTTTATTGATTTCACAAGGAGGAGCATGCCACCTTGTGATAGCTTTGGGCAGTGACAGGTTCTCATTGTGGTGACATTAGGGGTTTATTAGACCCCTGACATCTCCCCTGCCCGCCAAAGCACAGTCACTGTGCTGCCCGCCCATGTGTTGCTTTTCTCTTCTGAATAGAGAGAAAGATACATTGTATATATACATGATCCGTTATATAATACACTGTATACGTACAGGATCCATTATATAATACATTGTATACGTACATGATCCAGTGTATAATACCTTCTATACATACATGATCCAGTATATAATACATTGTATACATACAGGATCCATTATATAATACATTATATACATACAGGATCCATTATATAATACATTGTATACATACAGGATCCAGTATATAATACATTGTATACATACAGGATATATTATATAATACATTGTATACATACATGATCCATTATATAATACATTGTATACGTACAAGATCCATCATATAATACATTGTAATGGTTCAGGATCCATTATATAATACATTGTATACATACAGGATCCATTATAAAATACATTGTATACGTACATGATCAATTATATAATACATTGTATACGTACATGATCCATTATATAATACATTGTATACGTACAGGATCCATTATATAATACATTGTATACATACATGATCCAGTATATAATACATTGTATACATACAGGATCCATTATATAATACACTGTATACATGCAGGATACATTATATAATACATTGTATACGTACAGGATCCATTATATAATACACTGTATATGTACAGGATACATTATATAATACATTGTATACTTACATGATCCATTATATAATACATTGTATATGTACAGGATCCATTATATAATACATTGTATATGTACAGGATCCATTATATAATACACTGTATACATGCAGGATACATTATATAATATATTGTATACATAAAGGATACATTATAGACCTGCTGATTGACTGCGTCCAATCACAGCCCAGAGCACTTGTTGACAATCAACACAGGGCTCTGTAACGAGGAAACTATTTCTCTTTGAGGGAACAAAGTGATTTTTTTGTAAAAAGCAGCACACATTACACAAATTAACACTTGTTTGGCACACACCTAACCCCTTGATTACCCAAGATGTTAACTTCTTCCCAGCCAGTGTCATTAGTACAGTGACAGTGTATAGTATTATCACTGATCACTGTATTAGAGTCACTGGTGTTGTCAGTGGCAGTTAGTCAGTTCCCACTCAGCGTCAGTTAGTGTCAGATTGTCCGCCGCACTATCACAGTCCCATTATAAGTCGCTGATCACCACCATTAGTAGTATAAAAAAAAAATCCAGTATATATCTCATAGTTTGTAGACACACTAACTTTCACACAAACCAGTCAATATACACTTTTTTTTTTTTTACCAAAGACGTGTAGGAGAATACATTTTTGCCTAAATCTATAAAGATTTTTTTTATTGTTATTATTTTTTGGATATGTTTTATAGCAGAAAGTAAAAAATATTGTTTTTTTTCCAATTGTTTTTTGTCCTTTTTCATTTATATAATAAAACAATAAACAACACGGTGATGATCAAATACCACCAAAAGAAAGCTTTATTTCTGTGAGAAAAAAAAAACGATATAAACTTCATCTGCAAGAACGCGCAATTACCAGGTAAAGTAGCGCAGTGCTAAATAGCAAAAAATGGCCTGGTCATGAAGGGGGTAAAACCTCCTGGAGCTGAGGGGGTTAAATTGCGATTAAATGACAGCTCCCGGCCGCTTCCTTCTGTTTGCAAACAAAGCCGCTGCGGATTTCTTCATCTCAGTATATAATGGAGTCAGCACACCGGAAAGTTACGGTTCAGTTCATGTGGACTATTCCATTTTTAACATGAAAGAGTTAGTATAAATTATAAAGCCATAAAAAGGATACTGTACACAGTTGTACAAACAAAGCACAACGAGGGAATTACACTTAATAAAGGATTTGCACCCAGAACCCCCCCCCCCCCCCTTCCTGCTACCAGGTGTAGTCCATTGGAAACTTTGTATAACTTTGTTATGTTTTGCTCTTTGTGTTTCACTTGTTGGGTATTCATAGAACAATCTCTGCTTTGCTCTGTCTAGCTGTTGGGTTTAACTCCTTGCTGTCTGGCTGAGTTCCTCAAGGTTGAAGAGATCTCTGTACTTTGTCTATAGTATCAGTGGCGGCCCATAATCCACCCCCCTATCCATGCGTCCGTCCCCCTAAACAAAGATTTGGGGGGCACACCCTAAAAGATGGTGCAGCCATAAGAACATACAAACAGAACAAAATATTACACGCAAAAAATGACATTTAACTCCTGCAAGGCTATTTAACCACTTGCTGACCGCCGCACGCCGATATACGTCGGCACAATGGCAGCAGTGGGCAAATGGGCGTACCTGTATGTCCCCTTTAATACGCGGGGGTACTGCGTGACCGTTGTCTCAATGACCGTCACTCGATATCCGCCGGTGTCCAGCGATCGTGTCACGGAGCCGCAGAACGGGGAGATTCCTATGTAAACAAGGCATTTGCCTGTTCTGCCTAGCAACATGACAGGGATCTACTGTTCTCTGTCATCGGGAGCAGTGATCTCTGTCATGTTGTAGTGTCCCATCCCCCCCCCCCCCACAGTTTGAATCACTCCCTAGGACACACTTAACCCCTTGATCGCCCCCTAGTGTTTAACCCCCTTCCCTGCCAGTGTCATTTACACAGTAATCAGTGCATTTTTATAGCACTGATCGCTGTATAAATGACAATGGTCCCCAAAATAGTGTCAAAAGTGTCCGATGTGTCCGTCGCAATGTCGCAGTCACAATAAAAATCACAGATCGCCTCCATTACTAATAAAAAAAAATGAATAATAAAAATGCCATAAATCTATCCCTATTTTGTAGACGCTATAACTTTTGCACCATAAATTTTACCAAAAATATATAGAAGAATACATATCGGCCTAAACTGAGGAAAAATATTTGTTTTTTTATATATTTTTTTGGAATGTTTACTATAGCAAAAAGTATTGCTTTTTTTTCAAAATTGTCGCTCTTTTTTTGTTTATAGCGTTAAAAAAAAAAAAAAAAGCAGAGGTGATCAAATACCACCAAAAGAAAGCTCTATTTATGGGAAAAAAAGGACATCAATTTTGTTTTGGTGTAATGTCGCACGACCGCGCAATTGTCAGTTAAAGCGACACAGTGCCGAATCGCAAAAATTGCTCTGGTCAGGAAGGGGGTAAAATCTTCCGGGGCTGAAGTGGTTAAAACACCTGAACATTTTCCAGATATATGTGGATTTAGTCACACCGTATGGCTATATGGTGCTTAAGCCCACTTACTGCGTCAGCCCCTAATCTACAAGCGGGACGTCGGACGCATGGATTCCAATGGGGGTTTTTTTTTTTTTTGAAGCACATAAATAGAGCCTGAGGCTCTAATAGGCTTCAAAAAAGGGTGGGCTCGGGGCACAGAACGGGTGACCTGACTGACCGGGGGTGGGTGGCAGTGGGTGCATTGTTTACCGCCCCCCCCAAAAAAAAATATACCACCAGCCGCCACTGTATAGTATCTTGTTGTTTGGCTTTATACTCATTAACAGTGGCAGCTGGTGCTCTATTGATTGGGGGGGGGGGGGCGCAAACAAACCCAGGTAAGGGGGGGGGATGAGCACATAGATCCTCCGCTTCTGAACCATACCAGGCCAAAAGCCATGAGGGGGGCACCTTGCCAGGGGGGACTCCACTGGCACAGCACCTTCTCCCTATGTTGATGAGGATGAGTTTATTGGCTCACACTGTGGAATCTACTACCCTAAAGCTGATTATACAATAGTCCGCTTATCTGGAAGTGGAATTACTGTCTGTGCTGACCCAGCTCCTCCACCCCTGCCCTTACCTACATACATAACCTGAATGAATACTATAGAGGGTTACTTGAGTGACAGCTCTGAGTCTGCTGGAGCTGCTGACATCACATCCAAGATGGCGGCACCCAGCAGTGGTCTCTGGACTTTGGATTTCTACACAAGGGAGGATTTTACTGGAAATGAGATGAATAAAATACATTCGATGTACATATAATGGAATGGGAAGATTGTAAGGAATGGTCGGGTGACGGGGTCTCTTTAAGAATATTAATCGGCTATGTTCCTGCGGGGGGCGCGTTCGCTCGGCTCGCTCTTCTGTTTGTCTCTTTGTGACTTGTTTGAGGGACGACCAAAATAATCACATTACCAAAATAGGAGATTTGGGTCTGATTATGACTCATGGGAATGAACAGGAACTGAAACTTTATTTTGAATGAGATGATGATTGTGGATGAGAAAGATTTCCTTCGATCGCGGCTCTTCATTATTATTGTCCCGGCTCCGGATTCTCCGTCACTTTCTACCAATTCCTGAAACAACACATCTGTGTCCAGCAGGTTATATGAAACACCCCGGACATTACATAAAGCCCAACTCCGGCTGAAACCTTTTTTTTTTTTTTTCAGTTTTAGGGAAAGGCTGCATTTTTCAGGCTTTTATTGATATCCATGGGACCTGCTGGGACACTGCTGGTAGGCGGGAGCTGAGCTGCTGAGTCACTGATAAAAGGGGGAGCAGGGTGAGCTGAGCTGCTCAGGTACTGCTGGGAGAGGGGAGTAGGGCGAGCTGATCTGAAGAGTCCATGCTTAACGGAAGGAGTAGGGCAAGCTGAGCTGCTGAGTCACTGCTGAGGGAAAGAACAGGGAGAGCTGAGCTGCTGGGTCATTGCTGATGAAAGGAGTAGGGCGAGCTGAGCTGCTGAGTCACTGCTGAGGAAAGGAGCAGGGCAAGCCGAGCTGCTGAGTCACTTCTAAGGAAAGGAGCAGGGCGAGCTGAGCTGCTGAGTCACTGCTGAGGGAAAGAACAGGGTGAGCTGAGCTGCTGGGTCATTGCTGATGAAAGGAGTAGAGCGAGCTGAGCTGCTGAGTCACTGCTGAGGAAGGAGCAGGGCGAGCTGAGCTGCTGAGTCACTGCTGAGGAAGGAGCAGGGCAAGCTGAGCTGCTGAGTCACTTCTAAGGAAAGGAGCAGGGCGAGCTGAGCTGCTGAGTAACTGCTGAGGAAAGGAGCAGGGCGAGCTGAGCTGCTGAGTCACTGCTGAGGAAGGAGCAGGGCAAGCTGAGCTGCTGAGTCACTTCTAAGGAAAGGAGCAGGGCGAGCTGAGCTGATGAGTCACTGCTGAGGAAAGGAGCAGGGCGAGCTGAGCTGCTGAGTCACTGCTGAGGAAAGGAGCAGGGCGAGCTGAGCTGCTGAGTCACTGCTAAGGAAAGTAGCAGGGCGAGCTGATCGGATGAGTCCCTGCTGAACAGAAGGAGTAGGGCGAGCTGAGCTGCTGAGTCACTGCTGAGGAAAGGAGCAGGGCGAGCTGAGCTGCTGAGTCACTGCTAAGGAAAGGAGCAGGGCGAGCTGATCGGATGAGTCCCTGCTGAACAGAAGGAGTAGGGCGAGCTGAGCTGCTGAGTCACTGCTGAGGAAAGGAGCAGGGCGAGCTGATCTGATGAGTCCCTGCTGAACAGAAGGAGTAGGGCAAGCTGAGCTGCTGATGTTTTATAGCAGAAAGTTAAAAAAATATTGCTTTTTTTTTTTTAATTGTCAGTCATTTTTTGGTGATCAAATACCACCAAAAGAAATTATTATTATTATTTGGGTACAACGTCGCACGACTGCGCAATTGTCAGTTAAAGTAGCGCAGTCCCGTATCGCAAAAAAAGGACCTGGTCATAAAGGGGGGGGGGGGATCTTCCAGAGCTGAGGTGGTTAACATGTACCAAAAAAATAAACGAAAAGATAATAAAAAGATAAGAAATGAAACACATACAGTATCTCACAAAAGTAAGTACACCCCTCACATTTTTGTAAATATTTTCTTCTATCTTTTCATGTGACAACACTGAAGAAATGACACTTGGTCTTCTATTAAAGACAGTTTCTGATTGGCTACCATGGGTTACGGTGCTCTTTATTGAATACATGTGGTGCGCCTGCTTTCCTCTCGCTGTGTGTAGTTAATAATGTGAAGATGTAACATAGAAATATAAATGATGACAATGTAACCAATTCTCTTCAACAACACTCTCTATATACTCACAAAAGTGAGTACACCCCTCACATTTGTGTAAATCTTTTCTTCTATCTTTTCTTCTATCTTTTCATGTGACAACACTGAAGAAATGACACTTTGCTACAATGTAAAGTAGTGAGTGTACAGCTTGTATAACAGTGTAAATTTACAGTCCCCTCAAAATAACTCAACACACAGCCATTGATGTCTAAACCACTGGCAACAAAAGTGAAAATGTCCAAATTGGGCCCAAAGTGTCAATATTTTGTGTGACCACCATTACTTTCCAGCACTGCCTTAACCCCCTTGGGCATGGAGGTCACCAGAGCTTCACAGGTTGGCACTGGAGTCCTCTTCCCCTCCTCCATGATGACATCACAGAGCTGGTGGATGTTAGAGACCTTGCGCTCCTCCACCTTCCGTTTGAGGATGCCCCACAGATGATCAATAGGGTTTAGGTCTGGAGACATGCTTGGCCAGTCCATCACCTTTACCCTCAGCTTCTTTAGCAAGGCAGTGGTGGTCTTGGAGGTGTGTTTGGGGTGGTTATCATGTTGGAATACTGCCCTGCGGTCCAGTCTCTGAAGGGAGGGGATCATGCTCTGTTCAGTATGTCACAGTACATGTTGGCATTCATGGTTCCCTCAATGATCTGTAGCCCCCCAGCACTCATGCAGCCCCAGACCATGACACTCCCACCACCATGCTTGACTGTAGACAAGACACACTTGTCTTTGTACTCCTCACCTGGTTGCCCCCACACACGCTTGTCACCATCTGAACCAAATAAGTTTATCTTGGTCTCATCAGACCACAGGACATGGTTCCAGTAATCCATGTCCTTAGTCTGCTTGTCTTCAGTATACGCCTTGTGGGCTTTCTTGTGCATCATCTTTAGAAGAGGCTTCCTTCTGGGATGACAGCCATGCAGACCAATTAGATGCAGTGTGCAGCGTATGGTCTGGGCACTGACAGGCTGACCCCCCACCCCTACAATCTCGGCAGCAATGCTGGCAGCACTTATACGTCTATTTCCCAAAGACAACCTCTGGATATGACGCTGATCACGTGACCTCAACTACTTTGGTGGACCATGGCGAGGCCTGTTCTGAGTGGAACCTGTCCTGTTATACCGCTGTATGGTCTTGGCCACCGTGCTGCAGCTCAGTTTCAGGGTCTTGGCAATCTTCTTATAACCTAGGCCATCTTTATGTAGAGCTACAATTTTTTTCAGATCCTCAGAGAGTTCTTTGCCATGAGGTGCCATGTTGAACTTCCAGTGACCAGTATGAGAGAGTGAGAGCGATAACACCAAATTTAACACACCTGCTCCCCATTCACATCTGAGACCTTGTATCATTAACGAGTCACATGACACCGGGGAGGGAAAATGGCTAATTGGGCCCAATTTGGACATTTTCACTTAGGGGTGTACTGACTTTTGTTGCCAGCGGTTTAGACATTAATGGCTGTGTGTTGAGTTATTTTGAGGGGACAGTAAATTTACACTGGTATACAAGCTGTACACTCACTACTTTACATTGTAGACAAGTGTCATTTCTTCAGTGTTGTCACATGAAAAGATAGAAGAAAAGATTTACAAAAATGTGAGGGGTGTACTTACTTTTGTGAGATACTGTATATATATGTATGTGAATGCATAGTGTCTTTTTTTAAGTGAAATTGTCAAGAAACAAACAACATTTACCAACAAATAAGCACAAGGGAAACACACAGATAACTTGTCTTTGGTAAATAATTTCTTTTTATTTTTTTGTTACATGCAATGATCTCATGGCTTTTTTAATCACATGCCTTCAGTGGATGACTGATCACATGATTGTGTTGATAAACAAAATCCATGTGATTGCAAAATGTTATTTATCAACAAACCAATGTGGAGATTGGCGATCGATCGGGTCTCTTTGTGATCCTAGCTGGGGATCTGTTAATTCCTTGCCAAAAAATGTTGTTGGAGATATTTGTTTTGGCAGATGAAATAGTTGTAAAATGAAGACTGGCTCTAGGATGAAGGTGTTTTATGAATGGTGGGAAAACAGTGTAAGGACTTGCATAAGGGCAGACGCAGCGTGCTTTCACGTACAATGAACCTGCACGCCCTTGACCCGCACGTAACCTCCTTGGTGACTGCCTCAACCGGCTTCAAGCTGATTTTACATTTCCGTGGTCTTGTATGAGAGATGTAAAAAAGGATTTTATTGCATATGACAAGAGAAAGAATTCCAACACATTTCAGGAGCTTGGAATTCCCTCCTTCATCAGGGTCTGAAACATGAAAAGTGATTGATGATTCCACTGGAAAAAAACGATTTGTATATGGATTGTGACTGTTACTGTTTAATATATGGTTATCATTGGCCTTTGTAAGCACTGGTACCACTTACAGAACTTTTCACATTGCTGGGAGGAGGGAGCAGGATGAACTGAGCTGCTGAGTCACTGCTGGGAGGAGGGAGCAGGATGAACTGAGCTGCTGAGTCGCTGCTGGGAGGAGGGAGCAGGATGAACTGACCTGCTGAGTCGCTGCTGGGAGGAGGGAGCAGGATGATCTGAGCTAGTGAGTCACTGCTGGGAGGAGGGAGCAGAATGAACTGAGCTGCTGAGTCACTGCTGGGAAGAGGGAGCAGGATGAACTGAGCTGCTGAGTCACTGCTGGGAGGAGGGAGCAGGATGAACTGAGCTGCTGAGTCACTGCTGGGGAAGGAGTAAAGTTAGCTGAGCTGCTAAGACACTGTAAGGAGACCTGGAAGGAGGAGCAGGGTGAGCTGAACAACTAGATCTCTGCTGAAATGGGAAGTATGGTGAGCTGAGCTTCTGAGTCGCTGCTGTGAGAAGAGTCAGGGTGAGCTGAGAAGCTGGGTCACTGCTGGGAGGGGGGAGTACGGTGAGCTGAGATGCTGAGAGAAGGAACAGGGTGACCTGAGTTGCTCAGTCACTGTTGCATGGGAGGATCAGGTGGAGCTGGATTACTAAGTAACTGCCGTGAGAAGGTAAGTGGTTACCTGAGCTGCTGAACCACCTCTGAGAGAAGAAGCAGGATGGGCTGAGCTGCTGAGTCACTATCGAAAGGGTGAATCAGGGTGAGCTGAACAGCTGGGTCACTGCTGGGAGGGGGGTACTGAGCTGAGCTGCTGAGAGAAGGAACAGGGTGAGCTGCAGTGGCGGCCTGTCCATAGAGGGCGCACGGGCGCTGCCTCCCTATGCATGCGTCCGGCCCCCTGATATACACATCAGTAGCGCCGGACAATGGATTTCAATGCGGGGGGGGGGTTGAAGCACCTCATTAGGCTCTAATAGGCTTCAAAAAAGGGTGGCCTCGGAGCTCAGAGCATTGCACTCTGAGGCCACCCAGTTGTGTGGCCATAGCGAATGGATTTTCGCTATTATCACACTAAAGTTCCTCCCCGCCAATCAAGAGGCAGGTCTGTGGGACCTGTTTGCCGATTGACCAAAGTGTCAGGTGATCCCATTGGATGCCTAGCGCTTTGGCGGAAGAGGAGACACAAGGCGGAGGAAGCCGCTAGAGGAGCAGACACCCGAGCCGCTCTCCAGGAGAGGAGACCACAGCCCCGCGGGTAAGTGATGGACCGCCCGGGGGTTGTGCCTCAGTGCCATGCCACGCCGCGCGGGGGGGTGTTCTTTTTTGCCGCCCCCAAAAGGAGAACCCACCAGCCACCACTGGTGAGCTGAGCTACTGTTGAATGGGAGGAGCAGTTGGAGCTGGGCTGCTGAGTCATTGCTGTGAGGTGATGGGTTGTTAGCTGAGCTGCTGAGTCACTTCTGAGAGAAGGAGCAGGGTGAGCTGAGTTGCTGAGTCACTATTGAAAGGGTGAATCAGGGTGAGCTGAGCAGCTGGGTAACTGCCTTAAGGGGGAGTACGGTGAGCTGAGCTGCTGAGAGAAGGAACAGGGTGAGCTGAGCTGCTGAGTCACTGTTGGATGGGAGGAGCAAGTGGAGCTGGACTGCTGAGTCACTGTTGGATGGGAGGAGCAGGTGGAGCTGAACTGCTGGGTCACTGTTGGATAGGAGGAGCAGGTGGAGCTGGGCTGCTGAGTCACTGTTGGATGGGAGGAGCAGTTGGAGTTGGGCTGCTGAGTCACTGTTGGATGGGAGGAGCAGGTGGAGTTGGGCTGCTGAGTCACTGTTGGATGGGAGGAGCAGGTGGAGTTGGGCTGCTGAGTCACTGTTGGATGGGGGGAGCAGGGCTGCTGAGTCACTGTTGGATGGGAGGAGCAGGTGGAGCTGGGCTGCTGAGTCACTGTTGGATGGGAGGAGCAGGTGGAGCTGAGCTGCTGAGTCACTGTTTGATGGGAAGAGCAGGTGAAGTTGGGCTGCTGAGTCACTGTTGGATGGGAGGAGCAGGTGGAGCTGAGCTGCTGAGTCACTGTTAGATAGGAGGAGCAGGGTGAGCTGAGCTGCTGAGTCATTGTTGAATGGGAGGAGCAGGGTGAGCTGAGCTGCTGAGTCACTGTTGGATGGGAGGAGCAGGTGGAGCTGGGCTGCTGAGTCACTGTTGGGTGGGAGGAGCAGGTGGAGCTAAGCTGCTGAGTCACTGCTGGATGGGAGGAGCAGGTGGAGCTGGGCTGCTGAGTCACTGTTGGGTGGGAGGAGCAGGTGGAGCTAAGCTGCTGAGTCACTGTTGGATGGGAGGAGCAGGTGGAGCTAAGCTGCTGAGTCACTGTTGGATGGGAGGAGCAGGTGGAGCCAGTGGCGTAGCGTGGGGGGTGCAGGGGGTGCCGTGGCCCCGGGCGCAACATTTAGGGGGGCGCTAGTATGTATCACTACTGGCTGCCTCCTCCTAATTTCAGGTTCCTGTGTCCCCTGCGCTCCGGCCGCCATGTTAAGTGTCCGACGCCCTGTGATTGGGCGTATGGGGGTCATGTGAGACATAGGGCTGGCCTGTCCTCTCTCGCTCCTGAAGTCCCGCCTCAGCACATGACCTCCCATTCGCCCAATCACATTGCACTGGACACTGAACATGGCAGCAGCCAGAGCGCGGGGGAGAGAATAAACAATGTGAGCCACCGCTGTCTTTTCCTCCTCCTCTGGACCGATGCAGGCCAAGACAAGAAGGGGAGTGAGACTCCCTCGTGAGAGTCATGTTACTGGCAGGGGGGGATGGGAGAGAGAGACTGTAGGCAGGACAGTATAGTGTAGGCTCTGTAGTATAATGGTCAGTATAGTGTAGTATAGTGGTCAGTATAGTGTAGTATAGTGGTCAGTACTATTGTATTTGAAGGGACTCAGGAGTGCTAAAAGTGGATTTCAATGCGGGGGGGGGGGGTTGAAGCACCTCATTAGGCTCTAATAGGCTTCAAAAAAGGGTGGCCTCGGAGCTCAGAGCATTGCACTCTGAGGCCACCCAGTTGTGTGGCCATAGCGAATGGATTTTCGCTATTATCACACTAAAGTTCCTCCCCGCCAATCAAGAGGCAGGTCTGTGGGACCTGTTTGCCGATTGACCAAAGTGTCAGGCGATCCCATTGGATGCCTAGCGCTTTGGCGGAAGAGGAGACACAAGGCGGAGGAAGCCGCTAGAGGAGCAGACACCCGAGCCGCTCTCCAGGAGAGGAGACCACAGCCCCGCGGGTAAGTGATGGACCGCCCGGGGGTTGTGCCTCAGTGCCATGCCACGCGGGGGGGTGTTCTTTTTTGCCACCCCCAAAAGGAGAACCCACCAGCCACCACTGGTGAGCTGAGCTACTGTTGAATGGGAGGAGCAGTTGGAGCTGGGCTGCTGAGTCATTGCTGTGAGGTGATGGGTTGTTAGCTGAGCTGCTGAGTCACTTCTGAGAGAAGGAGCAGGGTGAGCTGAGTTGCTGAGTCACTATTGAAAGGGTGAATCAGGGTGAGCTGAGCAGCTGGGTAACTGTCTTAAGGGGGAGTACGGTGAGCTGAGCTGCTGAGAGAAGGAACAGGGTGAGCTGAGCTGCTGAGTCACTGTTGGATGGGAGGAGCAAGTGGAGCTGGACTGCTGAGTCACTGTTGGATGGGAGGAGCAGGTGGAGCTGAACTGCTGGGTCACTGTTGGATAGGAGGAGCAGGTGGAGCTGGGCTGCTGAGTCACTGTTGGATGGGAGGAGCAGTTGGAGTTGGGCTGCTGAGTCACTGTTGGATGGGAGGAGCAGGTGGAGTTGGGCTGCTGAGTCACTGTTGGATGGGAGGAGCAGGTGGAGTTGGGCTGCTGAATCACTGTTGGATGGGGGGAGCAGGGCTGCTGAGTCACTGTTGGATGGGAGGAGCAGGTGGAGCTGGGCTGCTGAGTCACTGTTGGATGGGAGGAGCAGGTGGAGCTGAGCTGCTGAGTCACTGTTTGATGGGAAGAGCAGGTGAAGTTGGGCTGCTGAGTCACTGTTGGATGGGAGGAGCAGGTGGGGCTGAGCTGCTGAGTCACTGTTAGATAGGAGGAGCAGGGTGAGCTGAGCTGCTGAGTCATTGTTGAATGGGAGGAGCAGGGTGAGCTGAGCTGCTGAGTCACTGTTGGATGGGAGGAGCAGGTGGAGCTGGGCTGCTGAGTCACTGTTGGGTGGGAGGAGCAGGTGGAGCTAAGCTGCTGAGTCACTGCTGGATGGGAGGAGCAGGTGGAGCTGGGCTGCTGAGTCACTGTTGGGTGGGAGGAGCAGGTGGAGCTAAGCTGCTGAGTCACTGTTGGATGGGAGGAGCAGGTGGAGCTAAGCTGCTGAGTCACTGTTGGATGGGAGGAGCAGGTGGAGCCAGTGGCGTAGCGTGGGGGGTGCAGGGGGTGCCGTGGCCCCGGGCGCAACATTTAGGGGGGCGCTAGTATGTATCACTACTGGCTGCCTCCTCCTAATTTCAGGTTCCTGTATCCCCTGCGCTCCGGCCGCCATGTTAAGTGTCCGGCGCCCTGTGATTGGGCGTATGGGGGTCATGTGAGACATAGGGCTGGCCTGTCCTCTCTCGCTCCTGAAGTCCCGCCTCAGCACATGACCTCCCATTCGCCCAATCACATTGCACTGGACACTGAACATGGCAGCAGCCAGAGCGCGGGGGAGAGAATAAACAATGTGAGCCACCGCTGTCTTTTCCTCCTCCTCTGGACCGATGCAGGCCAGGACAAGAAGGTGAGTGAGACTCCCTCGTGAGAGTCATGTTACTGGCAGGGGGGGATGGGAGAGAGAGACTGTAGGCAGGACAGTATAGTGTAGGCTGTGTAGTATAATGGTCAGTATAGTGTAGTATAGTGGTCAGTATAGTGTAGTATAGTGGTCAGTACTATTGTATTTGAAGGGACTCAGGAGTGCTAAAAGTCCGCAGGTTAGGGGGGCGCAAATTACTTGCCTTGACCCGGGTGCTGACAACCCACACTACGCCACTGGGTGGAGCTGAGCTGCTGTGTCGCTGCCGTGAGGAGGTGGATTGTTAGCTGAGCTGCAGAGTGACTTCTGAGAAAGGGAGCAGGGTGAGCTGAGCTGCTGAGAGTCATTGTTGGATGGGAAGAGCAAGTGGAGTCGGGCTGCTGAGTTACTGCTGTGGGAAGGTGGGTGGTTCGCTGAGCTGCTGAGTCACTTCTGAAAGAAGGAGCAGGGTGAGCTGAGCTACTGAGTCACTGCTAGAAAGGGGAGCAGGAGGAGCTAAGCTGACATAGAAAAAAAAAAATCAGCACTTCTGCTATAAACTGTGAAGATGAATTGCTCCACAGTGCCTACAGCCACAAAAGTCAGAGCTCTCTCCTTCATCAAGGTTTAAAATGCCGACAGTGATTGAAAACTGGAAAAAAAAATGTGCATAGTGATTGTGGCTGTTATGGTTTAATATACGGTTATTCTTGGCCTCTGTAAGTACCGGTACCACATACAGGACTTTTTCATAGCCCCTGTGCCGCGGATCTGACCGCTGACCGTTACTCTTTATCATCTATGAGTAACTACCACCCAGGGAGAATTATTTCTACTCCCCCCTTAGATCTCCCAGAGACATCTAAAGAGAAATACGCAGCTGAAAAGGTTCATTTCTCAGCAGCCAGGAGGAGAGGCGCTTTGCGGTTGCGATTTTCCACTGAATGACCCAATTTACATAATATTTTGCTGTGTACATTAACAGTAGTCTTCAGAGCCGGAGGGAACGCAGAGGGAATTTTCATGCAATGCTTATTATGTTACCGGGAATGAAGGGTAATTGGCAATTAATATGTGATGCTGGGATCAATCACTTAGTGTCCTACAGAAACATTTCCGGGACAGAATAATATTAATGTAAGGATTATGTAACACCTGGAGGTAAAAGATGTCAGCTATGGACATTCATTTCAGTGAGTAAAGCAGCCTTTCTCCACCTTTCTAACATGGAGGAACCCTTGAAATAACTCTTAGGTCTCAGGGAACCTCTGCTAATATTTTTTCTTAGTGTCACCTCATGGTACTTTAGTGTGATTAGAAAGTTGTAGACAAAATTGTTTTCAGTAATATTAATGAAATGAAACAATAATAATAATATTAGTAAGAAAAGAAACCCAATCAGTGAAGATTGTAGGACCTTCACCTCTCTAAGTACTTTATTTAATTTTGCTCCTTTTTTTTCCTCTTAAAAAAAAGGACCCATTCCTGCTCCTCCAGCTTTTTTTGCAGTGTCACATCATCAGGGGGACAGGTGCAAGAACCAGGAATGAACAACCAGCTTTCTGAGGACATCAGTATCTAAGAAGTTCCTTACATTGGTGGCCAGTGATAAGATTTCCCCTTACATTGGTGGGGAGTGGGAAAAAATGCTCCTTACATTGATGGTCAGTGAAGAATGCTCCTTACATTGGTGATCAGTGAGAAGAATGTTCCTTACATTGGTGATCAGTGAGAAGAATGTTCCTTACATTGGTGATCAGTGAGAAGAATGTTCCTTACATTGGTGATCAGTGAGAAGAATGCTCCTTACATTGGTGATCAGTGAGAAGAATGTTCCTTACATTGGGGGTCAGTTGAAAGAATGCTCCTTACATTGGAGGCCAGCGGGAAGAATGAGCTTGGTGAATACTCATTTCCAAACCCATGGCCATCATTTTGGAGTTGCACCCCCAATTGCCGATACCCAATGTCCCTTACAATGGAGTTGCTCTCAATCTCTAAAACCCAATGGCCATTAATATGAAGTTGTCCCAATCCCAAATACCCAATGGCCATTAATATGAAGTTGCCCCAATCCCAAATACCCAATGGCCATTAATATGGAGTTGCCCACCAATCCCTGATACCCAATGGCCATTAATATAGAGTTGCTCCCAATCCCCAATACCTGATAGCCATTAATATGGAGTTGCACTCAATCCATGATACCCAGTGGCCATTAAACTGGAGTTTCTCCCAATCCCCAGTACCCAATGGCCATCAATATGGAGTTGCCCCAGTCCCTGATATCCAATGGCAATTAAAATGGAGTTGCTCCCAATCTTCTATACCCAATGGCCATTAATATGAAGTTGGTCCAAATCCCTGATACCCAATGCCAATTAATATGGAGTTGCTCCCAATCCCTTATACCCACTGGCCATTAATATGGAGTTGCTCCCAATCCCAGATACCAAATGGCCCTTAATATGGAGTTGCCCCCCTTAATCCCTGATACCCAACGACCATTAATATGGAGTTGCTCCCGATCCCCGATACTCAATGGCCATTAATTTGGAGTAGCCCCCAATCCCTGATACCCAATGGCTATTAATATGGAGTTGCTCCCAATCCCTGATACCCAATGAACATTATTATGCAGTTGTTCAAAATCACCAATACCCAATGGCTATTAATATGGAGTTGGTACCTATCCCTGATACCCAATGGTGATTAATGTGGAGTTGCTCCCAATCCCTGATACCTAAAGGTCTGTAATATGAAGTTGCCCCCCCCCCCACCTCCCAAATCCCTGATACCCAATGGCCATTAATATGGAGTTGTTCCCAATCCCCGATACCCAATGACCATTAATATGAAGTTGCCCCCCCAATCCCTGATACCAATTGGCCATTAATATGGAGTTGCTCCCAATCCCTGATACCCAATGGCCATTAATATGGAGTTGCTTCCAATCCCTGATACCCAATGGCCATTAATATGGAGTTGCTCCCCTTTGCGATTATAACACCCTCCACTCCTCTTGGAAGGCTTTCCACAAGATTTTGGAAAGTGTCTGTGGGAATGCGTCCTAATTTGTAAGGTTAGGTTCTGATGTAGGATGAGAAGACCTGGCTCAATTGTTGGGCCTCACGTTGGGCACAAAAAAAAAGTCCTGGCTTGCAGTCAATTAATTTCAAAGGCATTCAGTAGGGTTGAGGTTAGGGCTCTGTGCAGGACATTCAAGTTCCTCCACACCAAACTGGTCACACCATGTTTTTATGGAGCTGGCTTTGTACACAGGGGCGCAGTCTTGGTGGAACAGAAAAGGGTCTTCACCAAACTGTTACCACAAGGCTAGAAGAGTGCAATTGTCTACAATATCTTTGTTTGATGTGGTATTGCCAGGACCATTCACTGGAGACACCTGAACTCCATCATTAGACAGTCCACCAGGGGCGTAACTAGAAATAGCAGGGCCCCATAGCAAAATGTTGTATGGGGCCCCCCTGCAAACAGCTCCCCCCCCCACAGCTGCCCTAGTGTCAATGCAGCGTGACCTGTGCCACATATAGCATGACCTGTGCACAATGCAGCATGACCTGTGCCCCATACAGCATGACCTGTGCCCAATGCAGCATGACCTGTGCCCCATACAGCGTGACCTGTGCCCAATGCAGCGTGAACTGTGCCCCATACAGCGTGACCTGTGCCCCATACAGCATGACCTGTGCCCAATGCAGCATGACCTGTGCCCCATACAGCGTGACCTGTGCCCAATGCCAGCGTGACCTGTGCCCAATGCAGCGTGACCTGTGCCCCATACAGCGTGACCTGTGCCCCATACAGCGTGACCTGTGCCCCATACAACATGACCTGTGCCCAATGCAGCGTGACATGTGCCCCATGCAGCTTGACCTGTGCCCAATGCAGCGTGACCTGTTCCCAATACAGCCTGGTCTGCCTGTGCCCCATACAGCCTCACCTGTGCAGAGGAAGAGGCAAGCCACCCGGATTGCCCACTGTAATAGCTTTCATTTGAATTTCCCGTCTTCCCGGGGCTCATCGTCACATAGCCCCACCTCTTTGCCTGACGCCTTTGATGACGTCACACGTCCCGCATTTGATTGGCGTTCTGTCTATCAAAGGCGCCGGGCCAAGAGGTGGAGCTATGTGACGTGAGCCCTGGAAGTTCTAATGAAAGCTATTACATCGGGCAATTCAGCTCTCTGCTGATCCGGGTGGCTTGCCTCTTCCTCTGCACAGGTGAGGCTGTATGGGGCACAGGCAGACCAGGCTGTATGGGGCACAGGCAACGCGGTGCTCTCATCCTCACTGGGCCCCACTTGGCTGCGGGCCCCATAGCGCCCGCATGGGTCGCTATGGTGGTAGTTACGCCCCTGCGGTCCACATACCATATAGTATCACTGCATTGCATAGAGAAGCATATAGACCCGTCACTGGGTGTAAAGTAAGGTATGCAATGAAAACCAAAAGTTTTTTATTTATTAATTTCTTTAGCGTATTGATGGGAATGGAAGGCAGAGAAGGCAAAATATAAGCAGATTAAACTTCAGCCTTAAATCTGTCACAGCTATAACCAAGGGCGCCATTCTTTGGCCCCAGAAGCATGTGACTAGCTGGACTCTGTACCACGCAGTATATGGTTACACATCAGTATGAGATGAGCCGGGTCAGGGATTAGTAGGGATGACTAAGAGATATGAGGGGAACTGTTTCTGGACGGCATGTCTGTGTCTGGGTATGTGCGTCCCTTTGTGCTGTGTCACCGGGAGCCCAGTGCAGGCGCTGAACTTCTGTGTGACGGTAATAGAAGAATATAAACCTAAGAATGGATCAGAGTCTGCCATGTACAGCCAACATGTCTATACTGTGAAGGGAGACTAAAATGGTAAAACATGGCGGATTAGACTACAGCAATCAAATAAAACGTTTCTGAATAAGAGCCATTCTTTTCTTTGGTTTAGAAAGTTTTGCCCCTTGGGACTGCAGGAGAGCTCTCTAACTCCCTTGTCACCTCATCCCATGCTCACCTCCAGGACTTCTCCAGAGCCTCTCCCATCCTCTGGAATGCTCTACCTCAATCTATCCGACTTTCTCCTCCTTTTCTCCACTTTCAGACGATTCCTGAAAACTCATCTCTTCAGGGAAGCCTATCTGGCCCTCACCTAACAACTGTACATTTATATTCTCCATCCCCCCACACTTATTACCTCTTGTATCTCTTGACCTTCCCTCTTCGATTGTAAGCTCTAAGGAGCAGGGCCCTCTGATTCCTCCTGTATTAAAGTGTATTGTATTTGTACTCTCTACCCTCAAGTTGTAAAGCGATGCGTAAACTGTTGGCGCTATATAAATCCTGTATAATGTAGCACCCTGGAGTTTAGGCAGGGTTGCTCCTAAATTTATTTGCCAGGAGTAGCTACCTTGGCTAATTGTTAGAGATCCATTGATTTCTCCCTAAGTTTGGCCTTGTTGCACTTCTCTCTTCTACTGCTAGGTGGCCGGGTACCTGGTGGCATTAGATAAGACAATGCAAGGTCAGATTAGGAGTATATGAGGTATCTCAGCCAATGAGCAGGGGTTTTCTTGAATCCCTTGGCCTGCTGGGAGAACCTATATATTCGGGTGGAGTCAGGTGATCTGGGTTCTGTGCCACCTGGACTACTGTCTGGGTGGATGTGTGTTGTATTGCCCGGGCTGCTAGGCTGGAGATTGGGCCTATCCCGGGCACATCTGGCTGATAGGCTGTCTGAGGGACTATCCAGAAGCAAGAGAGCAGCTCAGGGTTGGGCTTGCGACTTGCAGTCCAACCAGAAGTGACAGTTCTGCCGGCCAGAGAACCTGTCGTGGTCGGAGGTAGAGGGGAACCTGTCACCAGTAAGGGACCGTCCACCTTACCAGGGACCACAGGGAGTAACAGAAGCAAGTACCGGAGCAGAATTCTCACCAACCGGGGACGGTGAAGAATCAGGAAACTTCAGTGGGTATCAAGCCAGGGACCCAACCAGCGAAGGTGACACTTGCAGAGCGGTCTTGTGTGTCAAGCCAGGGACTGAGCAGGCCAGTGGGGTGAAGCTTGAGAAATATCTTGAGTGCCAAGCTCGGGACCCAGCAGAGAGACGGGGGTGACGCTTGAGGAAGATACCACCGTGAAGATTGGAGGAGCTCAAGGGATTCAGTGGCAGCGAATCGTCTAGTCTAGTGAGAGACCCGGAGCTCAGTGTATTCGAGAACTACAAGAATTGATTGTAGTGGAAGTGAAGGAACTGTTATGTTTTGTGTTTGGAACTGTTAAAGACTGTTGCCATAGGAGACAGCATTCCTGCACATGCAGATGTGGCGTCTTGCTGGATGCCTTTCCCTGCATGGCTGTCCTCCTATTGAAGTCTCGGAGTCTGCCAATTAACATTGCAACTACCTAAGGGTGTCCTGGCCCTAACCCTCTCTCCCAAAGTTCTGTTAAGAGAAATAAAAATCTCTTTTGCATTCAAGAAGTGTCTGGTGCCCAATAACTTTAACTACCTTGCACCCACCATGCTTCACAACCCACTATACACAGAAGGATGTCAGCTATCTCTGGCCCTGGAGGTTCTCATTAGACCGAAGGAGGCTTGGGACCTTGCTACAATAATAATAATTTTGCTGTACCATATTTACATCTGGATCCAGATCATCTGCTCAAACTGAACTGATCCACATATACTTTTTAACTGTATTATACTACCGAGTAACCAGCAGTTGAAAATTAATCATTATAGGAAGTCAGACATTCTGGGAAAGGAAATATTAAAATAATGATAAAATAAACCTGGGCAGAGGGAGAGAGTTCCCGGATTTATGTGATTTTTTTTTTGTTCTTTATGTTATTAGAGAATAACTAGCAGAATGGTCGGTATAAAGAGGATGTATTTAGTTACCTATCTATGTTTGTTTCCCGTTTTACTGTATGATATAGATCAGTGGCTATCAACTTACAAGGTATAGGACCCCCCTAGATGTGGCCCCAGATGTCACCACATGGCCACATAATATTCAATAGGGAAATGGTCAGAGAGTGTTGTAGGTTTGGTTGGGGACGAGAGTCAAGTAGCAGTCAGAGACCGGAGACATGAAACATGAGACTGTTAGAGATCACTGCTTTCACAGCCCCTTCACAAATCAACATTCCCACTACTGACTGCGGGGTCTGAGGGCCACGTTGCCAACACTGAAGGGCCTCATGTGGCCCTTGGGCTGCAGCTTGGGTACGGGAATGTAGAAGATTGCTGGAATCACACAAGATATAATCGGATACACGAAAGGTTTGTCATGATGATCATTAGAAGTAATATGAGTCTGTGCTGTCCAAGGAGAGACCACCCAGCAGATGTGACAAAGACCATTCCAGGTCTGCTCAATGTTCAGAGAGCGGACACACAGAGCTCAGATCTGTCACTCCACCATCATACCAAGGATGGGGATCAATCACCAGGACATCCCACCCTGATAATACGCTCCCCAATACACCAAGGAGGGGGATCAATCACCAGGACATCCCACCCTGATAATACGCTCCCCAATACACCAAGGAGGGGGATCAATCACCAGGACATCTCACCCTGGTAATACACTCCCCAATACATCAAGGAGGGGGATCAATCACCAGGACATCCCACCCTGGTAATACAGCAATATACACCAAGGATGGGGATCAATCACCAGGACATCCCACTCTGGTAATACGCACCCCAATACACCAAGGAGGGGGATCAATCACCAGGACATCCCACCCTGGTAATACGCACCCCAATACACCAAGGAGGGGGATCAATCACCAGGACATCCCACCCTGGTAATACGCACCCCAATACACCAAGGAGGGGGATCAATCACCAGGACATCCCACCCTGGTAATACGCTCCCCAATACACCAAGGAGGGGGATCAATCACCAGGACATCCCACCCTGGTAATACGCACCTCAATACACCAAGGAGGGGGATCAATCACCAGGACATCCCACCCTGGTAATACGCACCCCAATACACCAAGGATGGGGATCAATCACCAGGACATCCCACTCTGGTAATACGCACCCCAATACACCAAGGAGGGGGATCAATCACCAGGACATCCCATCCTGGTAATACGCTCCCCAATACACCAAGGATGGGGATCAATCACAAGGACATCCCACCCTGGTAATACGCTCCCCAATACACCAAGGAGGGGATCAATCACCAGGACATCTCACCCTGATAATACGCTCCCCAATACACCAAGGATGGGGATCAATCACCAGGACATCCGACCCTGATAATACGCTCCCCAATACACCAAGGATGGGGATCAATCACCAGGACATCCGACCCTGGTAATACGCTCCCCAATACACCAAGGATGGGGATCAATCACCAGGACATCCCACTCTGGTAATACGCACCCCAATACACCAAGGAGGGGGATCAATCACCAGGACATCCCACCCTGGTAATACGCACCCCAATACACCAAGGAGGGGGATCAATCACCAGGACATCCCACCCTGGTAATACAGCAATATACACCCCAATACACCAAGGATGGGGATCAATCACCAGGACATCACACCCTGGTAATACGCTCCCCAATACACCAAGGAGGGGGATCAATCACCAGGACATCCCATCCTGGTAATACGCTCCCCAATACACCAAGGAGGGGGATCAATCACCAGGACATCCCATCCTGGTAATACGCTCCCCAATACACCAAGGATGGGGATCAATCACCAGGACATCCCACCCTGGTAATACGCTCCCCAATACACCAAGGAGGGGATCAATCACCAGGACATCTCACCCTGATAATACGCTCCCCAATACACCAAGGATGGGGATCAATCACCAGGACATCTCACCCTGGTAATACACTCCCCAATACATCAAGGAGGGGGATCAATCACCAGGACATCCCACCCTGATAATACGCTCCCCAATACACCAAGGAGGGGGATCAATCACCAGGACATCCCACCCTGATAATACGCTCCCCAATACACCAAGGAGGGGGATCAATCACCAGGACATCCCACCCTGGTAATACAGCAATATACACCAAGGATGGGGATCAATCACCAGGACATCCCACTCTGGTAATACGCACCCCAATACACCAAGGAGGGGGATCAATCACCAGGACATCCCACCCTGGTAATACGCACCCCAATACACCAAGGAGGGGGATCAATCACCAGGACATCCCACCCTGGTAATACGCACCCCAATACACCAAGGAGGGGGATCAATCACCAGGACATCCCACCCTGGTAATACGCTCCCCAATACACCAAGGAGGGGGATCAATCACCAGGACATCCCACCCTGGTAATACGCACCCCAATACACCAAGGAGGGGGATCAATCACCAGGACATCCCACCCTGGTAATACGCACCCCAATACACCAAGGATGGGGATCAATCACCAGGACATCCCACTCTGGTAATACGCACCCCAATACACCAAGGAGGGGGATCAATCACCAGGACATCCCATCCTGGTAATACGCTCCCCAATACACCAAGGATGGGGATCAATCACAAGGACATCCCACCCTGGTAATACGCTCCCCAATACACCAAGGAGGGGATCAATCACCAGGACATCTCACCCTGATAATACGCTCCCCAATACACCAAGGAGGGGGATCAATCACCAGGACATCCCATCCTGGTAATACGCTCCCCAATACACCAAGGAGGGGGATCAATCACCAGGACATCCCATCCTGGTAATACGCTCCCCAATACACCAAGGATGGGGATCAATCACCAGGACATCCCACCCTGGTAATACGCTCCCCAATACACCAAGGAGGGGATCAATCACCAGGACATCTCACCCTGATAATACGCTCCCCAATACACCAAGGATGGGGATCAATCACCAGGACATCCGACCCTGGTAATACACTCCCCAATACACCAAGGAGGGGGATCAATCACCAGGACATCTCACCCTGATAATACGCTCCCCAATACACCAAGGATGGGGATCAATCACCAGGACATCCGACCCTGGTAATACGCTCCCCAATACACCAAGGAGGGGGATCAATCACCAGGACATCCCATCCTGGTAATACGCTCCCCAATACACCAAGGATGGGGATCAATCACCAGGACATCCGACCCTGGTAATACACTCCCCAATACACCAAGGAGGGGGATCAATCACCAGGACATCTCACCCTGGTAATACACTCCCCAACACAAAAAGGAGGGGGATCAATCACCAGGACATCCCACCCTGGTAATACAGCAATATACACCCCAATACACCAAAGAGGGGGCTCAATCACCAGGACATTCATCCCTGGTAATACAGAAATACAAATACACACCCCAATACACCAAAGAGGGGGATCAATCACCGGGACATCCATCCATGGCAATACACATACCAATACACCAAGGAGGGAGATCAATCACCGGGACATTCATCCCTGGCATTATAGCAAGACACACCCCAATATACCAAAGAGGGGGATCAATCACTGGGACATCCATCCCTGGCAATACACATCCCAATACACAAGGGGGGGGGGGGGGGGTCAATCAGCGGGACATTCATCCCTGGCAGAACAGCAATATACAACCCAAAACACATTAAGGCGGGAGATCAATATACACCTCTATACACCAAAGAGGGGGATCAATCACCGGGACGCTCATCCCTGGTAATACAGCAATATACACCCCAATACAACAAGGAGGGGGATCAATCACCGGACATCCATCCCTGCATTATAGCAAGACACACCCCAATACACCAAAAAGGGGGATCAATCACTGGGACATCCATCCATGGCAATACACACCCCAATACACCAAGGGGAGAGATCAATCACCAGGACATTCATCCCTGGTAATACAGAAATACAAATACACACCCCAATACACCAAAGAGGGGGATTGATTACTGGGACATTCATCCCTGGCAATACAGCAATATACAACCCAAAACACATTAAGCATTAAGGCGGGAGATCAATATACTCCCCAATACACCAAAAAGGGGGATCAATCACCAGGACATTCATCCCTGGCAATACACACCCCAATACACCAAGGAGGGGGATCAATCATCGGACATCCATCCCTGGCATTATAGCAAGACACTCCCCAATACACCAAAAAGGGGGATCAATCACCAGGACATTCATCCCTGGTAATACAGAAATACAAATACACACCCCAATACACCAAAGAGGGGGATCAATCACCAGGACCGATACATCAAGAAAGGAGATCAATTACCAGGGCAACCATCCCTGGCAATACAGATGGATGAGTCAATGAAATAATAACTCTCTATTATATAGTAGTCTAATAATAGCACATAATAATAATAATAAATATATTTCAGTAGAAACAAGACAACAATGATAAAGACTTCTACAACTGACATGAACTAAAATAGTCATTAGGGATTATAATAAAGTTGAAATGTTGAACGAATGCAGAAAAAAAATTGGCAAGTGTGAGGATTTGGGGGACTTTGAGAAGGACCAAATTGTAATGACGAGACAGACGATTGGGTCAGAGCAACTCCAACACTGCAGATCTCATTGGATGTTCCCGGTCTGCGCTGGTCCAATAGAAGAGCTACTGGAGTGCAAATTGCCGGAAAAGTCAATCCAGGTTCTGATAGAAAGGTCTCAGATCCAGGTTCTGATAGAAAGGTGTCAGATCCAGGTTCTGATAGAAAGGTGTCAGATCCAGGTTCTGATAGAAAGGTGTCAGATCCAGGTTCTGATAGAAAGGTGTCAGATCCAGGTTCTGATAGAAAGGTGTCAGATCCAGGTTCTGATAGAAAGGTGTCAGATCCAGGTTCTGATAGAAAGGTCTCAGATCCAGGTTCTGATAGAAAGGTCTCAGATCCAGGTTCTGATAGAAAGGTGTCAGATCCAGGTTCTGATAGAAAGGTGTCAGATCCAGGTTCTGATAGAAAGCTGTCAGATCCAGGTTCTGATAGAAAGGTGTCAGATCCAGGTTCTGATAGAAAGGTGTCAGATCCAGGTTCTGATAGAAAGGTGTCAGATCCAGGTTCTGATAGAAAGGTCTCAGATCCAGGTTCTGATAGAAAGGTCTCAGATCCAGGTTCTGATAGAAAGGTGTCAGATCCAGGTTCTGATAGAAAGGTGTCAGATCCAGGTTCTGATAGAAAGCTGTCAGATCCAGGTTCTGATAGAAAGGTGTCAGATCCAGGTTCTGATAGAAAGCTGTCAGATCCAGGTTCTGATAGAAAGGTGTCAGATCCAGGTTCTGATAGAAAGGTGTCAGATCCAGGTTCTGATAGAAAGCTGTCAGATCCAGGTTCTGATAGAAAGGTGTCAGATCCAGGTTCTGATAGAAAGGTGTCAGATCCAGGTTCTGATAGAAAGGTGTCAGATCCAGGTTCTGATAGAAAGGTGTCAGATCCAGGTTCTGATAGAAAGGTGTCAGATCCAGGTTCTGATAGAAAGGTCTCAGATCCAGGTGAGTCAGAAGGGGGGAGTTCCTGCACCCGGGTATATCAATGTGTAATGTGGCATTTGACACAGAACAGATGACTTTATAAGCCTATCATGCTCCCTCGCTCTCTTGGGCTACCCATCAGGTCTATCAGAGTGTTTTCCAGACAACAACTTGTTTACTTCTGTGATTTGGTATTTCCCTCTGTCTCCCCCTCCTGTTTAGTGCTAGTTATTTCTGCACTGGCTAGCTGTTTTCTTCCATGTTTCCTCAGTCAGTATTAGTTCTTTGTCTGCCACATCTATCAGAGTGTTAGCCCAACAGCCAATGGAAGGAGTACACACTGACAACGCTGCGACTAATTACAAAGCAGTGGCTAACGTTGTCACCCTATAATAGGAAGTGATGTAACAGGAGCTCCAGGTAAGAAATGGGTCCGCAAGGAGCAAAGAAAACTGTAGACAGCAAACCCCCCCCCCCTCCGTGGGTGGTACTCACACGGTCAGGCTCTGATGAGGACCGCCATCCCCCGGATCTCCCCGTACATCCTCCCCCGGCCAATACGGTTGCTTCTCCTCTTGGCCAATCAGGTCTCAGGACTCGCTTCCTGATTGGCCAGGAAGAGAATCAGGAAGAAAATAGCGAATAATAAAAATAATTTGCTATTGTCACACAACTGGGTGGGTTCGGGGCGCCCCGAGCCCACCCTTTTTTGAAGCCAATTAGAGCCTCAGGCTCTAATCATGTGCTTAAAAAAAAAAAAAAAACCCATAGAAATCCATGTGTCCGGCGCCCTGCATGTAGATTAGGGACCAGGAGCAGGAATTAGGGGGGGGGGGTGCCCCTGCGCCCCTTATGAAGAGGCCACTACAGGTACACAGTAAGTCACGGCACCAAATTTACAAAAACATTGAATTTGGGGTTTCTATTCACTTTAACCTGAAGAATGACGCACCCACGAGTAAAATAACTCTTATTTTGTGCCGTTCAGCAATCCCCATCCAGTAAATGTAATATGCCAGCGGCGTGTGAATTGCGGTGATTTTGGATGGTGACGTGTTTTTCGGTTGAGCGCGGCTGATATTTTCTTCCATTTGGCGCAATGTGTCGCCGTTCAGTAATTGGGGATTTTGGTTGACCCGGTTTGGTGACCTCGGATCACATCGCACATCCGTCTCCGCCGGCCTGAATCCTATTAAGACTTGTGAAAGGTACAAAACAAGATACAAGTGAAGGTCTACCTGACTACACCGGCTCACACATATAACATTTCCAGGAATTCTATCCATCAGCCTGACACGGGGGCAGGTCGGGGTGCAGAGCGGGGGATTAAAGCAGCTTGAAGCTTGAAGTTTAACCCGCTATTGTTAGGCCAACCCTGGTTCTAAAATCTGTTCTCAGTACATACCTTATTTAAGTCCGTGTGATGTCATCACTGGGTCTCTGTGCTTCTCTATGCAATGCAGGCAGACCATGGCTGGTGGGAGGGGCCGGCAGGGGGCTGTACATAGCTTCCTGAAAACATCCCAGCGCCCCGCCCCCAGTACCCTTCTCAACAGCCCCCAGAATGTCTTGATGGGTGGGTGTCAGTCTGGAGGAGTGGGCATGTGTATGTGTCAGCAGAAATCCCCCCCAAAAAATTAAACACTAATCTGCATGCTTACCCCCTAAGCATAAATTACCCCTGTACAAGTCTGCCCTTGTGCTGAAATTCCCCCTTCCAGCACAAATCTTTGCCCCTAATACCCCCCCCATACAAATGCCCCTCCCCAAAAAAATTCCCGCTCTGAGTACACATACACCACCCGCCCCCCCCCCACTCCAAATCCCTCCCTCCTAGCACAAATCCACACCCTAAAGTCCCCCCCCAGCACAAATCCTCCACCCCTCAAATTCCCTCTCTGGGTACACCCCCCCACACACACTCCAAATCCCCCCTCCTAGCACAAATCCACACCCTAAATTCCCCTCCCCCCCAGCACAAATCATCTACCCCTCAAATTCCCCCTCTGAGTTCACATCACCCACCACTCCAAATCCCCCCTCCTAGCACAAACCCACCCCCTAAATTTCCCCCCTAGCATAAATCCTCTACCCCTCAAATTTCCCCTCTTCGTAAACATCCCCCTCACTCCAAATCCCTCCCCCCTAGCACAAATCCACACCCTAAATTCCCCCCCAGCACAAAACCTCAACCCCTAAAATTCCCCCTCTGGGTACACCCCCCCACACTCCAAATCTCCCCTCCTAGCACAAATCCACACCCTAAATTCCCCTCCCCCCAACACAAATCATCTACCCCTCAAATTCCCCCTCTGAGTACACATCACCCCCCACTCCAAATCCCCCCTCCTAGCACAAACCCACCCCCTAAATTTCCCCTCCTAGCACAAATCACCCCCCAAACAAAATATTTCCCCTCCTAGCACAATTCTCCTTCCCTCTTCACCATATCACCTCTTCTAGCACAAAACCCCCAAATTCCCCCTCCTAGCACAAATCATCTCCCTACCCCCAACACAAATCCCCATAAATCACCACACCTACAACTTTTTATCCCCTGCCGCCCCCTAAATTGCCCCTGCCAACACAAATCTCCCTCTCCTTCAATCTCTTCACAGCGCCCTTGCCCCCCCACCCCCACCCACCTCACATGAAATCACAGTGCCCAGGGCAGCCGCCCCTCCTGCCCACCCCTTCTCCTGTCCCTGATCCGAAGCCTCCATGACCAGACCTGAGTCTGAAGCTCTCCACCAGCTGTCTCTGCTGCCCCATATTGACAATATATGCCTATTAAAGTATTGCCATAAGCGAAAAGGTTTTTGCCATACTATATAGTAGGGACCGGCCAGAGAGGGATCATTGTGATGCAGTTGGCCAGCTTGAGCATGTATTGCAATGTATGTGATCCAAAAATTCTTGTTTTTATGCAAAGGTTTGCAAGAAATACATGCAAAGGGTTAATTCAGAATTTTCACTGATGGGCTCCCATAACCTTAAAAGCAGGGTGCCCATTGGGTGCCCATTGGAGTCCTAATATAGAATGCCCTGTCCTGCCCTCCAGTAATTATATGTTGATATACTGTATGGGGTCTATATATATGGGTGACTGCGGGAGTAAAAGTTCAGCAAGTAATGCTGGATGGTCCTTTGGTAAAATAGGCATGTTGGCTCCTCATGGGCGGTGCTTGGAAGGAAAACTTGCTAAGCGTTGTTACTGATATGACTAAAGATAAACAAATAGCAGAAAGTGAAACCAGACCCCATTATTTACTCTGCTATGGAAATGGTGAAATCACAGCACAGCAGAGATTCTGGTCTGATAAGCTCCCATGACCATAAAAGCTGGATGCCCATTGGATCCCACTGAGAGACCAGTGTTAGGGGACCTATTGTCCTGCCCTCCAGTTACCATATGATGATATGTGGGGACTATATATGGATGAGTGCGGGAGTGAAAGTTTAGCAGATGATGCCAGATGGTCCTTTGTGAAAATGAGCATCTCAGCTCCTTGTGGGTGGTGCTTGGAGGTAAAACTGGCAGAGCGTTGTCATGGATATGATGAGAGATAAACTAATAATAGAAATCAAAGTCAAAAGTCGAAGTCGAATTTTGGCCTAATAAGCTCCCATGGCCTTAAAAGCAGGATGTCTATTGGTGAGTGCAAGTTCATGAGGTGATGCTAGATGGTCCTCTGTTGCAATGGGCATGTTGGCTCTTTGTGGGGAGTGCTTGGAGAATAAACTGGTGGAGTGTTGTCACTGATTTGACTAGAGAGTAACAAATAAAGAAAAGTAAAAGCAGACCCTAATATTTACTCTGCTAAGAAAACCGTAATGTCACGGTTGGGTAGGAATTCTGGCTTATTAAGCTCCCATGGCCCTAAAAGTAGGATGCCCATTGGATCCCACTGGGGGACTTTGTTGGAGTCGTGGTTGGGGACCCACTGTCCTGCACTCCAGTTACCACATGTTAATACGTGGCGTTTATACTTACGTGAGTGAGTGCAGGAGTGAAAGTTAAGCAAGTGATGCTGGATGATCCATTTTTACCATGGGCATGTTGGCTCCTTGTGGGCGGTGCTTGGAGGGAAAGCTGGTGGAATGTTGTCACTGATATGGCTAAAGATTAACAAATAACAGAAAGTCAATGCAGAGCCTGTTAATCACTCAGCTAAGAAAGTAGTGATGTCACAGTGGGGAAGGAGTTCTGGTGTGATAAGCTCCCATGGCCTTAAAAGCAGGATGCCCATTGGATCCTACTGAGTAGCCGGCTGGAGTCCTGCAAGGGGACCCCCTGTCCTGCCCTCCAGTTACCATACTGTATCTTTATATGTGGAGTCTATATATTGGTGAGTGCAGGTTCAGCAGTTGATGCTAGATGGTTCTTTGTTGCCATGGGCATGTTGGCTCTTCGAGGGCGAGGCTTGGAGAATAAACTTGTGGAGTGTTGTCACTGAAATGACTAGAGAGAAACAAATAATGGAAAGTCAACACATACCCCAATATTCACTCTGCTAAGAAAATAGTGATGTCACAGTGGGGCAGGATTTTTGGTCTGATAAGCTCCCATAATCTTGAAAGTAGTATGCCCGTTGGATCCCACCGGGAGACCAGTTGGAGTTGTGGTTGAGGATCCACTGTCCTGCCCTCCAGTTACCGTATGTTTATATGTGGGGTCTATATACAGATGAGTGTAGGTTGGGCAGGTGATGCTAGATGGTCCTTTGTTGCAATGGGCATGTTGGCTCTTCCGGGGCATTGCTTGGAGAATAAACTGGTGGATTGTTATCACTGATATGACTAGAGAGAAACGAATAACGGAAAGTCAAAGCAGACATTATTATTCCCACTGCTAAGAAAATAGTGATGTCACAGTGGGGCAGGATTCTTGGTCTGATAAGCTCCCATGGCCTTAAAAGTTGGATGCCCATTGGATCCCACTGGGGGACCACCTGGAGTCCTGGTAGGGGATCCACTGTCCTGCCCTCCAGTTACCATATATTGATATGTGGGGTCTATACTGTTTTAGGGTGAGTGCAGGAGTGTGTCAGGGTTGGGCTCAGTCTTTCCTTATCAGAGCTGGCCGCTCACCTGTCGGCTAATTTCCAGCTCCCATCTCTCTCCACAGTTACTCAGCTGTTGATGATTTCCTGCTCGTCAGTCCTGCCTACTTAAGCCGTCCAGCCCAAAGGATCTTTGCCTTCGCCTTGGACAACATCACAGAGACTATCTCCTGCGTTCCTGTTTAAAGACTTGCTTTGCTGACATCCCTTCTAGCGCCAGATCCTGCTTGCTGTTCCACTACATTGATCCCTGACTTCTGGTTGGCTGACTATCCATTCCGGACTTTGGCTATGTTTTGACTACGTTTGTTCTTTTTACTTTTATTATTAAACAAGTGAGATTTAACTGTACTTCTGTCTCGGTCTGATTTCATGGTTTCTGACAGAGTGAAAGTTTAGCAAGTGATGCTGGATGGTCCATGTTGGCTCCTCGTGGGCGGTGCTTGGAGGGAAAGCAGGCGGAGTGTCGCCACTGATATGACTAAAGATGAACAAATAGCAAAAAGTCAAAGCAGACCCCTATTATTCATTCTGCTAAGAAAGTAGTAATGCCATGGTTGGGCTGGAATTCTGGCCTGATAAGTTCTTATGGCTATAAAAGTAGGATGCCCACTGGAAGGCACTGGTGGACAAGCCAGAGGTCTGGTTGGGAATCTACTGTCCTGCCCTCCAGTTAATATATGTTTATAGGAGGGGTCTGTATACGGGTGAGAGCAGGTTCAGCGGGTGATGCTAGATGGTCCGTGGCTGCAATGGGCATGTTGGCTCTTCGTAGGCAGTGCTTGGAGAATACACTGGTGGAGAGTTGTCATTGGATGTAGGGTTCCCATTGGATGGCACTGGAGGACCAGCTGGAGGTCTGGTTGGAGATCCAATGTCCTGCCCCCAGTTACAATATGTTTTATAGGTGGGGTCTATATATACGGATGAGAGCAGGTTCAGCAGGTGATGCTAGATGGTCCTATTGGTTCTTTGTAGGCAGTGCTTGGAGAATAAACTGGTGGAGAGTTGTCATTGGATGTAGGCTGCCCATTGGATGGCACTGGAGGACCAGCTAGAGGTCTGGTTGGAGATCCAATGTCCTGCCCTCCAGTTACCATATGTTTTAGAGGTAGGGTCTATATATATATATATATACGGGTGAGAGCAGGTTCAGCAGGTGATGCTAGATGGTCTGTGGCTGCAATGGGCATGTTGGCTCTTCGTAGGCAGTGCTTGGAGAACACACTGGTGGAGAGTTGTCGATGGCTGTAGGGTGCCCATTGGATGGCACTGGAGGACCAGCTGGAGGTCTGGTTGGAGATCCAATGTCCTGACCCCCAGTTACAATATGTTTTATAGGTGGGGTCTATATATACGGATGAGAGCAGGTTCAGCAGGTGATGCTAGATGGTCCTATTGGTTCTTCGTAGGCAGTGCTTGGAGAATAAACTGGTGGAGAGTTGTCATTGGATGTAGGCTGCCCATTGGATGGCACTGGAGGACCAGCTAGAGGTCTGGTTGGAGATCCAATGTCCTGCCCTCCAGTTAACATATGTTTTAGAGGTAGGGTCTATATATATATATATATACGGGTGAGAGCAGGTTCAGCAGGTGATGCTAGATGGTCCTTGGCTGCAATGGGCATGTTGGCTCTTCGTAGGCAGTGCTTGGAGAATACACTGGTGGAGAGTTGTCATTGGATGTAGGCTGCCCATTGGATGGCACTGGAGGACCAGCTGGAGGTCTGGTTGGGGATCCAATGTCCTGGCCTCCAATTATTAATATTTTAAGGGGAGACCCCATCACCCCTTTCTCCCTTCTACTATCAGTCCTTATACTGCTGGCCAGCCTTTATAGGAATATTATAAGGACTGATGGTTAACCTTCATTTACTTTAGAGGGGTAAAAAAAAGAGAAGAAGATTTGAGGAAGAGGGATCTGTAAACCTTCTCCGCAATGACTTCATATTCTAAAGCCGAGCGATGACCAGACAGATTAATTGCCATAGAGTTTCCTCTAAACAGTTTTTTTTTTAAAGGATACAAATAAACAAAGGAACTTGTGGTTGGTGGAGGATGTGGCCGGCGTCCGGATCAGCCAATCCCCTGCCTGCTAATATGCAAGTCACGGGAACATGATCCTGAGCTGTCCGCGCTGATGAAATACACATGAGGAACTAATCCCGGCGGGGTGACCTCATCCTCAGACCATCAGGACATGTCATGTGATTCCGGATAAAGACAAGAACTTTAATAAAAAGGCAAACTGCTCGACTGACCGATTCTCTGATTACTGCTCACGGGAGCCTCAAATAGCAACCTGCGTCTCCTAAGGGATATGAAGCAAAATATACACATAATAAATTATATAAATAAATGTTAAAATGAAAACCTATTTTTATTACATTTTAGATCCCCTGACCTCATCACTGGATCTCTGTGTTTCTCTATGCAATGCAGGTAGATCATGGCTGGTGGGAGGGGCTGTACATAGCTTCCAGGAACACATCACATCCCCCCGGCCTCAGTACTCCTCTCAAGAGTTCTCGGTCCTGATGCAAGCAGTGGGCCGGCTCTTGGGAGGAGTTATGCAAATATCAAAATGCCTCGATTGGGTGGGTGTCAGCCTGGAGGAGTGGGTGTTCCCTAGGCAGGTTGCATCTGCATGCACATGTGATGTTAAACATCCAATATCGAAAGAACTGAAAAGCAATGAATGAAAGGGGTGGGCCCAGGGATAGTCAGTCTTGGGCGTTAAGGGCTAGATGATGCTGGGTGTCCTCCAGCCAGGAAATGAGGTGGGGCTCTAACTTGTGAGAAGCTCACAGTGTGCAATGAAATAAGAGGAAGCCATTTTAATACAGGACAGGAGCCTGTACAAGACTGAAAGGGAGACCGGAGTTCAACTTTAGTCTCGCCTTTCCCGTCGACTCCAATGCACTTAATAGTGAAATTTTGATAATCTAATTTCGCTGACATTTTGGGAAAGTGAAAACTCCTGTGGGCCTACAGTAAGGTAAAAAAATATTTGACCTCTGCTGATTTTGTACGTTTCCCCACTGACAAAGAAATGATCCGTCTATAATTTTAATGGTCGGTTGATTTTACCAGTAAGAGACAGAATAACAACAAAAACATCCAGAACAACGCATTTCAAAAAAGTTATAAATTGACTTGCATTTTAACCACTTCATATCCCGCATATTATCAAATGACATCCGCAGATGGGATCTCCCATCCTGGGCCGGCGTTATATGATGTCCTCAGCTTCCCGTGGGGATAGGGTGCACGTGCGCCGCTGCGTCACCGAGGTACCAATGCGCATGCCCCGGCGGCGGCGATGTCCGCCTGGGCACCCGCGATCGCTCATGACAGACGTGGACAGGAACGTGGCAGGGGAGAGGAGACAGATTATATTATATAGGCACCAATCGGTCTCTTCCCCCAGTCAGTTTCACTCCCCACAGTCCCGATAAAAATCGCAGATCGCCGCCATTATTAGTAAAAAAAAATAAAAATAATAAAAATGCCATAAATCAATAACCTATTTTGTAGACACTATAACTTTAGCGCAAACCAATCAATATACGCTCATTGCGATTTTTTTTTTACCAAAAATATGTAGAAGAATATATATCGGCCTAAACTGAGGAAACATTTTTTATTTATTTTTTTTAATTTGGGATATTTATTATAGCAAAAAGTAAAAAATATTGCTTTTTTTTTTTCAAAATTGTCGCTCTTTTTTTGTTTATAGCGCAAAAAAATAAAAACCGCAGAGGTGATCAAATACCACCAAAAGAAAGCTCTATTTGTGGGGAAAAAAGGACGTCAATTTTGTTTGGGTACAGCGCCGCACGACCGGGCAATTGTCAGTTAAAGCGACGCAGTGCCGTATCGCAAAAAATGGCCCGGTCAGGAAGGGGGTAAATTCTTCCGGGGCTGAAGTGGTTAATGAGTGAAATAAGTATTTGATCCCCTATCAATCAGTGAGATTTCTGGCTCCCAGGTGTCTTCTATACAGGTAAGGAGCTGAGATTAGGAGCACTCTCTTAAAGAGAGTGCTCCTATCCTCAGCTTGTTACCTGTATAACAGACACCTGTCCATAGACACAATCAATCATATTCCAATCTCTCCACCATGGCCAAGACCAAAGAGCTGTCCAAGCATGTCAGGGACAAGATTGTAGACCTACACAAGGCTGGAATGGGCTACAAGACCATCGCCAAGCAGCTTGGTGAGAGGGTGACAACAGTTGGTGCGATTATTCATAAATGGAAGAAACACAAAATAACTGTTGATCTCCCTCGGTCTGGGGCTCCATAGAAGATCTCACCTCGTGGAGTTTCAATGATGATGAGAACGGTGAGGAATCAGCCCAGAACTAAACAGGAGAATCTTCTCAATGATCTCAGCTGGGACCATAGTCACCAAGAAAACAATTGGTAACGCACTACACTATGAAGGACTGAAATTCTGCAGCGCCCACAAGGTCCCCCTGCTCAGGAAAGCCCATGTACAGGTCCGTCTGAAGTTTGCTAATGAACATCTGAATGATTCAGATCTGGGTGAAAGTGTTGTGGTCAGATGAGACCAAAATCCAGCTCTTTGGCATCAACTCAACTCACCGTGTTTGGAGGAGGAGGAATGCTGCCTATGACCCCAAGAAAACCATCCCCCACCATCATACATGGAGGTGGAAACATTACGATTTGAGGGTGTTTTCTGCTAAGGGAACAGGACAACTTCACCACATCAAAGGGACGTTGGATGTACCATCAAATCTTGGGTGAGAACTTCCTTCCCTCAGCCGGGGCATTGAAAATGGGTCGTGGGTGGGTATTCCAGCATGGCAATGACATAAAACACATGGCCAAGGCAACAAAGGCGTGGATAAATAAGAAGCACATTAAGGTCCTGGAGTGGCCAAGCTAGTCTCCAGACCTTAATCCCATAGAAAATATGTGGAGGGAGCTGAAGGTTCGAGTTACCAAATATCAGCCTGGAAACCTTAATGACTTGGAGAGGATCTGCAAAGAGGACAAAATCCCTCCTGAGATGTGTGCAAACCTGGTGGCCAACTACAAGAAACGTCTGACCTCTGTGATTGACAACAAGGGTTTCTCCACCAACTACTAAGTCTAGTAACTACTAACTACCAACTACTAATGTTTTGCGAAGGGGTCAAATACTTATTTCACTCATTAAAATTCAAATCAATTCATAACTTTTTTGGAAATGCGTTGTTCTGGATATTTTTGTTGGTATTCTGTCTCTCACTGTTATAATAAACCAACCATTAAACTTATAGACGGATCATTTCTTTGTCAGTGGGCAAACGTACAAAATCAGCAGGGGTTCAAATACTTTTTGCCCTCACTATATATATAAAACATTAGTTGGACAAATGTTCCACACATTTGGGCATGCTCAATACATCCTGGCTCTAATAGATTATTTCCTATGATCATCGGCTCCATCTAGTGGCCAAAATGCTGCATATTTCCTCGTTGAGGTATTTTAGAAAACTGTACCTCATTTTGGCCACTAGATGGAGCTGAATGATGATAGAAATGTACCCCTTCCTGCGTCCCCTCTGCGTCCCTTTAAACAGTTCAAAGCGCCCAGGCGGGAAGGATTGGTGATGTCACAGTGGTCACATGATAGGAAGCAGGTGCCGCCGGCTACTGATCTGCAGCCCGGACTGAAAAGCTTTCTTCGGCACATTACCATCAGCCGCCCAGTGTCATGCAGGCGTTGAAGCCCGCTCTTTTACTGCCACACATTTGTCTTGGGGTTACTCTATTAGAGAATACAGAGTCAACGTTTGTTGAGCATGTGTAAATGGGTATGTCATTCCTCCAACAAATGCTTTATAAATAGGTCCCTTAATTTTGGGATTTCCTGTGACAAGTGCCCCCCCCCCCCCCCCTCTTGTTTCTTGCCCTGGTGTCACAGAGACAGGAACTGAAGGAAGATCTGCCCAAGGAGGTCACATGCAGAATTTCCAATTGTAAAGTGAATTTATTTTTCCAGGCGATCAGCAGCGAATTTCCGGAGCGGATCGCCGTCTCTGGTCCAAGGTGAGGCCCACCCGTGTTACAGAGAGAGCCATCCAGGGGCAGCGGGTCATTTGACTTGATAAAAGGCAAAGAGCAGTGTTAACACCTAGCGCTTCCAGGCAGGCAGGGGCTGGTGGCCAGATGTGCGCCGTTATGGACAGATGTTTCTCATCTGGCAGGAAAGGCTTCTGGCAAAGACGTGCTGGCATCATACCGAGGTGGGGCCGGATGGGAGCGAAGCCTTGAATCCAAAATTGCTTGGAAGGGTTCTCTCTTACCTTTTCCATCCTGCACTCACAGGAGTGCATTATAAGACAGAGGCGAGGGGTGGGGGTGGGTTACGGACCAGCCTGGATCTGGGGACCCATCTTCAGGTTAAGGTGGGGCTCAGGAACTAGATATGAATCCTCTACCAATGTAACTGAAGTCCTTAGTAGAGCCAAATTGTCCTGTACCTGGTTGGAGGTCAAAGTGATGAGAGGACTCCCCTTGTGACTGTCATGGACTTGGGGCTGCAGGAGACTCCATTGTCTCGGGAACTCTGTGTTTTACTGTGTTTTCAAGATATCCAGAAAGAGCTGGTCACTAGATGACATTTATGCCCATCCGGACTTCCATCTAGCCTGGGCACTCCATCAGCGCTTCACCGCGTCCTAGCTACATTCCCATGGAACTGTATAGTGGCTAGGGCCAGTAGGAATACCTGCTAACTTTACCAGGAGTCGCTTTGAAGGCCCATTGTCCTGCCACCAGGGGCGTTGCTAGGTCTACAAAAGATCTGGGGCTAGAGCCCATAGCAGCGTAGTAAAGAAAGTCATACGCTTGGGCGGACATACACATGTATATACAGTAATATACGTGTGTGTGTGTGTATATATCCCCAGAGAGCCCCCCACTTACATCAGGGTTCCCAGAGAGCACCCCTCACATCAGGGTCCCTAGAGAGCCTCCCCCTTAAATCAGGGTCCCCAGATAGCCGCCCCCTTAAAATCAGGGTCCCCAGAGAGCCTCCCTCTTGCATCAGGGTCCCCAGAGAGCCCCCCCACTTACATCAGGATCCCCAGAGAGAACCCCCCTTACCTTAGGGTCCCCAGAGAGCCTCCCCCTTAAATCAGTTTCCCCAGATAGCCTCCCCCCTTAAAATCAGGGTCCCCAGAGAGCCTCCCTCTTGCATCAGGGTCCCCAGAGAGCCCCCCCCCTTACATCAGGGTCCACAGAGAGCCTCCCCTCCCCTTGGGGACCCCTGCAGAGACTCGGGGCTATTGACCCTAGATTCGGGGCTATAGCCCCAAAAGCCACCCCCTAGCGACGCCACTGCCTGCCACGTTGCTCCTTTGAGACTAAGTTCTTCTATTGGTGGGACATGGGACCAGGGCTGCTGTTAGAAATCACCCGAAGGCCCCCCGCACAGCCCACCTAACAGGACTCCCCGAATTACAAAAAAAACCACCGGCTGGGGTGCCGACATTAGACTTGTGCATTACGAAAAAATTTGTTTTGTTTCGTTTCGTTTAGATTCGTTAATCTAGTTTAGTTAAATTCGGTTGATTCGTTCAATTCATATTCTGGATTCATATTTGAAATTTGGATTTGGAATTCATTTTATATCTATTTCAAATTTTGTTCGAATTTACTATTTTTTGTTTGTTTTTTTTTTATTCGAAGCGTTCAAATCGATAATTTTTGAATCAGCTGAAACGAAAACTTTAGATTTTTTTTTTCGATTCGAATGTGGCAAGGTGAACAAACAAAAGAAAAATTCTCATCAAATGATTACAATGACTCTTTAAATCACCTTTGGCTTAACTAAAAAAAAGCATTATTTCAAAATGGTCCTCTAATAACAACACTTTGATTTCAGAAACATGCTTACAGTTCGAATTCAACTGGAATTCGATGTAAAATTCGATTTGAATTTCAATTGGAATTTCGGAAATTCGGACGAATTCCATTTCGTTATTCGGAGCATTCGGCAAACTTCGTTTATACTGTAATTCGGGTATTTGGATATATCCGAATCTCTGAATAATGAAAAATTCATACAAATTGTTATTTGGAACGAAACAAACCACATATGTCTAGCCGACATCGCTGGACTCCAGGAAAAGTAAATGTCCTAATATTAAAGTCAGCGGCTACAGTATTTGTAGCCTATGACTTTACATTTTTTTCATAGGGGGGCTCTTTAACAGCATTGCTCAGCTGCTGAAACAGAAAGATAAAAAAGAAACATTGTTTCTTTTTTTTGTGTCTTTCTATTTATTCATCTACAGATTAAAGGGATAAACTTTGATCTGCTGATGAAGTCAGTTTATAGCAACCTGTCAAGTACAAAAAAAGTCTTTTTTTTTGTTCCTCTGTTTAACCCGTTATTAACCATTAACTTACTGTAATCAGCCCTAATTACCTCCTTATTTTCCATGTAATTGTGTTGTCTCCCCTCTACATTGTAAAGCGCTGCGTAAACTGTTGGTGCTATATAAATCGTTATTAATAATAATAATAATTATTATTATTTTTCTGCAAATTTTTTTTGTTTATTCTGTTTTGTTTCTACTTTAAAAACTGTTTATAATTAAAAAATGTTTTTGTTTTTATTTGCTTTGTTTGTTATTATTCTTACACCTTTAACATATGTTTACACGTTTCACATTTAAAAAGCGTAAAATAATTTAAAAAAAAAAATAGATTTAATTTGAAAATACCTTTTCAATGCTTTGTACCATTGCTGGCAGCTGAAGTGTAAACAAAACAGTTGCCGGCAGGTATTGGTAACTGTTATCGGTGAGTACTAGAGCAGCACAATTAATCGTCAAGAATCTTTATCGCGATCTTGACTAAAGTGTTTCACAATTCTTTCTATGCAAAGAATTCTCTCTGCTCTTCTGAAGCCACAACCATCAAAAGAAAGGAAGAGAAAAACTGGGCAGTCTGCCAAGAAACAAAACTTTCTTTATCAGTTGAAGTTAAGTATAAACATTGTAACAATTTGTCAATGGAATAGACTTCCTGTGTAAGTGAAAAAAGTTTAACCACCTAAACACTAAACCTTTTTCTGACATTTGTTGGTTACAAGTTAAAATCATTTTTTTTGCTAGAAAATTACTTAGAACCCACAAACATTATATATTTTTTTTAGTAGAGACCCTAGAGAATAAAATGGTGGTTGTTGCAATATTTTATGTCAGGCTGTATTTGAGCAGGGGTCCTTCAAATGCAATTTTTTTGTAAAAAATTACTTTAATGAATTAAAAAAAAAAAATAACCAATAAAGTTAGCCCTTTTTTTGTTTTTTGTTTAATGTGAAAGATTTTACGTCACGAGAATCGTGATCTTTTTATTCTAAGCAAAAAAAATCGTGATTCTCATTTTGGCCAGAATCGTGCAGCTCTAGCGAGTACTAATAAAAAAAGTATCGCTGCTCGTACTCGCTGTAAATAAAATGGTATCGGTGCATCCCTATTGTCTAGGTCTTTGGGGTAGCTACAGCTATAGTCTCTCTTGCCTCCGTGTTCCAGAGCTTGGGCAGCAGCTTCTTGGTGGAGATACCCTCTTGGGGTTTCTGGAGTCCGTCACAGCGACTACGTTCCAAGCACCCCCTGGAATTCATAAAAAAGGGAGGGCCAGGCCCAAAAAAAGGTTGCTGTTTAGGTTGGTCTGCTGGTAGCTGCTTCAGGAAACGTCCAACAGGGGTGGTTCTCAGGTAGGTGGTGAAGAAGGACAGCAGGAACACAGGGAACACATGTGGTGGAGCAGGTCAGGTGCAGCAGCCGGTGGAGTGATGACACCTGTAGCAGATGCAGGATCAGATCGACAAGGAGGAACTGGAGAAGCCTGAGCGTGGTCAAGGTCTGAGCCAAGGTTATGCACAAGATCCGAGGTCAGGAACCAGAGCCGAGGTCATGCACAGGAGTCAGGAGGATAAGGCAGCAGAGTAGTCAGGAGGCAGGACAGAGTCACACACAGGTGGTCAGAAGAAGCAGAGCCCTGACTGCAACAAATGTTTGTGCATTGTGGAGCATTACATTGTGCTGCAGTGCATACCTGCCGGCAAGGTGTTCTGGAGTGCGCAGCCTATTGCATTAGGGTGTGCACCCCAAAGCTCATAGGGTGCGTGTGTGTATAAATATATATACACAGGGTGATAGATATATAGATATATATACATAGATCAATAGATCTAAAACACGCATTATAGTTGTCCGTGAACAACCTGCAGTGGTAAATAAATGCATGTTAAAGCATATCCATGAACGAGTTGGCATATGGGGGGGGGGCGACATTAGAGCCCATCACTGTACCGGTACGTTGCAGGTAATAGGTGTCTTTGAAGAGGAAGAAATTCTCCTCTAAAACTATTTTAAGCAATTCCAAAAGGAATGCAATCTGAGTAGTATCATATAGTCTAGAATTCTTTAACACACACACACATATCTATCTATATATATATATATATATATATATATATATATATATATATATATATATATATATATATATATATATATATATAATCTATATCTGTATCTGTATCTATATATCTATATATAGATATAGATATAGATATAGATATAGATATAGATATACCTATATATATATCTATATATATATATATATATAGATATATATATATATCTAGACACAGAGATATATATAGATATCTATATATATCTCTATATCTAGATAGATATAGAGATATATATATAGATATATATATATGGTTGCCATTTAAATGTGATGAATTTTCAAAGGTGGATGGTGAATAAAAATATGTTTAAAGGATAGCACATACACAGATAGGACAGAGTCAGCAGCGCATCCACACACATAGCACTTTTAAAGTTTTTCACTTGAAAACATTTTTTGGATGCAGCAGCCACAGTTATCACTTATACACTGTTGACAGGATAGGTTTTGCGCCAGTGACACATATATTTTTGATAGATATATATATATATATATATACAGTAGATAGATCTATATATAGATATAAATAAATGTAAAAATAATAAATGTAATAAACATTTTATGATGTAATAAAACATGGACGGTGTCAGTAGTTTTTTATTTTTAATATTTATTTTTTGTATTATCATTTAAAATTCTTTTTTTTCATTCATTTTTACTATTTTTTTAAGGGCAATATTATTACCGTATTATAATTATTTATTATTATTTTTTGGGTGAAATATTATTAGGGTGAATCTGCACTGCACGCGGTGATTAGGGTGTGCCCTATGACTGCATCACGCCAATGCATTTAATGTGTTGCCAAAAATAGGGGGCATGCCCCATTTTTTGGCTGTGCGCTGCAACGGATGTTATTTCACGGCTGCGTTTTGTGCTGCACTATGCTGCAATGCACACCTGCCAGCAAGGTGCTTTTTGTGGTGTCATTCAGAATGAATGACACCGCATTGCACCAACGCATTTAATGTGCTGCCAAAAAAGTGTGCATGCGCCATTTTTTTTTTGGCCACGCATTGCAATGGATGTTATTGCATTATGGTGCATTGTGCTGCACTGCAATGCATGACTGCTGGCTTGGTGCTTTGAGGTGTCATTATTGTAGCACCCTCTAGTTAGGTAGGTGCTAAAGGTTCCATTTTTCTATAGAGTAGGAAAATTTAGGCAGGCCCAGCTGGTGGCTAGGCCTGTTTGTTTTGTTTGTTTTCATCATTCTGGGCTGGGAGTGGCTCAGGGCAGGGCTGGGTGACTCACAGGTAGCATCACTGTCACCTCCCTCTTCTTTGTAGAAGGTGCTAGAAAGAGAGGAGGAGAGGTGGAGCTGCCTGGGGTATTCTAAGGAGCCTTGACCAATCCCCAACTTGGATTGGCAGGGGGCAGGCCACCTTAAATACCCGGGGTCAGCCCAGCTGGGGAGGAGTTGTCGGGTGGACAACCGCAGCCCTCCTGCAGCCAGGAGGGCTGGCAGGACCTGAAGAAGGTTTACTGGGATCAGTAGCTGAGCTGAGGACAGTTAGCCCCCGGGACTATTCCTACATTACAGGGGCCCTGCCCGCAAAAGGCAATTCACTGAGGCCTGGCTTAGTTAGTGTCAGGCTCAACCATGTGGTGCTAGCTGGTCTGAGAATCTGCAGCAAGTGAAGTGCTGGAGGAGTAAGGGAAAGAAGTCTTAAGCAAGAGTTGTGCTGAAGAGAAGAGTGGAGTGTATATACAGGAGTGTATATAGAAGTCCCAAGCAAGTTGCATTAAATCTTTCTGGGCATCCCATCATTTCCCATTCCCATCCACGTTAAATCCCCTCAATAAAAAAACAAAACAAAGCCTATGTCTCTGAGTGCCTGAGAGACGGATGCCGGGGCTGGGTAGGGTGACAGGTGAACAACAATATTCAGCAACCCCTGCAGGCGGGCATGGCTACATTGAGAATGAATGGCACTACGTCATACTGACGCATTTAATGTGCTGCCAAAAAATGTGTGTGCGCCATTTTTCCGGCCACCTACTGCAACAGATGTTGGTGCATTGTGGTGCGTTGTGCTTTGCGGCAATGCACGTCCTCCTGCCTGCAAAGTCCTTCGGGGGTGGCAGAATGAATGGCACTGCATTGCACAATACATACAATGTACAATGTGCATTTCCAACGCGTTGCGGTAAAGCACAGGGCAATGGGTGTGGCTGCTGGTGTGGGCGGGTCCCTCATTTTTATTTCAGTGATAACAAGCGTGAATGGGCCCTAACATGGCAGATCTGAACTCCGGGCATGAAAACATTCATTGAACTATCATCCTTAATAGGCGCAAAGTATATAAATCCAGTTTGTGTGCAACAGATCCCTTTGCAAATCCAGACATTACCTTGTAAAATCAGCAGTGAGCAGTGACATCATCACTGTGCTGTGCATAGCCTGTGCAGAGCAGAGCTGCAGACTCCACCCCCTACAGAAACCTACAGGAGGGGGACGGAGAGGGGGGCAGAGACAAGACCAGTCACCCTGCACAAGGAGAGAGAGCAGAGCTGTGGGAGGGGCTTAGCAGGCTCCACCTACTACAGAAAACTACAGGAGGGGGGCAGAGACAAGACCAGTCACCCTGCACAAGGAGAGAGAGCAGAGCTGTGGGAGGGGCTTAGCAGGCTCCACCCCCTACAGAAACCTACAGGTGGGGGCGGAGAAAAGACCAGTCCCCCTGCACAAGGAGAGAGAGCGGAGCTGTGGGAGGGGCTTAGCAGGCTCCACCTACTACAGAAAACTACAGGAGGGGGCAAAGAAAAGACCACTCACCCTGCACAAGGAGAGAGAGAGCAGAGCTGTGGGAGGGGCTTAGCAGGCTCCACCCACTACAGAAAACTACAGGAGGGAGTAGAGACAAGACCAGTCACCCTGCACAAGGAGAGAGAGCAGAGCTGTGGGAGGGGCTTAGCAGGCTCCACCTACTACAGAAACATACAGGAGGAGGTGGAGACAAGACCAGTCCCCCTGCACAAGCAGAGAGAGCAGAGCTGTGGGAGGGGCCCAGCAGGCTCCACCTACTACACAAACCTACAGGAGGGGGCGGAGACAAGACCGGTCACCCTGCACAAGTAGAGAGAGCAGCAGTGATCGGTCTTTATTACAGGAAGTCTCACACTGGATCACTGCACAGATCTGGAAGAAATACACAAAGATCACTGAGATTCAGGAAGAATACATATGACCGATGAATTTATTCTCCCGGAGTTCAGATTTAAAGCTTCTATGAGATTTTCCTGATTGGGCGACATCGGAAGGTCTGAATATTTCTAGAAAGTTAATCAGTTGTATCTCATGCACACAGATCAGTATTTATAGTATCGGCATGCATGCAGAATCGGAGCGGGAAGCCTCTATCGGCGGTGTAATCTCATCCTCGCCCCGCCCGGCTTTGTCAGGGTGGAGGGGTGTTTGAGGAGCGCAGAGATTAGCCGGGCGGAGCCGGAAGGATCCGGAGTTTCCTCCTGTAATGTGTTTGAGCGAACGGCGGGAGTGGTGGAGAAGCTGGGCGCAGACGCGTCACGCTCTCTTAGGGGCTCATTTACACTTGCTTCGGCTTCAACCCACCACATTAACCACTTACAGACCGGAAGGATTTGCCCCCCTTAATGACCAGGCCATTTTTTGCAATACTGCACTGCGTCGCTTTAACTGACAATTGTGCGGACGTGCGATGCTGTACCCAAACAAAATCGATGTCCTTTTTTTCCCACAAATAGAACTTTCTTTTGGTGGTATTTGATCACCTCTGCGGTTTTTATTTTTTGCGCTATAAACAAAAAAAGACAATTTTGAAAAAGAAAAAAACAACATTGTTTACTTTTTGCTATAATAAATATCCCTAAAAATTTTTTTTAAAAACAAATTTCTTCCTCAGTTTAGGCCGATATGTATTCTTCTACATATTTTTGATAAAAAAATCGCAATAAGTGTATATTGATTGGTTTGCGCAAAAGTTATCTCGACTACAAAATAGGGGATAGATTTATGGCATTTTTATAATTATTATTTTTTTTTTTACTAGTAATGATGGTGATCTGCGATTTTTAGCGAGACTGCGACATTGCTGAGGACAGATCGGACACTTTTGACAATTTTTTTTGGGACCAGTGACATTTATACAGCGATCAGAGCTAAAAACATCCACTGATTACTGCATAAATGTCACTGGCAGGGAAGGGGTTAACGCTAGGGGGCGATCAAGGGGTTAAGTGTGTTCCCTAGGGAGGTGTTTCTAACTGTGGGGGGGGATTGTAGTGACTGGAGGAGGAGGGAGATCGCTGTTCCTGATCACTAGGAACAGCAGATCTCTCTCTACTCCCCTGTTATAATGAGGATCTGTCTCTTTATATACGCAGATCCCCGCTCTGGCTCTCTGTGTGGCGATCGCGGGTGGCCGGCGGACATAGCGGCCGCCGCCCATGTGCATCGGCTTCGGCATCCCTATAACTTCTTAAAGCGGCCGACGTACAATGACGGCGATTCGCGCGGCCGTGCCAACCTGCCGCAATACAACTGCAGCGGCTGGTTGGCAAGTAGTTAAAGCGCCTACCACTTCAACAGGCTTTTATGATGTGTTTTTGATGCTTTGGTGAAGCTTTAGTGATGCTCTTTTGAAGCTTAGTTAAGGCATGACATATACCCTGTGTGTGCGGATATCTCATACCTGCAATTTCTCCAAAACAAAGCGAAGCTAAAGCTGAATTAAAAGCCTTTTAAAAAGCTGCAGGTGCTTCAAGCGAGCTTTGCCATAGACTTCTATGGAGGCTTCGAAGATGCTTTAAAGCCAAACTAAAGCGACATGGGGTATAACTTTTAAAGAAAAGCCAAAAGCAAAACAAAGCAAAAGCAAGGTGTAAACAGGACTGTAAGCCATCCATTTTATTTAGTGACAGAAGCTTTGACTAGAGTTCAGAGAGCTTTAACAAAGCCTGTCCGAAGCCTTGTTTTAAAGCAAGTGTAAACTAGACATATTAGTCAGGTCTGGTCTGCCAATCAGGGCGTAGCACCACAAGGGGGAGTCCCAGGGAAATGATATGGGGGGGGGGGGCAGCTTGGCTTAACTCAGCTCCGAACACAGACAGGGCCGGATCTAACCCATCTGATCTGAGGGGAGGAACAAGTCAGGGGGTGTAATGTCATGTAAGGAGTCCCCCCTTATATCAGATGTCCCCATCGGAGCACCCCCTTACATCAGATGTTATCATTAGAGCACCCCCTTTCATCACATGTGATCATTAGAGCACCCCCTTACATCAGATGTTATCATTAGAGCACCCCCTTACATCAGATGTCATCATTAGAGCACCCCCTTACATCAGATGTCATCATTAGAGCACCCCCTTACATCAGATGTTATCATTAGAGCACCCCCTTTCATCACATGTGATCATTAGAGCACCCCCTTACATCAGATGTTATCATTAGAGCACCCCCTTACATCACATGTGATCATTAGAGCACCCCCTTACATCAGATGTTATCATTAGAGCACCCCCTTACATCAGATGTTATCATTAGAGCACCCCCTTACATCACATGTTATCATTAGAGCACCCCCTTACATCAGATGTCACCATTAGAGCACCCCCTTACATCAGATGTTATCATTAGAGCACCCCCTTATATCACATGTTATCATTAGAGCACCCCCTTACATCAGATGTCATCATTAGAGCACCCCCTTACATCAGATGTCATCATTAGAGCACCCCCTTACATCAGATGTTATTATTAGAGCACCCCCTTACATCAGATGTCATCATTAGAGCACCCCCTTACATCAGATGTCATCATTAGAGCACCCCCTTACATCAGATGTCACCATTAGAGCACCCCCTTATATCACATGTTATCATTAGAGCACCCCCTTACATCAGATGTCATCATTAGAGCACCCCCTTACATCAGATGTCCCCATCAGGAGAAGGCGTGCCTTCTTTATCCAACCGGATTACCTTTCCGCGGAGAGTTGAGCAGCATTTGGCACAACCTGTAAGTTACAGATATTGAGATATACCCATACATACATGGCTCTCCTCCTGCCCTTCCCCTTTCCCCCTACTACCCCTTCCCCCTTTTTATTTATTTATTTTTGTTATTATTATTATCACTCATTGATTCATTTTTATCTCCAGATACCTACCTGCGTCTCTCCCGAGGAAGCAAGAATTACCTCGTGAAACGCGTAGAGATCATTTGTGCAGCAGCTCTAGATCGATTGGGGTATCTGTATGGTGCTTTCAGGTCCCGCATAGCTCATTTTTTCATATGAACTCTATGCAGTAGACATGTGCATTCGTTTTCGTCCGAATTTCAGGTATTTTCGTTATCGTTTTACTAAACGATAACGAAAGTGCAGAATCCGAAAAACGAAAGATCCGACATTAACAAATGCTTTATTTTCGTTTTCGTTGCTACAACAGTTCGATATAGATAGGAGATTCGACATGATGATAACAATAACAATCTGTGTCCATCAAACCTGTGGGTCGAATGTGCCTAACCTTAACTCTATTAGTCCAAGATTATTCTACATAGAGAGAAAAGATTCGACATAGAGAAAAAAGATTCGACGTAGGGGAGAAAAGATTCAACGTAGGGGAGAAAAGATTCGACGTAGGGGAGAAAAGATTCGACGTAGGGGAGAAAAGATAAATAAAATAATGATGATGATGAATGTTATTGGCTGATTGTAACAAAAGAGGAGGAGCAGTAGAATAGCTAGAACTAAGTACACACGTACTTTGGCTTATGGTGTCTGTCGAATGTTCAAAGAAGATTCGACGGAGCAGGTAAACTATACAGTGTCGTACAGTTTAGCTGCTCCGTCGAATCTTCTTTGAACATTCGACAGACACCATAAGCATTCAATGACAGATTCAACCTCAATTTGGATTTTCAGACGAATGCAATTTTTAACAAAAAACTAAATAAATAAAAACGAATTTCGGGAGTAACTACATAAATTTATTTTTTTGGACGAAAACGAAATTCCGAAACGAAATACAGACTGAAAATACTTCAGGGTAAGCGCGCGAAGGGTAAGGATTTTTCGCGGGCAATGGCTGGTGTTGGCGCTTCAATCATCCCCGGCACCATGGTTGTTATGGTGTCAGGATGATTGAAACGCATTATTTCTATCATTACATTGTAATATAAACTGAAATAGTTCAACTCACCATAATGCAGAATCATTGGAAGCCCTGAGCGTGTCACCTGCCACCATCGCGTGTCACTTGCCACTATGCCTGCCACCAGATGGGGATGTCACTTGCCACGGCCGGCTTCGGAACGGCGCATGCGCAGTTGGGTGGTTGGCTCGCGGCCATCTTTTCTGCGGGCACCGGTGCCATTGATAGAGTTTAATGGGCAGCCCGAATAGGGGGACGGCTGCGAAGTCGCCGCAGGAGCGGCGCCGCCCCTGCACCACTGCCGCCCCGAGGCCTGGCCTCGGTGGCCTTGTGGCAAATCCGGCCCTGGGTGTGACTCTTTAAAAGTCCTGTGGGACTGAGGCACTACCTCAACCCCCCTCAGATTAGCTCTCTTTGTCTGTCTAAACCCATCAGAGCACCCCGTTACATCAGATGTCCCCATCAGAGGTCCCCCTTTCATCAGATGTCCCTATCAGAGTTCCCCCTTACATCAGGTGTCCCCATCAGAGTTCCCCCTTACATCAGATGTCCCCATCAGGAGGTCCCCCTTACATCAGATGCCCCCTTCAGAGTTCCCCCTTACATTAGATGTCCCCATCAGAGTTCCCCCTTACATCAGGTGTCCCCATCAGAGTTCCCCCTTACATCAGGTGTCCCCATCAGAGTTCCCCTTTACATCAGATGCCCCCTTCAGAGCTCCCCCTTACATCAGGTGTCCCCATCAGAGTTCCCCCTTACATCAGATGTCCCCATCAGATTTCCCCCTTACATCAGATGTCCCCATCAGAGTTCCCCCTTACATCAGATGTCCCCATCAGAGTTCCCCCTTTCATCAGATGCCCCCTTCAGAGTTCCCCCCTTAACATCAGATGTCCCCATCAGAGTTCCCCCTTACATCAGATGTCCCCATCAGAGTTCCCCCTTACATCAGATGTCCCCATCAGAGTTCCCCCTTACATCAGATGTCCCCATCAGAGTTCCCCCTTACATCAGATGTCCCCATCAGAGTTCCCCCTTACATCAGATGTCTCCCGGTCGCCATGTCACTCATCACTCTCCCGTGTGCTTTGTAGCACCATCATTAACACAGAAGCAGTGGGTCATTTTGGCCAATTTTCTTAGCCTTGCATTAAAGGCTGCAAAGGATTCTGGGAGCTTTCCTGCAATTAACAAATTTAACCCCCCCACCACCAGCATCCCTGGTGCCAGAGCTGTTCTGCGCTCGAGGACCCGCTCACACCATCCTTTTAGCACACAACACGCTCAAGGAAACAAAAGCCTATTGTAATCTATGCAGCTCTTCATCTCATTGCAGTAGAGGCAGTTCATTGCGTTTTGGACAAATTCTGCATCAAATGAACATTACGTTATATTCAATGGCAACGCATGGAAATGAACTAAAGTTGCAATATGATTTTTTTCAGGCCTTTTATTTGCATTTGCTGTTTTTAAACTGTTTTTGAGCTGTTGAGGTTTTTTTTATTAGCCAATAGAGAAAAATCTCTTTCATCATTTGTTGCTTTGTGTTTCAGCTTTTTCATTCTTTTATTTATTCTTCATTTATTATGATTTATATTTTCAGTTTTTTACTTTTTTTAAGGGGTTAATTTATTTATTTTATTTATTATTTATTTACTTAATTTGATGTATTTATTTCCTTAGGTTAGGGGTCAATATTAAGGTTCAGGGTTAGGATTAGGGTTAAGGGCTTTAGGGTTAGGGGTCAATATTAGGGTTGAGGGTTAGGATTAGGGTTAGGGGTCAATATTAGGCTTAGGGGTTAGGATTGGGATTAGGGGTCAATATTAGGGTTAGGAGTTCATATTGGTGTTAGAGGTTAGGATTAGGGGTTAATATTAGGGTTAGGATTAGGGTTAGGGGTCAATCTTAGGGTTAGGAGTTAGGATTAGGGATCAATATTAGGGTTAGGGGTCAATCTTAGGGTTAGGGGTTAGGATTAGGGTTAGGGGTCAATTTTAAGGTTAGGAGTTCATATTGGTGTTAGGGGTTAGGATTAGGGGTTAAAATTAGGGCTAGGATTAGCGTTGGGGTCAATCTTAGGGTTAGGGGTTAGGATTAGGGGTAAATATTAGTGTTAGGGGTCAATCTTAGGGTTAGGGTTAGGATTAGGGGCTAGGATTAGGGTTTGGGGTCAATCCTAGGGTTAGGGACTTTAGGGTTAGGGGTCAATTTTAGGGTTAGGGGCTAATATTAGGGCTATGATTAGAGTTAGGAGTCAATATTAGGGTTAGTGGTTATGATTAGGGTTAGGGGCTAGGATTAGGGGTTAATGTTAAGGAATTAGGGTTAGGGGTTAATGTTCATATTGGTGTTAGGGGTTAGGATAAGGGGTTAATATTAGAGTTAGGATTAGGGTTAGGGGTCAACCTTAGGATTAGGGGTCAATTTTAGGATTAAGCGTTAGGATTAGGGGTCAATCTTAAGGTTAGGATTAGGGTTAGGGGTCAATATTAGGGTTAGGCGCTTTAGGGTTAGGGGTCAATCTTAGGGTTAGGGACTAATATTAGAGTTAGGAGTCAATATTAGGGTTAGTGGTTATGATTAGGGTTAGGGGCTAGGATTAGGTGTTAATGTTAAGGGATTAGGGTTAGGGGTTAATGTTCATATTTGTGTTAGGGGTTAGGATTAGGGGTTAATATTAGGGTTAGGATTAGGGTTAGGGGTCAATTTTAGGATTAAGCATTAGGATTAGGGGTCAATCTTAAGGTTAGGGGTTAGGATTAGGGTTAGGGGTCAATATTAGGGTTAGGCCCTTTAGGGTTAGGGGTCAATCTTAGGGTTAGGGACTAATAATAGGGTTAGGGGTCAATATTAAGGTTAGGGGTTAGGATTAGGGTTAGGAGTCAATATTAGGGTTAGTGGTTATGATTAGGGTTAGGGGCTAGTATTAGGGGTTAATGTTAAGGGATTAGGGTTAGGGGTTAATGTTAGGATTAGGGGTTAAGATTAGGGTTAGGGCTAGGATTAGGGTTAGGGGTTAATATTAGGGTTAGAAGTCAATATTAAGGTTAGGGGGTTAGAATTAGGGGTTAATATTAAGGTTATGGGTCAATATTAAGGTTAGGGGTTAATATTAGGATTTTATTTGTTCATTATTTATTTACTTATTTTTATATATTATTTACTTCTATTTAATTGTTGCATTAGAGCAGAAAAACTGTCAAAAGCTCCCAAATTAAGCGTTTCCATGCAGTTCTATGGAGGAAAAAAATGCTTCTTTTAGCTCAAATCTGCCCGATTTGAGCTAAAAAAAAAGCTCCAGGACTATTTTGAGCTTCAGGCGTTTGGCTTCAGGCGACTTGTAGTGGAGATGTGAACCGTCTCCATAGAGAATACTTGATTTTTTTCTGCATTTGGAGGTGTACACGGGGCTCTCAGAGCCGTGGCGGGGCGGCGGGGAATTCGGCGTGCACACGGCAGCCTGTGTCGTCCCACGTCGGGTGTGGTCGCTCGGCCTGGCTGACTCATTCTCAGGATTTCCTTCTCTCAGCCTCTGACGCAGTCCCGCGGTTACAGCTTTGGGTTGTGCTGCCAGGGAGGGGTATTTATGAGGATGGGGAGAGGGGGGGGAAGGGTGAAAATACAGTGCCAGCCAAGAAAAGGAGGGACCTGGAGTCTTAACGGCAGAGGTAAGCAGCCGGAGTGCCACCAGGATGAATAGAGGGAGCTGCAGCTTTATGAGGACTGTGCAGGGGAGGATCTCACTGAGACTGACAGATAAAAAGAATCAAAAGAAAAGGAAAAGACTTCTTCTCACTGAGCCCCAGCCCTGCATTGTAACAGCTGTGTGCGTCCACATCGCTGATATCAGGTGCAACATAATGCAGCCTGCTGAGACTCTGCAGGATAACGGGGTCACCTGGACTGCAGGTGTCAATGTAGCACTTCCAGGTATTTATCACCTTCTGAAAACAGGAAAAGCTGTAATCTGATTGGTTGGTACTTCTAACTTCAGGAGCCTGTCTCTGCACAAAACAATGCAAACAATCGGGAACATTTATTGCTTCTATTTATTATCATGTAGTAAACATATACAGTATCTCACAAAAGTGAGTACACCCCTCAGTCACATTTTTGTAAATCTTTTCTTCTGAAGAAATGACACTTGTCTACAATGTAAAGTAGTGAGTGTACAGCTTGTATAACAGTGTAAATTTGCTGTCCCCTCAAAATAACTCAACACACAGCCATTAATGTCTAAACCGCTGGCAACAAAAGTCAGTACACCCCTAAGTGAAAATGTCCAAATTGGGCCCAAAGTGTCAATATTTTGTGTGGTCACCATTATTTTCCAGCACTGCCTTAACCCTCTTGGGCATGGAGGTCACCAGAGCTTCACAGGTTACCACTGGAGTCCTCTTCCCCTCCTCCATGATGACATCACGGAGCTGGTGGATGTTAGAGATCTTGTGCTCCTCCACCTTCCGTTTGAGGATGCCCCACAGATGATCAATAGGGTTTAGGTCTGGAGACCTTCTTGGCCAGTCCATCACCTTTACCCTCAGCTTCTTTAGCAAGGCAGTGGTCATCTTGGAGGTGTGTTTGGGGTGGTTATCATGTTGGAATACTCCCCTGCGGCCCAGTCTCTGAAGGGAGGGGATCATGCTCTGCTTCAGTATGTCACAGTACATGTTGGCATTCATGGTTCCCTCAATGAACTGTAGCTCCTCAGTGCTTGTCTTCAGCAAACTGTTTGCAGGCTTTCTTGTGCATCATCTTTAGAAGAGGCTTCCTTCTGGGACGACAGCCATGCAGACCATTTTCATGCAGTGTGCGGCGTATGGTCTGAGCACTGACAGGGTGACCCCCCCACCCCTTCAACCTCTGCAGCAATGCTGGCAGCACTCATACGTCTATTTCCCAAAGACAACCTCTGGATATGATGCTGAGCACGTGACCTCAACTCCTTTGGTGGACCATGGCGAGGCCTGTTCTGAGTGGAACCTTTCCTGTTATACCGCTGTATGGTCTTGGCCACCGTGCTGCAGCTCAGTTTCAGGGTCTAGGCAATCTTCTTATAGCCTAGGCCAGTGATGGTGAACGCGTGGTGCGCGTGCTGCTGCCGGCACGCCAAGCCGTCTCTGTGGGCAAGCCGTGACAATTAAGAAATTATACACTGCACTGACAAATCATTGAATCGTCCACACCGCACCGCAAACTACATCTTCCACAGTTCTCTGGGCTAATGGTGACGTGTCCGAGTGGGCGTGACGCATGCTCCGAGCGCGAGCGCTGAAGCCACACACCCCCGTTCTCAAGCATCTGACGTTCCCTGCCGACGCACCTGCTGACGTGCCTGCTGTGGGAAATCCCTTCCTCGGAGCAACGGACACCACCGGAGCGACCGGGGACTGACCCCACACTGCAGCCCAGCTGGAAACCGGAGGACAACCGACTGATTTAAACGACTGAAATGTGAGTGTAATAACCACTTGCCGACCGGGCCATAGCCGAAAGATGGCTACATTCGGGCTTATTCTGGGAGGGCGTCCATGGACGTCTTCCCAGAATCTTGCTCCCACGCGCCCTACAAGGGGAGAGGGGGAGAGATCGTTTGCAGAGTATGGGTACTGAGCAGCACTGTGGGCACTACAGATCCAACCCACAGCACTGCTCTGCAATACTCTGCAATACTCTGCCAATACTCTGCAGTACTCTGCCAATACTCTGCCAATACTCTGCAGTACTCTGCCAATACTCTTCAGTACTCTGCAATACTCTGTCCATACTCTGCCAATACTCTGCAGTACTCTGCCAATACTCTTCAGTACTCTGCCAATACACTGCTCATACTCTGCCAATACTCTGCAGTACTCTGCCAATACTCTGCCCATACTCTGCCCATACTCTGCCAATACTCTGCAGTACTCTGCAGTACTCTGCCAATACTTTGCCAATACTCTGCCAATACTCTGCAGTACTCTGCCAATACTCTGTCCATACTCTGCAGTACTCTGGCAATACTCTGCAGCACTCTGCCAATACTCTGCCAATACTCTGCAGTACTCTTCAGTACTCTGCCAATACTCTGCTCATACTCTGCCAATACTCTGCAGTACTCTGCCAATACTCTGCCAATACTCTGCCCATACTCTGCCAATACTCTGCAGTACTCTGCCCATACTCTGCCAATACTCTGCAGTACTCTGCAGTACTCTGCCAATACTTTGCCAATACTCTGCCAATACGCTGCAATACTCTGCCAATACTCTGTCCATACTCTGCCAATTCTCTGCCCATACTCTGCCAATACTATGCAGTACTCTGCCAATACTCTGCAATACTCTGCCAATACTCTGCAGTACACTGCCCACACTCTGCAATGCTCTGCAGTACTCTGCAATACTCTGCCAATACTCTGCAATACTCTGCCAATACTCTGCAGTACTCTGCCCATACTCTGCCAATACTCTGCAATACTCTGCCAATACTCTGCCCATACTCTGCCCATACTCTGCCAATACTCTGCAGTACTCTGCCCATACTCTGCAATACTCTGCAGTACTCTGCCAATACTCTGCAATACTCTGCCAATACTCTGCAATACTCTGCAGTACTCTGCCCATACTCTGCCAATAACTCTGCAATACTCTGCCCATACTCTGCCCATACTCTGCCAATACTCTGCCCATACTCTGCCAATACTCTGCAGTACTCTGCAATACTCTGTCCATACTCTGTCCATACTCTGCAATACTCTGCCAATACTCTGCCCATACTCTGCCAATACTCTGCAGTACTCTGCCCATACTCTGCCAATACTCTGCAGTACTCTGCAGTACTCTGCCAATACTTTGCCAATACTCTGCCAATACGCTGCAATACTCTGCCAATACTCTGTCCATACTCTGCCAATACTCTGCCCATACTCTGCCAATACTATGCAGTACTCTGCCAATACTCTGCAGTACACTGCCCACACTCTGCAATGCTCTGCAGTACTCTGCAATACTCTGCCAATACTCTGCAATACTCTGCCAATACTCTGCCCATACTCTGCCCATACTCTGCCAATACTCTGCAGTACTCTGCCCATACTCTGCCAATACTCTGCAATACTCTGCCAATACTCTGCCCATACTCTGCCCATACTCTGCAGTACTCTGCCCATACTCTGCAATACTCTGCAGTACTCTGCCAATACTCTGCAATACTCTGCCAATACTCTGCAATACTCTGCAGTACTCTGCCCATACTCTGCCAATACTCTGCAATACTCTGCCCATACTCTGCCCATACTCTGCCAATACTCTGCCCATACTCTGCCAATACTCTGCAGTACTCTGCAATACTCTGTCCATACTCTGTCCATACTCTGCAATACTCTGCCAATACTCTGCCCATACTCTGCAATACTCTGCCCATACACTGCAATACTCTGCAGTACTCTGCCCAAAAAAATGTTTAACGGAAAGCTCTGTTATTGTGTTTTTCTTTTTAAACAAAAGCTGTTAATTAGTTTGTTAATTTTTTTTTTCTAAACTAAAACCTCTGTATTCAGGTGCAATTGCGGTATTGGCACTTTGAAAAAAATAAGTCATTTTTTGTTGCAGTTTGGGCACTCGGGCTCAAAAAGGTTCGCCATCACTGGCCTAGGCCATCTTTATGTAGAGCAACAATTCTTTTTTTCAGATCCTCAGAGAGTTCTTTGCCATGAGGTGCCATGTTGAACTTCCAGTGACCAGTATGAGAGAGTGAGAGCGATAACACCAAATTTAACACACCTGCTCCCCATTCACACCTGAGACCTTGTAACACTAACGAGTCACATAACACCGGGGAGTGAAAATGGCTAATTGGGTCCAATTTGGACATTTTCACTTAGGGGTGTACTGACTTTTGTTGCCAGCGGTTTAGACATTAATGGCTGTGTGTTGAGTTATTTTGAGGGGACAGCAAATTTACACTGTTATACAAGCTGTACACTCACTACTTTACATTGTAGACAAGTGTCATTTCTTCAGTGTTGTCACATGAAAAGATATGATAAAATAGTTATAAATATGTGAGGGGTGTACTTACTTTTGTGAGTATATAGAGAGTGTTGTTGAAGAGAATTGGTTACATTGTCATCATTTATATTTCTATGTTACATCTTCACATTATTAACTACACACAGCGAGAGGAAAGCAGACGCACCACATGTATCCAATAAAGAGCGCCGTAACCCATGGTAACCAATCAGAAACCGTCTTTTAAAGAGGAGAGTTATACACAAAGGGGAAAATGTATAGATTTGATTACTGCTGATTGGCTGAGTTTCCCATCCAGAACCCCTCATTGCTGACTGGCTGGGTGTCCCATCTAGTACCCCCTCACTGCTGATTGGCTAGGTGTCCCATCAAGAATCTCTCACTGCTGATTGGCTGGGTGTCCCACTGAGGACCCCTCACTTCTGATTGGCTGGGTGTCCTATCTACTACCCCTCACTGCTGATTGGCTAGGTCTCCCATTCAGAACCTCTCACTGCTGGTTGGCTGGGTGTCCCACCCAGGACCCCTCACTTCTGATTGGCTGGGTGTCCTATCCAGGACCCCTCACTTCTGATTGGCTGGGTGTCCTATCCAGGACCCCTCACTTCTGATTGGCTGGGTGTCCTATCCAGGACCCCTCACTTCTGATTGGCTGGGTGTCCTATCCAGGACCCCTCACTTCTGATTGGCCAGGTGTCCCATTCAGGACCCCTCACTTCTGATTGGGGACTGACAAGTATTGTGACTCCACCCTGATCTAAATACAGAGACTGACAAGTAGTAAGACTCCGCCCTGATCTGAGCACAGAGACCGACAAGTAGTGTAACTCCGCCCTGATCTGAGCACAGAGACCGACAAGTAGTGTGACTCCGCCCTGATCTGAGCACAGAGACCGACAAGTAGTGTGACTCCGCCCTGATCTGAGCACAGAGACCGACAAGTAGTGTAACTCCGCCCTGATCTGAGTACAGAGACCGACAAGTAGTGTGACTCCGCCCTGATCTGAGCACAGAGACCGACAAGTAGTGTGACTCCGCCCTGATCTGAGCACAGAGACCGACAAGTAGTGTGACTCCGCCCTGATCTGAGCACAGAGACCGACAAGTAGTGTGACTCCGCCCTGATCTGAGCACAGAGACCGACAAGTAGTGTGACTCCGCCCTGATCTGAGCACAGAGACCGACAAGTAGTGTGACTCTGCCCTGATCTGAGTATAGAGAACTACAAGTAGTCTGACTCCGCCCTGATCAGAGTTCAAAGACTGACAAGTAGTGTGACTCCACCCTGATCAGAGTTCAAAGACTGACAAGTAGTGTGACTCCGCCCTGATCTGAGTACAGAAACTGACAAGTAGTGTGACTCCGCCCTGATCTGAGTACAGAGACTGACAAGTAGTGTGACTCCGCCCTACTCTGAGTACAGAAACTGACAAGTAGTGTGACTCTGCCCTGATCTGAGTACAGAGACTGACAAGTAATGTGACTCCACCCTGATCTGGGCACAGGGACTGACAAGTAGTGTGACTCCGCCCTACTCTGAGTACAGAAACTGACAAGTAGTGTGACTCCGCCCTGATCTGAGTATAGAGACTGACAAGTAGTGTGACTCTGCCCTGATCTGAGTATAGAGACTGACAAGTAGTGTGATTCCGCCCTACTCTGAGTACAGAAACTGACAAGTAGTGTGACTCCGCCCTGATCCGAGGACAGGGACTGACAAGTAGTGTGACTCCGCCCTCATCTGAGCACAGGGACTGACATGTAGTGTGACTCCGCCCTGATCCGAGGACAGGGACTGACAAGTAGTGTGACTCCGCCCTGATCTGAGTATAAAGACTGACAAGTAGTTGACTCCGCCCTACTCTGAGTACAGAAACTGACAAGTAGTGTGACTCTACCCTGATCTGAGTATAGAGACTGACAAGTAGTGTGACTCCGCCCGGATCTGAGTATAGAGACTGACAAGTAGTGTGACTCCGCCCTGATCTGAGTATAGAGACTGACAAGTAGTGTGACTCTACCCTGATCTGAGTATAGAGACTGACAAGTAGTGTGACTCCGCCCTGATCTGAGCACAGAGACTGACAAGTAGTGTGACTCCGCCCTCATCTGAGCACAGAGACCGACAAGTAGTGTGACTCCGCCCTCATCTGAGCACAGAGATCTCTGCACAGATTAGAGAAGAGCAGATAATGACATATACAGCGGGTAAAATAAGTCTTCAAATTTTATAGGTTCCGTGGTCCTCTTCTATGAACTCTGATCTTTAGTTCTTTCCGTAGATTTTCTATTGGATTCAAGTCAGGTGATTGGCTGGGCCATTCTAGCTGCTTTATTTTCTTTCTTTGAAACCAATGGAGAGTTTCCTTGGCTTTGTGTTTGGGATCATTGTCTTGCTGAGATGTCCTCCTCGTTTTATCTTCATCATCCTGGTAGATGGCAGCAGATTTTTATCACCATTCATCCTTCCTTCAATGATATGAAGTTTGCCAGTACCGTGTGCTGAAAAACAGCCCCGCCCCCACCATGATGTTCCCACCTCCAAACCTCACTCTTGGTATTGGGGGTGTTTTTGGGGTGATGTGCCATGTGACCTCCAAACATGGTGTGTATTATGGCATCCAAAGAGTTCAGTTCTGGTCTCCTCTGACCAGACTATATTCTTCCAGTATTTCACAGGCTTGTCTAAATGTTCTGCAGTAAACTTTAAATGAGCTTCAACATGCTTTTTCTTCAGCAATGGAGTGTTGCGTGATGAGCGGTCATACAGGCCATGGCGGGTAAGTGCATTACTTATTGTGTACCTGCTAATTCCAGGTCTTTCTGAAGCTCTTCACAAGTGGTCCTTGGCTCTTGGACAACTCTTCTGATAATTCTTTTCTCTCCTCTGTCAGAAATCCTGCGAAGAGCACCTGGTTGTGGCTGGTTTATGGTGACATTATGTTCTTTCCACTTTCAGATTATGGCCCCAACAGTGCTCACTGGAACAATCAGAAGTTTACATATCCTTCTGTAACCAACCAGTATGTGAAAGTCTTGAGAGAGCTCTTTGCATTTACCCCTCATGAGATGTTTTTGTGTGACACCTTGGTAATGAGACACCTTTTTATAGGCCATCAGTTGAGACTGAACCAGCTGATATTACTTTGCACTGACAAGGGGCAGGATTGCTTTCTGATAGTTTCCAGCTGGTGTCTTGGCTTTCCATGCCTTTTTGCACCTCCCTTTTTTCACGTGTTCAATACTTTTTTCCCTGTGTCATTCCATTTTATTACACAGAACTTAATTTCTGAACTAATTTGTCTTGGTGTCTTTGTATGTATGGATTGCATGGGTTGTTACCGACATGTGGGGAAAATTTGATGTCAATAGCACCTTTACCAATATATTTACCTAGAAAAATGGTGACGTGCTCAATACTTATTTTACCCGCTGTATATAGTGTTGCCGGAGAGGATCGGTTACATTGTCATCTATTTTAATTCTATGGTACATCCGCACATCATTAACTACGCACAGCGAGAGGAAGGAAGATGCACCACGTGTATCCGATCAAGAATGCGGTAACCTATAGTAACCAATCAGAAACACTCTTCTATAGGGGACAGCTATACACAAATAGTACCCATCAGTGCCTCCTCATCAGTGCCAAATATCAGTGAAGCCTTATCAGTGCCGCCTCATTAGTGCCAATCAGTTCCGCCTTCCAGTGCCCATCAGTGCCGCCTCATCAGTGCCGCAAACCTGTGCTGCCTCAACAGTGCCCATCAGTGCCCATTAGTGCCACTTCATCAGTGCCCATCAGTGCTGCCTCATCAGTGCCCATCAGTGCAGTCTATCAGTGCCCATCAGTGCTGCCTCGTCAGTGCCGCATATCAGTGCCGTCTCATCATTGCCCATCAGTGCCCATCAGTGCCCCCTCATTAGTGCCCATCATTGCCGCCTCATCAGTGCTCATAAGTGCAGTCAATCAGTGTCCATCAGTGCCAATTCATATCAGTTCCCATCAGTGCTCATCAGTTTTGCCTATCAGTGCCCATTAGTGCCGCCTCATCAGTGCCTATCAGTGCAGTCTATCAGTGCCCATCAGTGCCGCCTCATCAGAACCCATCAGTGAAAGAGAAAAATTACTCATTTGCTAAATTTTATAACAGAAACTACAGAAAAAAAAACATTTTTTCCCCAAAAAATTTCGGTCTTTTTTCATTTGTTTAGCAAAAAATAAAAAAGCCCCAGCGGTGACTAAATACCACCAAAAGAAAGATCTATTGGACTCAAAAAAATGATAAAGAATTTGTTTGGGTACAGCATTGCATGACCGCGCAATTGTCATTCAAAGTGCGACAGCTGAAAGCTGAACATTGGCCTGGGCAGGAAGGGGGGGGTGAAAGTGCCTGGTATTGAAGGGGTAAAAAATCCAATGTGCACAAGGTCTTATCGCGCGTCGTCTTCCCATCAGGTGCGCTCCGAGGGACGCAGAACTGAAATGACCTTGTAGACAGCCAGCGGCGGAAAGCTCAGACGTTTTTTTTTTTTCTCTTTGTTTATACATTTGCTCTGCCAATCAAAATACCATCGCTTTTCGCCCAAAGGCAGCTCTGCCGATTTGGGATTATAACATCGAGGCCTGGGTGTGGCGGTTTTTTTTTTTTTGTGTTTTTTTTTTTTTAAAGTAAAAAGAGAAAAAAAAAAGTCTTGAGGGCGAGGGAAAAACTGAGTGAGTGCAGGAGAGGGAGAAGCGGTGTGCCTGTCAATGATTTATGACTTGTGGGTTGCAGTCAGTGCTGGTTGGACAGACGCATGCACAGGGGCTGGTCCTGTTCATTCACTTCTTCATAAACTAAAAGCACAACACCATTTGTTTCCGCTTTGCACTAACTCCGCAGCCTGAGCCTAGTAGATGCTGCCTCCTTTGTCTGCGTCTCCCCCCCCCCCCATCCCTATTCCAACTGCTGAACTTCAACTAACTCTCAGCAAAGTTTTCCTACCCCCCCCCCCTCCACCTAAACACCCCACTTTATATTCCCCAGCACCGTCCCGGGATAAATTAAACCCAGATCGACTCTGAATTTCGTAAGTACGCAACTTTTTCTTTTCTTTATAACTCTCCGCCGCGCTGCTTTGCGAATTTGCAAAATTTGGGATTACGAAATCTTTTGAAGGTTTGGCAAGTTTGGAAAAGAGGGAGCGAGAGAGAAAAGTCTTTTGTTGTGTGATTTGGGGGGGGGGGCAGTCAGAAAACATTGGGGTACCAGGATGGCGGTTTTTAAATTTTTTTATTAATGGATTAAATTTCCGGAGAAGGTACTTTGAAGTGTTACACTTGGTGGTATTCACCAAAACGAGCTTTCAGTTGTTTGTTTTTTTTTTATGGCGGCTTTGGACGGCTCCCATGCGGTGTCGTTAGGGAATGAATGGACCAGGGCGGCCAACGCCAAGATGGCGGTGAGGTGGGGGAATTTTGAGAAATTATGGCTTTTGGCGAGGAGAGCGCGATTGAAGGTTGAGCCCGCAGCTGTGAGGGGTGTAATTTGAAGGTCGGCCTGTAAGCCAACCTGGGCTTTGATCTGTGTTACGATGGGAAGGGAAGGCGGCTTATGTAACAATGAGCCCTCCGCATGATGGTCGCCTGGAAATTACGGAAAAGCATGGCGGCTCGCTGCGATGGCGACTTCAATTTGTCTGGGATTTTACACCTACGATTGTATCTGTGATGGTTGTTGCAAAGATCATGACTTGCTTTCCAAAATGTTCTCTCTTCAATGGTAACACTTTGCTTTGTATGGTGATGATACTTTGTTACTCTTTCCTGAAAAGAATACAATTTATATAAAAATATGTTCCTGAAAACTTGAAATGAAACAAAAAAGTTCTCCTCATGTTTGTTATCCTTTGCTGATCAATAAATACAATTTATATAAAAACACGATACAGAGAAATAGTAATAAAGACAGAAAGTTGCCCCCCCCCCCCCCCTTTTGTTATTCTTTGCTGATGAATAAATACAATTTATATAAAAACATGATACAGAGAAATAGTAATAAAGACAGAAAGTCGCCCCCCCCCTTTTTGTTATTCTTTGCTGATTAATAAATACAATTTATATAAAAACATGATACAGAGAAATAGAAATAAAGACAGAAAGTCGCCCCCCCCCCCCCCTTTTGTTATCCTTTGCTGATGAATAAATACAATTTATATAAAAACACGATACAGAGAAATAGACATAAAGACAGAAAGTCGCCCCCCCCCCCCCCCCCTTTTGTTGTTCTTTGCTGATGAATAAATACAATTTATATAAAAATATTTTAAAGAGAACTATAAATAAAGACAAGAAAAGTCGCCACTCCCCCATTGATATTCTTTACCTATGAATAAATACAATTTAAAGAAAAATACAATAAAGAAAACTAAAAATAAAATAATTCACCCCCCCCCCCCTTCTATTTTTATTCTTTGCTGATGATAAATACAACTTATATAAAAATATTTTAAAGAGAACTATAAACAGAGACAAGAAAAGTCGCCAACCCAATCCCCACCCCCTTGATATTCTTTACTGATGAATAAATTCAATTTATATAAAAATACATTAAAAAAAACCTATAAATAAAAACAAAAAAAATCACCCCCCTCCATTTTTATTCTTTGCTGATGAGTACATACAACTTATATAAAAATATTTTACTATAAACAGAGACAAGAAAAGTCGCCACCCCCAACCCCAATTCCCACCCCCTTGATATCCTTTACTGGTGAATAAATACAATTTATATAAAAATACATTAAAAAAAAACTATAAGTAAAAAAAAAGTCACCCCCCCCCCCCCTTTTTTATTCTTTGCTGATGAATTAATTATTTTTTTTAAATACATCAAATAGGGCTGTAAATAAAGACAAAAAATACATTTAAAAAACTATAAATAAAAACATAAAAAGGCCATCCCCTTCCTTTTTAATCTTTGCTGATGAATAAATACAATATAAAAATACATTTAAAAAAATATGAATAAAAACAAAAAAGCCAACCTCACATTTCTTTTCTTTGCTGATGAATAAATACAATTTATATCAAAATATATTAAGGAGGGCTATAAATAAAGACAAAAAGTCCCCAACCCCCCCCCCCCCCCCCCCCACTTGATATTCTTTACTGATGAATAAATTCAATATAAAAAGACACAAAATAAATATTTAAATAAAAACAAAAAAAAAATCACCCCCCCCCCCCCTTATTTTTATTTTTTGCTGATGAATACAATTTATATAAGAATTCAAAAAAGGCTATAAATAAAGACAAAAAGTCCCCTCTG